>JARWIR010000004.1:24718478-25135978 GCA_029959085.1 Nemophila menziesii | reverse complement strand
CACTTATGGCCAGTTGTGATTCGGGAACCAAATATGACATACAACTTCTATTCAAGATTCATACACTCTAGATGAGTGAAGCTTCTAAGGCCTTATTAGTTGTCGCCACACCAAATATTATTGGATTAATACCTTCACATGAGAGCATATTCGAGAAAGAAATTAGAGAAGGTGAGAACAAAGGATCTCTAGAGATGGATGATTTATTGGGATGGAGAACATTAGGATGTAAGTGAAAAGTGAGTATTGGTGATACAAGAAGTTTACATATAGGATAAGCAATGCACCCTATCTTGGGTATCGATTTTTGTGAGGCAATAGCCTCGAGAGTATGTTTTCTTTCTTCCTTACCATTTGTTTATGTGCAATATTTGTGTTTGTATATTATTTTTACCGAGTCATTTTCGAGTAGTGGGGACATAGCTTATTTTTGAGTTGGGGTGTGTATTTGTTGTCCTTCATCTCCATTTTTTGTGATTTATTGCTTTTTAAAAAGAAATAAAAGTTTTGGTAGATGTAATTTGATGTAGATTGTGTTTAATGGCCTAAAAGCATAATATAGTGAGTTAATGATAGTAAATAATTTGTTTATGAACAAGTTATTTTGTATGCCTAAAGTATGAACTTGAAAACACACCTTAATAGTAAAGAAAAGATTAGTAAGCAATGCAGTAGAAGTAAGTTTGATCTTAGGGAGCCTTGAGGGGTGTGTAGGCTCCAAGATCCGAGCTAGTTGATAAACCCATTTAATGAACGTGCTAAAGGTGAGTAAGTAACAAAATTTCATTGTTCAAAAGTGATTAAGGCGGTTCTTTGCTAAATATTTGTTACCTCTTAGCAACCTGTCCAAATTTAATATATTTTTACCCTTCTCATCCCCTTCTAGCCTTTCTAAAGCCATTTTTATCATCCACACTATAATCCATACCCTTTAGATTGTAGGACTTTTCCATATGTCCCGCACTCGAACCGCGATGATCAGAATCGTTTTAGAGCTTGAGTATATAGAGGTGGGTTCACATTATTGGGTTGGGTATTTTTTAGCTTATGTAATTGTGCTCTTGGTGATGATTCACTTGTTTATGATTGTAACCCTTTGTTGGGATAAAAGAAAAAATATTGAAAATAAAAGAAATATGTTGAGAAAGAAGTAGCATGATATCTATCATAAATAAATAGAGAGACATAACTAACTTATAAAAGAAAAGAATATGTAAAAGATTATATGAATTGGACCGGCAAAGTGGAATTTATGTGATCATCTTGATGCTTATTATTGGTTTATTGGGGATGCTAAATAAGTGCATAAAAATATTGGGTTGAGTGAGAACATTTATGAGAGTAACTCAAACTCTAAGGCGATTCGTTGATGGCTAGTGAGGAGAGAGCCAAAAGCTCACTCTACATTATACATATATACAATCATATCGTCCCTGAGACTAACATCATAATCTTAAAGACCTTATTATTTGATATAGGAACACTTGAACTAATATAGAGTAGTTAGATGGATAATCAAATACTAGTTAAGATCGATGAATAATCTATAGCCTCCATATCGAACTAAGTGACATGCCTCTCCTTCGTACATTGCAAAGCTAATCTA
Source organism: Nemophila menziesii (assembly GCA_029959085.1). Taxonomy (NCBI): domain Eukaryota; kingdom Viridiplantae; phylum Streptophyta; class Magnoliopsida; order Boraginales; family Hydrophyllaceae; genus Nemophila; species Nemophila menziesii. The sequence goes on along the minus strand of JARWIR010000004.1, from coordinate 25,134,372 downwards.
ATCTTGAAATTAAACCATGTTGATTGTTTGTTTGATAAGTGTATATAAATGATTTAGTTGTAAATATTATTACATGAAACATTCTAATTAGTTTTCTTGGGATTATTACTCATATTCTTCTATCTTCTTCCCTTTATGCTTAATTTGACTTAGTCGTGATATTAGAGTCTTCTCTATATTCTTATTTCTTATTGTATCAGGACGATACAACTTTGAGTTGAGGGTCTTGATGTCTCCATATATTTTATAATTTAATCTATTCATGAGACATCATTTTAGATATTTTATATTTTTGTTGAGGTATATTTCCCTATTAATCATTAGTTTCTCAATTCTTACCTTGATTTGGAAGATTATTACTTTTAAAGAATTTTTTGTATAATTTCTGTGTTACATGTGAAGCTCTTAGGTATAATGATTATATTAGATGACAAATCAATTTTAAGGAGTTTAGGAAAGAAGATCCAAGGCGAAATCAATAGTCAAAATGAAAGAAAGTTGATTTAGGAAAGTGGAAAAGATGCAAAAAGAATTTGTTTAGATATGAAAACGGCTAGTATTTTGAAAGTGCAGAAAATATACAAGTAATTTGAATGAGCTCTTTTATATTTGGAAAGGTCTTTGAATTGTGATAGTTTCGAAACCAAGATCACTAGATTTGGAGTTGTAACGAAGGAGTTATGATTATTTCAAACTCCAAAGGTCACCCAATCCTATTATTATGAAAAGCAGTTAGAGTTGGATTTGGACTCTAAAAATTGGCCCACACTCAAGATTTTGACCTAACACCTATATATATATATATATATATATATATATATATATATATATATATATATATATATAACTACCTACATTTTTAAATAAGTCTTTTCTTGATCATTTATCCTTAGTATCAAGAATTTCATCCAGAGAAGCAAGTTGCGTGTATAGGAAGACAAGAAGTTGGAGAGTCACAAACTCCTCTTCTCCATCCTTCCGCTCTACCATTAGGGTAACTTGTATTAGATCTATAGCTTAAATATGTTTCTGATCTCTTTATTCAATAGTTTTATTTCATTAATAATGAACTAATTTTCCCATAGCTTGGGTTGCGCTATGTATAATCCTTGAATTATATCTTTCTATCCTATGTTATTTGGGAAGGTGACAATCAACTGAATTAGATTTTAATTACATATTTGTATTTTGTGCTTTACTTGTTCCAGCCCTAGATCTGGCCAATCTTAGGACTGTCCTAGTAGTTGTATTGCCACCCTGGCGGGGGATTTGATTATAGAAAACACCACATAATCATCTAGTGTGCGGTAGTGATCATGATGGGCTTGCCTAACTAGATAGTCAATAAGGTTTATTATTCATGACTGCGCAAGGCACCCTTACCCATGTCCCTTGGTAGTGTTGAGGTTGCTTTCTAAGCTACCCTAGCGAGATTTAGAAGTATTATATAATCCCTACTACTTATATATGCTCAATACACCCTTATAATTAGAATCATGCTTTAGGAAGATAGGTGGATACTAGTAGACCTAAGCTATATTTCTCATCTCCATTCTTAGTAGTTTATTTATTTGCATTAGTATAATTATTGATTTTAATTCATTATTTTAAAACCCAATAAAAAATATTTATCTTTTAGTTTTAAACAATTAATCTCTACTTCTCTTTCTCAACTAATACAATTTGAGCTAACAGACTAAATCCTTGTGAATGAACTTTACTTATTATTTATGACTTGCAAACAATCTGTGAACTTGCAGTGAGTTTCTCATGGTAATAGTGGGTGTGTTTATCTTTTATTATTTTTATTTTATCACACCTTTGCCACGACCAGCCGCGAACATAAAGACGTGTTAGATGAGTACGAGGACTTGGCGTGTGGGCTATGAAACACTGGACATGCTATGGTAATATTTCTTTTCCTTGAAAACTTGTATTATTTATAATTATTCACTATGGATTTTTTCACAAATACAGAATCAAGCGGAGGCTAAATGGAAAAAACATAAAAGACCAAGCAGGACCGGGTCAAAAAAATTCTCGCAGCAGCCAGCATATTTATCCGAGGTATTAAATTTATTGTTAATTTTATTTTAAAATATTTTATTTAATATGTTTGATAAAAACTCAAATAGGAGGAATACAAGGAACTACCGGACGAAGAAGATTCGGTAGATGGAGAGGAGGAGCAGACACCCCTTCTGCAGATAGAGAATTTTTTTAAGAGGGTCGGCTATAATTCGAGGAAGAGTGAATGGAAGACCGACCAGTATAGGGACACCAATGTAAGTTTATTTTACATTATTGCTTAACATTTTAAATTTTTCAAATAATCCTTAAGATTGAGATAAAATTTTATTAATGATAATATTGTACGTAATAGGAGGTGTTGAGGGAGCATATGCGCAACGTGATCACCCGAAGTTCACAATCTAGGTCCATCGAAAGATCTAATACAACCCTAGAGGTGAGTCAGGAGGTTGTAGCCGCCAATAAGACCATGTGTAATACTTCCCGGAGTTGGGTGGTGGGAGTTGGCCCACCTCCGAATAGCAAGTGGAAGAGATCCACTGAGACTTAGATTCCTACTCATATGCTTTGAAATTTATAGAGTGTTATGACCATAATCAATGATTATAGGGTAAGCTAGGGCCGAAAAAGCTTACTTTCCAGCGGACAGGCGTTCGATGGCCTCCGATCCTTCCAGTTCTTCTACTCTTGTCGCGATTACCCTAGAGGATGTGGGTCAGATGATTACATGGTTTGATGATGAGCGATTAGCCAAAGGTCTGTGGCCGTTCAATCTCATTTCCGGCCCTCTACTGTCGTCCCTCAACCAGCCTCTCCGCTTGGTCCCACTACTATCGTCCCTCATACCGACCCACTATTGCCGCCCCTCTTACTAATTTTGCTTCTGACTTCGCCGTCCTTACTACTGGTCCTAGTGATGGTGTTACTCCTCCTGCCAGAAAACGAAGAAGGCTCATTGACGAGATTACTGAAAATCTTAAGGATATGTAATATTATCTACCCCTTATATTTGATGACCTTAAGATTTTATTACTTTTGTCTTTTATTTGGTTATGTAATATTTTTATTTTTATCAGTAGTTTAGAAATTTATCTTTTATCGTTTATTTGGTACTGCTATATTTGAATTTTTCGTTTCTATATTAGTCTTTAAAACCCGGCTTTTTGTGATAATGTAATATATAGATCGCTATTTCGGAATATTTGTTCTGTTTCACTATCATTTTTCATTATTTTTGATTAAGAGAGCAATGTTTGATATCACCCCAAATCACATCACCCTTTTATCGCCTCTTATGCGGACCAATCCTAAAAGAGAGAAAGCAATAAATCGGGAAAGAGAAATCATATAATTGGTCCATTTAAAATCCACCTAGGAGACGATAAAAAGGTGATGTGATTTGGGGGTGATATCCAACATTACTCATTAATTTAATGCAAAAAATTAAATAATAAAACAATTATTCAAATAAAACAGATTAAAAAAAAGGAAATTACCGACAACATAAGTCATCGGTATTAAATTAGTCGGTAATGGCTACCAACCTTTTAGCCACTAATCATTAGAGACTCTATTGATGAGTCAACACCAGCGACGATAAACTTAGTTGGTATTAATAAACTGTCAGTACCGACTAAATCATTACCGACGACATGCGTCGTCTCTTATGATACATGACCAATCCCGATGTCGGACCACTTCTCGTCGTAAAATATATTTTACCTTTGAATCTTTATCGGTGACATATCGTTTTTATTGATTAAGTTGTATCTTTAGAGACTAAAAATTTACTGTAATAATGTCCTCTTTAAAAACTAAAAGAGTATTAGTGATGAAAGAAATTATAAAATAGCGTTTTACTTAAAAGTCGATTTGATAAAAAAAAGGGGCAACACCCAATTAATTACGCAAAAAGTGAAATTATTCCTAATTAATTACAATTACAAAGTTAATTCCCAATTAAAAACAAAAAGTTAAAAGATTACAAAAATACCCATAAGCTTATTAATTATTACTTTAATTATATATATACCATTTAACTTTTATTATGTTCACCTTTTATTATATAATATGTATTTTAAAGTCCCCCTACCGTCACCGACCACCACCCTCACCACCACCACCACCACAACTTCCGCCCCACCACAACCACTCACCACCTTCAACACCACCTACCACCCCCACCACCCCCACAACCATTATGTTCCGTCGACCACCATCACCTTCGCCCGTAACCACCACCGACTAGTTTCGTCACCACAAATCATTACCAACTAATTCCATCTCATGCACGCGTCTGTAAAATTCTTTTAAAATAATTTATAACTAATTTTCAAAAAACCGTAAAAACAAAAAAAAAATTGCATTTTTGGATGGGGTAAATTAATATTTACGTCTATGAATTTTTTAAATTTTTTGAATTTATAGATTTTTTTGAATTTTTAAAATTTTTAATTTCGATAATCCGTTTTATGTGTTGCTAAAAAGAAAATTTTCCAATTCCACCACACGCGCGCGTCCGTGAATTTTTTTATAAAAATTCATAATTAATTCCAAAAAAATTAGAAAAATTGAAAAAATGAATTTTTTGACGGGGCAAGTTCATATCTTCATCAGGGAATTTTATCAATTTTATTTTATTTGTTTATTTTTTTATTTTTAAATTTTGATATTAAGTTTTATGTGTTCCTATAACACAATAATATATTTATGTATTCATGTAACACACAAAAGCATAGAAACAAATTAAAACTTTCCATTCTTTAACAAAATCATTTTTTCTCTTTATGAATTGCATATACTCTATATTTACTCATTTTTTACTATCTTGATATATTAACTTTTTGTCCAACCCTTTTTTGTTATTTTGTGGGTTGGTATAATACACAAAACAGTCATTTGTGTATTACATCAAACACACAAATCATGTATTCCCTTTTAGTCATGCCCTTTTCTGTATTACATGAACACAACAAACCGTCTGTTTGTGTAATGATGTAATACATACTAAAAAAATCAATGTATATTACTTTAGCGTTGGAGACCCTAAACACCAAAAATCATACAATTTCAACACTAAAAACCATAAAACCTCATCCCTAAAACCATAAAACCTTAAAACAATAAAATCAAAACCCTAGCCCTAAACCTAAAAATACTAACCCTAAATATGAAACTCTAAATTAAAAACCTTAAAAATAAACCCTAAAACCCTAAATCCTAAACCCTAAATCCTAAACCCTAAACCTTAAATCAAAAAAATAATAACCCTGAACCTGAAAACCTAAGAGCCTAAATCCTAAAAGAAGAAAAAAGACTAATGTGATGGGGTCTGTGATTTTATGTGTTCCGGGAATACAAAAAACTAAGTTTTGTGTGTTTCTGAAACCTACGAAATCGTAGAGTTAAGAAAAAAGACTAGTATGATGGGGTTTATCAATTTGTTTGTTCCAGTGCTATACAAAGCTGACTTTTGTGTAATACTAAAAACCTATAAAGCTAACCCAAAACCCTAAATACCCTAAAATTTAACCCTAAAGATGGTAAAAAAGTAACTAGTATAAACTAAGATTATTTTTATGAAAGGATAAAACTGGAAAACCATAAACCTTAGTTCCTAAACCTTAAATACATAAACTCTAACCTTAATAAAAACCAAACCCTAAAAACCTAAATCCTAAACCTAAAAACACTAATCCTAGTAAATCTAAACACTAAAACCATAAACCCTAAAAACACTAAAGCCTATATACTAAAAGGAGGAAAATGACTAATATGATAATGTTTGTTATTTTGTGTGTTCCAGGAATACACAAAACTGGTACACACAAATTTGAGTCTTGTGTGTTACAAGAATAAAAATAGCGTATATGCTATTAATAAAGAGAAAAAAATGATTTTGTTAGAAAATGAAATCTTTTGATTTTATGATTTTGTGTGTTACATGAATACATAATATATTTTTGTGTATTGTAGGAACACATAAAAGTGAATATCAAAATTAAAAAAAAAAACTTTAAAAAAAATCATTGATGTGGATATGAACTTGCTCCGTCCAAAATGCAATATTTATATTTATTTGATTTTTTTAAAATTAATTATAATTAAAAAAAAATCGGACGCACACGTGTGGTGGAATTGGAAATCTATTTTTGTGTGTTATAGTAACACACAAAACGGAATATCAAAATTAAATATTAAAACAAAAAAAACAAAAACAAATTTAACAAATTAAAAAAATATATAGAAAATTCATAGATATAAATATTAATTTAGCTCGTCCAAAAATCCAAATTTTTTATTTTTCTGATTTTTATAAAAATTAGTTATGGATATTTTTTTTTTGTTTAAATCCACAGAAGCGCGCATGTAGTGGAATTAGTTAGTGGTGGTTGGTGGTGACGGCGGTGGCGAAACTAGTTGATGGTGGTTATGGGTGAAGGTGGTAGTTGTCGGCGGAGAACAATGGAGATGGTGGTTGTGGTGGTGGTGGTGGTGGTGGTGGTGGTGGATGCATGATATGGTGGTGGTGGTGGAAACATGAGATGGTGGTGGTGGTGGTGTTGGATGTATGAGGTGGTGGTGGTGGTTATGGTGGTGGTTGATGCATAAGGTGGTAGTGGTAGTTGTTGTGGTGGTGGTTATGGGTAAAGGGGGTGGTAATGGTGATGGTTATAGTCGGTGGTAAATGCATGGCGTGATGGTGGTGGTTGGTGGCGATGGCGGAATTTTAAAATAAAAAATAGAAAATAAATAATATATATTATGAATATTATATAATAAAAAATAAAAAATAAATATTTAAAGTAATATTAAAGTAATAAGGAATAGTAAATATGACAAAATGTTTAATTGAAAATTATAAGTAAATAAGAAAGATTTTTTTTAGAATAGAATTTAAGGATTCTAATTAATTAAGAATTATCCAAAAAATAACTTTTATCTTTGAATCATGAAATTATTTATAAACCTTTAGATTTTTTTTAATTCCAACGATAACTATTAAATATTCTACTGATGGCTTGATAAACCTATTTACACGAGATTGCCACGACTGATTATGCCATAAATAATATATTTCTTCAGATTAAAAAAGGTATAGATTTCTTATATTATCAGGAATCATTTTGGTTATATTAAAAACTACAATACATGGGATATCTCAGCATACTTATCTTTCGAGGCGGAGGTGTTAAAAGTATTCAAAACTTGTTTACTAGCCTATGAAGCTTTTTGTAAGGGGATAGTGGAAAGTGATAGTCTTCTTATTATGCAATTTCTCAAGAAACGTTTGTAATTTTCTAATCCCACTATTTGTAATACTATTAGTAGTATTTATATGATACCGGAATTATATAACCTATTGTTTAAATGGTGTATAGAAATTGTAATATAATAACTAATTGGGTAACTAAATATTAGTTAGAGGACAATATATTTAGTATTTATTTGAACACCGAAACTAACTAGAATAGCAGATTTATTGTATGAACAGTCAATACCTTTGGCTAAAACATTATAAGCGTCTTTTTTTAAGGAAATATTTAGAAAAAAAAAAAAGGTATAGAGCACATATATCTTTGTACTTGGACTTTAATAATCCGTCTATGTCCAAAGTGGCTCTCCTATATAAAAAAAATAATAATAATAATCCGTCCAAAAAAGAGACTTTTTTTTTTTTTTTTGGTCGGAACCAAAAAAGAGACTTGTGTAAAAGGATTTTTATGTATACAGAGTTTTCGGTCGGGTTATAGTGAGAGGGTTTGAATGTTCGGTCCGTCCAATATTAAATTGGATAATTATTGTTTTGATAATCTCTTCCCTGTGCCGATTGTGCTGACCTTTCTATAGCTTTCTTCTACTTTAATTTGGGTCCCTCGTTCTCATTGATCAATTATTGCGTACAGATAGTCATCTCATTTAATTTGGGTCCCTCGTTGGATTATATACGAGTTAAAATATTAAAGGGCATCAACTTGGAAAATATCTAACGGTTATATTATAGGATTTCAGTTATTAACGGTAATAGTCTAATACACCTCAAAAAATGTAAAAATGTAAAGTTTTTTTTACTATTTTCTGTTTTCTCTCGTAAGGTGAAATATTTTATATAAGATAAATACATATTACATTTTCAAATGTACTAAATATATTGGAACCAAAAAAATGTACTAAATACATAAATGATGTCTGTAGAGGCGGATTTAGAATTTTAAATTGTAAAAATCTATATATAGTATTTAGTAAAATTAACGTATAAATTTTGAGTTGTGGAGGACTAATTTTCCAGTTGAGAAAGAACTGTAATATATTTTTGGTTTTACCTATTTTAAAAAGAAATTGGGCTAAACTGTACAACTATTTTATAAGTTGGGGTCGTCTGCAACCCGCCCTACCTACCACAGGATCCGCCCATGGATGTCTGAGGTTTAAATTCCTCCTACCTTACATGGGAAGACGTGTATATTTCGCATGAGATTAGTCGTGGTGCACGAAAGGTGGCCTGGACACCCATATAATTAAAAAAAATTCCTTCTATCTTTTTATATCATGTAATTTTAATCAGTTAATTTATATTTCATATTAATTAAATAACATATTATTTTTATCAAATATTTTCTCTCTCATTATTTAGAGTAATGTTGGATATCATCCAAAAAGTAATCACCTAAACATCATCTATGATGTAACAGTTAAGTGGCCCAATCATTTTATTTCTCTTTCATTTTTTTCTCTCTCTTCCATGAGTGGACCACTTAAGTGTCACATTATGGGTGACGTTTAGCTGATCCATTTTTTGGTGATACTCCACATTACTCTATTTATTAACCTGGAGTACATTTCTACTAGTATATGTTTTCTAACTGAAAAATATTTGTTGTTGGTTGTGAAGTGTGACTTGGCGATGAGGTGGCATAGTTGACTCAGTCAAATACATTTATATACGGGCTTGACTATTGACTTGTATGCGTGGACCTGAAACGATGTCATTTTATTAAGTAAGGCGGTGAAGATGTGAGTCGTTGATCAAAATAAAGATGGACGGCCAGGATACAAACCGTACACACTCCATATAGAAGGTGTTTCTCTTCAGAAACTCATTCATTCTCTTCGTTCACTCTTTTCAGACTTCTTTCTCTCCTCTCAAGCATAAAACTTAGGGTTTGAGTCTTGTAGTTCGATTCAAAGCGTGAAATCTCTTATAATAGTTAGCTTAATCCATGTAACACACAAATCACCTTGAATCACGTCTAGATATTCAGCGTAGTTGAGTATTGAGTGGTTAGATTAGCGGTAGTTGTTAGGATTTCAGTTAGGTTTTTGGATATTGAAGAGCACAAGTGTAATTGGTACCAGCGGTGGTTTAGTAGATTGGTGCTCTCTCATCGAAGCCCAAATGTGGACGTAGATAATTTTTTGTCGAACCACGATATATCCTATGTTCTTTACTTTTCTGAAAATATATTGATACTCTATCCTATGCTGTAGATATCGCCGCCTAGGCGCCTTCTAGGCGTCAACTCCCCCCTCAACCGCTTACGCCTAGTAAAAATGCTAGGTATTTTTGCCCAACGCCTTAGTCGCCGTGGAAGAGGCGCCTAGCCCGCCTAGGCACCGATTAATGGAAAAAACTTGCCGCCTAGGCCCTCCATTAAATTTATTTTACTCACGAAAATTCTTGAATTGATATTATAACTCTAATTTTAGTATTTTTCATATTCAATATAGTGGTGTTAGATGAATTTTATGACTTAAATAGATAAAATTATCATAATTATACACGCGTATTACTAAATATATAAAATTACATAGCAGGATTCAAAACTGCGTAATCCCGCCTAGGCCCCGCGTAGTCCCTCCTACGCGCTAGGCCCCAGTCGACCGCCTAGGCCACCGAACCGAGATCTACAACATAGACTCTATCTTAAACTCAAACGTTTTTACAATAGTGGTATCAGAGCTAGATCTAATCTCTTAACAAATATGTGGTATTTTTGACTTTTTTAAGGTTTTGATGATCCAGATCTAACAGGTGATTTATTTTTTTGTCAAATATTGTTTGAGTTTTCGCTTGGTGTTTCTGGGTTCTTGAAAAATATTTAAAGATTCTTTTGAAAAGGTTTTCAACTTTTTAGATCTCTTTTGGAGACTTAGGGTTTCCTAGATCTAGTGGCTTTACAAACTCGTGATTTTAAAATTATTTTATTACTTTGATGTTCTTTTCAAACCCTTAGTACATATAGATTATTTTCTTAAGTACTAACCTGATGGCTACAACTCGTACTGAGATGTAAATCTATGATGGAAAAATTGACTTTGGTATTTTGCAGAAAAAGATGAAGGCGCTTCTGTTTCATCACAAGGTCAAGTATGCACTAGTTGATGATGTTAAACTGTGGCTTGAAGATCTTCTGGATAAGTCCACTAAAATAAACAAAGAGGCGTTTAATATACTATTTCTAAACCTCTCTGATTCAGTCATAAGAAAAGTGGATGGATGTGAACTGCACTTGATCTCTAGGTAAGTTAGATTCTCTATACTCTAGGAAATCTTTAACCAATTTGGCTTTCTTGAAAGGTTCTCTATTTAATTACAAAATAGATACAAGTAAATCATTAAATGATAACATTGATGAGTTCTTGAAGATGACCCTTATGTTAAATGGTACTCTCTAGGCTTTAGGTAATACGAGTTAACGTATGATTATACTTAACTCTATTCATGGATCTTATCCAAGTAGTAAAAGATGTATTACAATATGCTAGTACTATCCCTACTTTTGACCAAGTTATTGCTGCTCTGGAAATCAGAAAAAATGAGATAAAATTGAGTAGGAGAACTGGTTTTAACTTGTTTATTAAACCAAGAACAAATAAACTTTTGTTAATAATAAGAACAAGTCTAAAAAGACTCAAAAATGATTTTTACTGTGGTAAAGCTGGATATTTACAGAAAAATTGTTTTAAGCTTAAGAACAAATTATCTGCTGGTGTGCATAAATCTAATGTAGCATGCAACTTAATATTGATGATGATGTATGTGAAGTACTGAATGTCATTGATAAGTCTAGTCATGTTAATCAGATAGTTTATTCTGGTTGTACCTTTCACTTGTGCCCCATGCTTGATTAATTTCATGATTTAGTTGAGACTTGTAATGAAACTGTGTATATGGGAAATGATCAAACATGTGATGTTAAAGGTATTGGTAAGATAAAACTTAAGATTTATACTTAACAAATGTTAGATATATGCATGAATTGAAATGAACCTAATTTCTTTGGGTACTCTTGATGATCTTGGTTGTGTGTATGAAGTTTCTAAGGGTAATATTCATGTATATAGGAACTTTAAACTGTTGTATTTTGGTACCAAGTGTGCTGGCCTATATGTGTTAAATAGTAGTCACGTATCTTGTTAATATATTATGGTTTTTGAGTCTAAGATTACAACTACTCATAAATGGAACCTTAGGCTTGGGCATATGAGCCAACAGGGGCTCACTTTGCTAAGCAAAAAAGGCTGTTTTGGTAAGGATTTATAACCTTTTATGAGAATTATGTTCTGGCTAAGCAACACATGTAAAAGTTAAGGTTTTGGTGCACGTAGCCTCAAACTGCCTAGAGTATGTTTATGCTGACTTGGGGGTCCTGAAAGGTATAATTCTTTTGGAAATTTCAAATATTTTTTATCTATAGTTGATGATTGGAAAGTTTTGGAGGAAAAACAAACTGGTACAAAAGTTAAATGTTTTAGAAATGATAATGGCCTTGAGTTTTGTAATGAATAGTTTGATATGTCTTGTAAAAAAATGGTTTTTGAGGCATAGAACTGTTAGAAAACCCCCTCACCAAAATGGAGTTGCTGAGAGGATGAACTAAACACTTTTGGAAAAGGTTAGGAGTCTTTTATTACTTTTGAGTTACCTGATTTTTTTTGGGGGAAGCTTTGTATATTGCTACTTATGTGATAAATAAGAGCCCCAATAGATTCATTGACTTCCACTCCCTAATGGAAGTCTGGTCTGGTTCTAAACCTAAGTTGTCCTACTTAAGAATTTTTTAGTGTGCAACTTATGCTCACACTAAAGATGGTAATTTGACCCCAGATCCAAAAAATGTATTATGTTGGGTTAACAACAACAACATGGGGTTAAAGGTTATAAATTGTGGTTGGTTTTATAATTCTTATAAGAAGAGATGTGATATTTTTCATTGTAAGAATGTGAAAGATACAGGTAATGATGCATCACTTGAACCAAATATTGCTACAGTAGAGTATGAGTGTAAGGTGGAGGCTATCAACCCTGGATAGCCTAGTGAGTCTTCTACTTGAGACCATCAAGTGGAGCGACTCCAAGACCAAGTGGATGATGAAGGCAACGATAAGCCTAATGAACCTGAACATGGTGAGGATGACCACTTGAATGAGTCACTAGTTGGAGTACTTGAAGGGTACCAGCTGGCTAGGGATAGGCAGAAACGGGAAACAAGAGCACCATTAAGGTACACTTATGTTGATCTAGTTTATATTGCCTTAACTGCTGATGTTGTGGTTAGAGATTTTGAACCATACTCGTATCTTGATGCTATAAGTTCTAAGGATAGTAAACTTTGGATAAATTCCATGCATGATTTCTTTATTACTTAATAAAACATGGGTATTAGTTGCTAAGCCTAGTGATGCTAAAATGATAGAGTGGAGATGGTTGTATAAACTTAAAGACGGTAGTTATGATAAGGATCCACCTAGGTATAAAGATAGGATAGAAGCTAAAGTATAAACTCAAAGAGAAGGAATTAATTTTACTGAAATATTCTCTCCTGTGATTAGTTTAAAACTATAAGAGATAAGTTAGCCTATGCAGCCTATTTAACCTTGAAATTGAGCAGCTAGATGTAAAGACAACATTTTTACATGATGAGTTGGAAGAAACCATTAACATGAGGCATCCTAAAGGCTACCTTGATTCTAGTTCTCCTGATCATATGTGTCATTTATAGAAATATTTTATATGGGCCAAAACAATCACCAATGCAATGGTATATAAGGTTTGATTCCTTCGTTATGTGGCTTGGTTTTAAAAGATCACACTATGAATTTTTTTTTACTTTGCTTGGCAAGAAAATTATTTGATTTATATACTCTTGTATGTTGATGACATGTGGATTAGCTGTTCCTTTCCGTCCCTTATAAATAAGTTGAAATTGCCTTGATTTCTGAATTTGATATGAAAGATTTCGTTAATGCTAAGAAACTATTGTGCATGATTATTGATAAGGATAGGAATAATTGCATGTTAATGTTACATCAGTAACCATATTTGAAAAAGATGGTTTCCAAATATAGGAGTTTGAATTGAAAACAAGTAAAGATACCTTTGGAGGTCATTTTGTTTTGTCTAAACAACTGTTCCCCAAGTCTCAATTTGGCATTCTAACAATGGAAAATGCTCATAATTCCAATGTTTTGGGTTCTCTTATGTATGCCATTATTAGAACTAGACTAGATTTATCTTTCTCCATATCTCTTTAATTAGTAGGTTTATGTCAAATCCAGGTTTTGAACAATGGTTGGCTATAAAAAATGTTTTGGCTTATTTGAGTTCAACTTTAAGTGTTGGGTTAATATATAGTAATCATAATTGTCCTTTTGATTTGGTTGGGTATGTATATTCAGACGTTGTAGGCTACAGGGACTCTATAAAGTCCACTACTTCATACTTCTTTACTTTGGGACAAAACTGCATATCATGGAAATCTCATCTTCAACCACTAGTAGCTCTTCCAACAACAAAATTTGAGTGTATGGCTATAACTGATTGTGTGAAAGAAGTAATTAGGTTACGAGATCTCCTTAAAGAGGTTGAGTTGGTTAAAGGTATTTTTGTACTATTCTCTGATAGCCAAAGTGCAATTCATTTGAGTAAGAATCTTTTATAGCATGATTGAACAAAACATTTTGATGTTAAGTATCATTTGATTAGATATGTTATTTATAATAATAAAGTAAAATTGGATAAAATCTCTTCTGAGCAAAAATTCTGCGGATATGGATACTAAATTGGTTTCAAACACTAAATTCAAACTATGTTTGGATTTTTTGTTTATTGGTTGAGTTCTTTTTGCAGGTACATTTTGGGCAATGATGATGTTAGAGTTGATGCCTCTACTATAATTATTCAGGTGGTCATTTTCTTGAGAGTATCCTAGTACTACACATTTCAAGGTGAATATTCTTGTTGGTTGTAAAGTGTGACTTGGCGATGATGTGGCATATTTGACTTGGTCAAATACATTCTTATACAGGCCTGACTTTTGACTTGTACGCGTGGACCTGAAGCGTTGTTGTTTTATTACGTAGGGCGGTAAGGATGTGAGCCTTTGATCAAAATAAAGATGGACGACCAGGATCTAAACCCTACATACTCCATATAAAAGGCATTTCGCTTCAGAAACTCATTCATTCTCTTTGCTCACTCTTTTTGGAATTCTCTCTCGTCTCCTAAGCATCAAACTAGGGGTTTGACTCTTGTAGTTTGATTCAAAGCATGAAATCTCTTGTAATAGGTAGCTTAATCTTTGTAACACATGAATCACCTTGATTCACGTCTAGATATCTAGCATAGTTGAGTATTGGGTGGTTAGATTTGCGACAGTTGTTAAGGTTTCAGTTGGTTCTTTGAATATTGATTGAGTAAAAAGTGTAATCGGTACACACTGTGGTTAAAGTGGACCGGATCTCTCTCATCAGAGCCCAAACGTGGATATAGACATTTTTTTGTCGAACTACAATATGTCTTGTGTTCTTTACTTTTCTATTCTTGCTATCTTTCTGTAAATATTTTGAAACTCTATCTTAAACTCTAAAGTTTTTACAACAATATTTGTTAGGCTTTCATATCTTTTTCATCACAATAATATTAAAGAAATCAATATAAAGGTAGCATGGTTCATGAAGATAAATATATAAACTCTATGGACTAAATAACCCACAATATTAACTAAATAAATAAAATAATTATTCTCAATTTCCTACTAGCACACTGCCATATTAACTAAATCACAGTATTATAGTTATCATTTATATCAAAACTTCTGTAATTATGTTCAAAACTTTGATAAATTTTTCATGTTCAAACTTTTCATTTGATTTCAAAATTTATATTATATTTTGAAAATATAAGAGGGGTTAAGATGAATTTATAGAAATATATATAAGATTACTTATAATTAAGTAAAAATTTGGCAATCTTATGACATGTTATCGTAATTTAAAATTATGAAAATCTACGATTAAGAAAAATTATCGTTGATCTAAAAATTAGGCATAATTTTGTTGGTGAAAGATATGTTATAATTGAAAATGGGAATGACATGAGATCATAAGTTTATGATAGTGGAAAAAATGATATATTTATTAAAATGGATTTTGTTTTATATATGTATATATGTATATTTGAGATGAGGAAAGATTTAAAGAAGATGAAGAAGGTTCTTACTTAAAGAAACTAAAATTAAAATATCATCAACAATGGTAGAAAAAATTAAAAAGATAATGGTATAAAGTAAACCTAATTGAAGGATGAGATAGAAACATATAAAGGAAAAACGTTAAGAAGTACAAAGAAGAAAAGGAAAAACTTCAAATTATATTGTAGTGATATTTTGTTTAATTAATATGAAAATAAAATTGATTGGTTAGAAACAAAAGATAGAAGAAGAGGAGGAATTGCTTTTTAGGAGATGATCTTTGTCCCTAAACTTCACATATAGTGTGGATTTAAAGGGGTTCAGTTATAAAAGAGAGAAAAAAACAAGGCAGGAAACATACAACATGATGCGGCCACTTTAAATACATATTGGGTATTGATGGGATTAATCCTATCAAGTGGGTGATGTTGTATTAACGGGTTTGATGAAAAATTTAGTGTACAAACTTTGGGTAATGAATAAAGTGTTCATGATAATTTTTCTTTTAGTGTTAGTGAATGTGAAGCTCTGGCAGGTTCCTCCTATCCTTATAATTGACCCCATTATAGTGTAATTTAATGGGATGAATCCCATTGACCCGGTGATAATTGCATTGAGTGAAATATGATAGATGGGATGGTCTTAAAGATTCAGCCTTAGAAAATATATGATCCCAACACTTAGAAATTAAGTGGGGAGTAATAAAAATAGAATAACAAAAAAGTTATTATTTCGTAATGTGTCTCAAGGCTTAGATTTCTCTTTCTTTTAACCATTTTTTGTAAATTTTGTGTTCTGTTTCGGAGAAGAAGGATTTGATCCATAGTAAATTGGATGAGTGCTTTCAAAAGGATTTGTTCAGACAATCGGAGAGGGGTGGTTGTGGTCGTGGTGGTCGGAGAAGGTAACGGTGTTTTATCTTACATGTTCTAGTCTTGCTTTAATGTTCACTAGTACTAGTACTAGATACAAATGGTCGTTTATAAATCCTTAAGATTCATACTAATAAAATGAAAGAAAATTCATTTCTTTCTCTAGATATAAATTTACAAGAGCTTGGTATGTTATATTATATTGTAATTTACGTATTTGCATAGATATTTGTTCATAGTTGGAGATGAATATACTTTGTTTTGAGTTTAGCTGCTAGGAAAAAAAATTACAATGGAGCACTATATCTGATCATTTGGACAACTTTAGAAGAATCCGGAAATCAATAGGTACAGATGTTATGGGAAATTTGTCTTCTGAAGAAAAGATGAAAGGTTAAAACGTCATCTTTTAGCATCTAAAGAGCTTCATCATGCTTTAATTTCTTCAGAGTGTGAGTATAAGGTGTGAGTGTTCTCTAAGAAACCATCTTTATTATCTCATAAGGATTTAGAAAATAGTTTTTCATGTGATTACATCTTTATTATAGGTTCTTCAAAGACTCCCGAAAAGTACTGATCCAGCTCCTCTAGACAAACCTTCAACTCAAAAAACCGAGGTGTAATAACTTACAGATCTGGGTTGGATTCGATTTTCCTGATAAAGTCTTCATCAATTGGATATAAAGAACTGAAGATTCGATTCATGACTATGTCTGTATCTACACTCAACACTCAAAACAGAAGCTCAACACTCAACACACACAACCCGACAGTTTTACACGTATACACTACCACTTATAACACAATACAATTGAATTTTGACACTTCAATGATATACATTTACAAACTCAAGTAACATCGTAATATGAGAAATAATAAAAGATATGGTTAATATAAACAAAAAATCGATCATTTGATTGTATCAAACAATATTATTCAAAACAAAACCAAAAGCATGACATAATTTTCAGTTTCAAACCCATATGTAACTTAAAGTAATCAAAAAGTTTAAGTAAACAATATTCAGTTTGCTAGGGACCTTTTTCATCTGGATGGGTTGGGATGGGACATAACTCTTGTTCAAAATATTTCCACCATCCGGCAACTGCTAATATTTGAAATATGCCCTTACATTTGATCAATGCAGATTATAAATTAATTTGAAAACACTAAAAAAAGGGAAGCTTCACAACAAAAACAGGTTATCATTCCATTACATCTTGTTTAGTTTTGGCTTTTATGTTACTTTTAGAGATTTTGTGTGTAATTTGTGTGTTAAGTGTGAAGGTCTTAGTACTTGGAAGCTAGGATACTCCGAGACGATGATAAGAAGTCAAGAAAGAATATCACCCCTTAGTCTTAGCGTAAAGAGACGAAATAGATTAGAAGGCAGTTTTCCGTGCAAAGACCCCTACTAAAATACATGCGTTCATCTTAAAATTTTGTAACAAGGCTATTCCGTGTGGGGTATCTCTCCGTAAGAGAAAATGTGCAAATACTTCTAGATGCAGATTTTGCAACCACCCCATGGAAAAGGTAGAACCTATTTTATTCTTTTGTCCCAATAATGTGGAGGTCTGTAATGATATGGGAACAATTGATGATACTTTCATGTAAATAGATGGAGACTTTGAGACTAGGATCCTTCATATCATTAAGAAAGGTACCATAGAAGACTGGAGCAAGGAAATTTCTACGACTTTTATCATCACTACAATTTGGAATATATGGACGACATGTATGACAAATTTTTTTGAGTGATCAAAATACGATACAAAATTGATTACTCTGCTTTGGAATAACCTCGTGTGTTATTCCAGAGAATGTGAAGGGAATGGTGGCCCTATAATGAAAGAATACTCTGTTAGGCATTCTCCTAGACGTGAAGACTAAACCTCAAATATAAACTTCTTCGGTAGCGCATCTTTCTCAACCAATAGAGAATTATCAGGTATAACTACGATTGGCTTTAAAAGAAAAAAATCTACTTTTTGGGTGTAAAGGGAACTGACTATGGTGTAGCTTGACCATCAAAGGGGAAGATTTTGTTGTTCTACTAGCTTCTGAAGCAGCGACACCCTTCAAGGATATAATTATTACTATTTGTACTGACTGTCTTGGTGTTACCCAAAATCTTAACCTCTTAATGCCAAAGACTAAGTATCTAATCTATTATAGATCTCACATCTCTATTAAGCATGTTCCTAGATATAGGAATTAGGAGGTGGACTTATTAATTAGAAGTTATAGATTTAACCCCCCTAATTGAGAACTGGTAATCCCCAATCCCATATTTGATCAGGACTTTGAGTGGAATTGGTTACCAATCTGTTATCGTTTGAATTCTTGTAATTGTGAACACTTTAAATTTAATATATTTGATTTTGAAGAAAAATTGTATAAATAAAAATTAGATTTAAAATTTTGAAGTAAATTCTAATGCATTTTTGTTAAATGATAAAGACTTATGTATTATTTATCATATTGTTTTGCTATGAAATATTTATATGCCTATTATTTCATATTATGTAACATATACTTTTTTACTTTCTATTCTTGATAACATTCTATTTATTCCTACATTAATTTTAGGCCTTATATTATCATATATAAAGGAAATTTATACTATTGTCTAAGAAAAAAAATGAAGCTTGTTAATATTTTTCTTCCATGGTTCTACCTTATTTTTTAACATGTTATCAACATGATCTTGTCTTTTGATCTTGTGAAAGAGGTAAGTAATTTGGTTACATTTATGTACTTCTTTTCCTTGTCTTATGTTATCGTTGTATATTTTATAACAATATTTATTGGAGAGTATGATACAAGAATTCTGTTAATGTGAATTACTTAAAAATTGTTCATAAGGTTTGAAGTATATATTGTAAGTACCTTCAAAAAATATCTATATACTTGAAACCTATGATGAATTATATACACCGGGAGCTTATAAGTAAATTTATAGGCCCGAATCCTACTACGATTTTATATTCCAAAAGCATATAACAGATTTTATGGGTACGAAATCTACCACGAATTTTATATGCCTGAAGCATATAACTAATTTTATAAATCCGAATTCTACAATAAATTTTATATTCCGTAAGTATAAATCAATTTTTACTGGCCCGAACCCTACATCAAATCTTGTATGCCGGAAGCATACAACAAATTTTATAAAAATAAAATTCTAGAACACGATTTATATGACCGAAGTATTGGATAAAGTTCAAAGGTTCAAAACCTATACGAATTTTTAAAAGCTTGAAACCTAAAATTAATTTTAAAGGCATTGTGGAGTATATCAATTAATATATCATTATAAGACTATGCTAAAATAGTGGTACGCTTACATCACTATCATTCTTAGATCATGGCAATGTAAACATGCTTAAGAATTTTTATGAACCCGAGATTCGTTGATTGATTGAGAATTTCAAACGAGCAAATATATTAGTACCAGGTGGAATATATATATTCTCGTCTCCTTGTATCATTTCACACATATACTTCTGAAGTAGCTATATCATGAACAAAGGTTTAAAAAAATATTATGAGATTGTTTGTCTATTAAGCAAGCAAAACAATTGTTTATCTAAAAATCACAATTCACATTGCATTGACTCAAGATTATTCCATGAAATAATCATACTACATTCCCAACAACAATTGCAATTATTTTCAAATGTGTATTAAAAGAAACACTGTGGTGGAAAGTTTTAATTGGATAAAAGCACATTCCCTGGCTCAATACCATTCCATGTAGTGGATGGAATTGTACTACTTTTAGTGAGTGTTGCATATTCTTTTCAAATTATCTAAAAATGGATATGAAAAAGAAAATTATAGGGTTAAACCTGATTAAATATTATAATTTATGGCTAAAATTATTCCTTTTAGTGAATGAAACTGCATTTATTGAAGAAAATGCTACGTCTTCTAATGTGTATTATAAACATAGTGGTAATCATTGATCCAACTGAGGTTGAGATCATGGTAGGACTAACATTTATTTTTTTAGTGATATGAATATTGCTAATAAATTTCTACCACATGAGATGCACCATGAGAAATATTATAAAATTAAAATCCGCGAAATATAAGATATCACGAAATAATAACCATGAATGTTATGAATAAAGTGTAACTCAATACTATTTGTATACGCGCCGTATGCTAATCATTTAGTCGGTTTAATTAAAGATTTTGGATTTCCAAAAATTATGTTACCTTGTGATACAAAATTGACATACTTAGCACATTATGTTTTCAGTAATTCTAGAAGAAATTCGTCATATTCAAGGATATTCACCTAAATGAATATTATATTTAAACCACAAGTATTCGTAACAATTTATAAATTTGAATTAGTTCCTGAAAGTAACACTGACAGTGTTGATTAGAAACGTTTCCTACTATTTATTCAGTGTTGTATTATATATAAATACGAGTAGTTGAAACGTACAGTTTGCGAAAGCAAATATATCACAATCACAAGAGCTTTGTATTATGACATGATCGACTTGGTTACCCAAGGGCAATAATGATATGTAGAATAATATAGAAATCACTCGATCTCTATTTAAAATAGCCAGAATATTGGCTACCCATATATTTTATACTCTCTAGTAAAATTTATTGACTATCTTAACCAACATTTTAAGATTTATGTTGCATTTGATTCTCTTGGATATTTAAAATAGATGATTTACACCTTATTAGTTGGTAGACAAGGCAACCAGAAGTTGTGTGGAAGATCATAGAATACAATTTATCGTCTCATATCTATCAACGAAATAAATAGTTAGAATTTGAAGTTTAAAAGATGATTCATTAGAAAAATATTGAAATAAGTATACAAAATGAATTCACAGACATAGATAATATTGTAAAATCACATCTAATGTAAACTCTCTAGCATAGATTATTCTTGTAGATAAAAGTTCCAGCAAATGTATCCAACCAATGCATAAGCATGGTAGACTTGTAATACATCTAACCAACACATGAAGCGTTGTTGATATTCAATGCATATAACCAACACATGAAGAGTGGTAAGCCTGTCAGGGAAAATATACATGCCCCGAAAAAGGAAATCTCATGAGTAAATGAAAAATGGTAATACTAATAGAATGTGGATATTCACGTAGTATGACATGAACAGTTGAGACAACTAATATTGGCACATGCATTATTCTTAAAGGAAATAATTGTCATTTAAGAGACGAAGGTACCTACATATGAGAAAAGTTGTGTAGATTATTTTTCTACTAAAAATATATAAAACAGTGTGACAGCTTATGGGATTAATATATTTTAATATATCATAGCGCTTGAAATAAATATAGGGATTCTCAACCACAAAGTGGTAAAATATATCGACTATGATAGAAATGATAATAGTGAATTTTGAAATCTAAAATACTACTGTATCATGAAGATTCCTGTAGAAACCTATAATGAGACGTCCTTATTCAAATATTATTGATATAGTGTAGTAATTATTAGATGAATATTTACAATCTCAAAGTTCGAGAAGTGAATGGAGCATAAAAGGTCTTGAAAACATATTGTATTTAAAGCACAGGAGACAAGTGTTTGAATTATGAAAGGATAGTTGGAATAATTGTTGTCATAATTCATGTCATAATGAGGAGGATGCAATATTCTTTTTCCTACACTCAGGGTTTTTCCCACTGGGTTTTCCTAGATAGGTTTTAATGAGACATGCCAAATATTTATTATGAAAATAATTATATACTTATTTTCTTTATCAATAAAATGATGTTACTAAAACTTAATACCCTCAAGTAAAAATCCAGAAGATTTTCTAGTGGTCCTTTGTGTGTTCTAAAAATAATGCAATAAGTAAGTGAACCACAACCGCAAGTGTACGGTTGTCCCAAGTAATAATAGTGATAACAGGATCGTTCGCAGGGGCGGTTTGGTTAATTACAATGCTTATCAAGTAATGAATGGTTGCACTTATGAAAGCCATTAAAAGTTTTAATAGTTGATTGGTTGGTTTGTATTAATTCTAAGGATGAAAGACTAATGCGAAAATGTAAATAAATAACTAAACGCAAGTAAATGAAGGTAAGACGCAAGTATGAGCAGGCAGTACTTGAGAGACGCAAGGGATCCTCCTAACTCTATTTCATATCATATGTTGTTTAAGGGTCAAACTGGTCAATTGACATTGGTCGGGATTCAAGAGTCTTTGTACCCCCGTCAGGGTGGACTACAAAGCTATTCTAGAGTGTCACTAGTCTCGTCAGGGTAAATATGATCCACTTTCGAATGATTAAGCTAAATTACCTCATTGGCCCTAAGATTAACTACGCTCGTCAAAGTCAAATAGTTTATACCTTATATTGAGTAATTAATTCCATACCTAAACCCTCCGTCAGGATGATCCACACGCCACATATGTGGAATAGCTTAGGTACTAACACCTGTTCTTAGTTAGCTACTCCAAAAACAGTAAATAATCACTAATTACAGAATAATGTAAAAGACCTAATTCGATTTAATTAATTAAAACACAAATTCAAACATATGAAATTCAATAGTTTTAGGATTCACCCATTAAGCATTCTCAAGTACTAAAAGGATTTTACTCATAATTAAAGGAAAAACAAAAACTAAATTAAAAGACGAATTCATATTGTTTTACAGAAAGAACTTAAAGAAAAACCTAATTGCGGTATTGAGTTAGCTGTGAGTTGGAGATATAGACCGTCTCCAGTTCTCTAGCTTTCCTGCTTCCTTGCCTTGACTTCTCTCTGATGTTTTCTTTTGTAAAAAGTGAATTGTGTATAAAATAGAAGTCAAAACCCCTATTTATACTTATAAATTCAGACCAGGCCTTTAGGTTAATGATTAAATGAAATAATAAAGGCCCAAGTCCATTATCTTAGCCCAAAATCCCGTAACTGCTGCACCACCTTCACTAAAACAGCTCTAGCCGATTCGTTATAACTTCGATTGACCTGAAATCACTTGCTAAATTTTCTTAACTCGATAAGGAACATAATCTCTTCAAAGGGCAGCGGCTAAATCAACTCATAAGTGCCTCGAAATCAGAAATCTTTGTCCCGTTTCCAGATTTGCAACTTCAAAATATAATTCTTTTCGGGATTTATCTTCAAGGTTTGACTCCATATCACGATCTTTGAATTTCTTCTCGGATTCCTCTTCTAGTAACATTCAAAACCTACAAACTTTTCACTAAAATACACAATATTACGCGAAAAAGCTTAATAAATAAAAAATGCTAGAAATAAAAGAGGAAATTTGGATTATTGCATATTTAGTCCAAAAGTCTATCAAAATAAACGAATAAACACAAAAAATGATGTCTCCCAAGGCCATAAAATTAGAATATTTAGGGAGACATCAAGACCCCCAACTCGAACCTTTGTCGTCCCGACAAAGCAAAATTAAAACAAAGGGGTAAGAAAGTCATTGCAATAAAAGGTAGAAGCTAGCAAATAAACCTAAAGCAATTCTTAAAATAAATCTCATATAACAAAACTCTACGAACTAATATACACATACACCTATCATGCAAAATCGAACATAAATAATCTCAATCATAAAATTAAATTAGCAATGCTTGAAGGTTACACTTGTACTCATCTCTTTATGATGGCTATAGGTTGTTCCTCGATCCTAACTCGCTTTGAACGCTCCACTAAGTATATTCCCTATCAACAGAATCATAAATTCACTATGCACTTAGGAATCACGAGGACTTTACGGTTTTAGCGTAGGCTTAGGGACGGTGTGGTATGTATATTTGGTAAATTTGAAGTGAGCTTTTGGCTCTCTCCTCACTTACCATCAACAACTGTCCACGAACTTGACTTTACACTTATATAATGTTCTCACTCAACCCATTTGACGCGCTAATGTTGCGTCCCCAATGTCAACCCAATATATACTAAGATGATTTCCAAAAATATTCCACTTTGCCGGTTTATTTTATTCTTTTTTTATTCTTTTTTTTCCTTTTCATTTCTTTTTTTTTGTTTCTTTCTTTTTCTTTTTTAATTCCCGGCAAAGGGTTACAAATAATAATATCATCTTTTATTTTTGTGCCTCAATACAAGCATATAAATCCCCGCCCAATAAATTTTCCCAAATGTGGACCCCCCACCCCAAACTCAAGCTCGAGACAGGTATCAGGATCGTGATTCAAGTGCGGGTCATTTGGTCATGCCTAGTAATCTAAGGGATAATGGGCTTATATCGTGGCTACAAAAGAAAAGGCTTAAGGCTCAAAATTGGGCTAAGACAGATAAAATTAATATGTGGGATAGCAAGCTAAAAGGCTACAAATGGCTAACAAAGAACTGTCCCAATCATTTTCCTAAGTACATAGTTCGTCTTTAGTTCATATCTAAGTGGGTTCTCTACTAATTAGGATTTCACGTTCTACACACCAAACATATTCCTTAAGTACAAGCTTACTTCATTTGCATTGTTCATTAATTTTTCCTATCAATTACCTATGTTTGCATGCAATTCTAAGTGCGTTTTATATTATTCCCTAAAGTTCACTATTTACTATCATAGATTTACTAAAAGTATGCTTAAAGGAGTATTTAAAATCTTCTACAGTCTAACGCAATTCCGAAATTATTTTATTGAAAGCAATTAAAAACACATAACACATAAAAACTGGGATGAGGCAACGAACCCCACCCCAAACTCAAAAATGAGCCGTGTCCCACGACTCGAAAAAAGACTCAACGCAATAAAATAAACTAAACTAAATTAAAACGCAGAAGGGATAGAAAACGTATCTCAACCAGCGCGTGGCTGGTCATCGGTGTTGCGTCCATGAACTTTTTCTTTCGTAAGTAAACCATAGGTGGCGTGTTGAATGGTGCTCACCCCCATTAGCATGTTTCGGAGAAGTTCTAGCTCTTTTG
This sequence comes from Nemophila menziesii, assembly GCA_029959085.1. NCBI lineage: Eukaryota > Viridiplantae > Streptophyta > Magnoliopsida > Boraginales > Hydrophyllaceae > Nemophila > Nemophila menziesii. The sequence continues at coordinate 25,109,058 of JARWIR010000004.1, read as the reverse complement.
TAACGTTTCCTAAAGAAGCAATCATCTTCACTTGGTTCTCTTCTAACACCTTAACTTTCGTTTCCAACTCGTGATCGGTATGCATCTTTTTCTTTGGAGGAGCTCTAGGAGTTCTTACCGCTTTTAATACTTTATCATGAGCATTCTGGATTGAAGCTATACCCATGTTCTCTCCAACTACCACACAGTCAATCTCTGCGTCCTTACGCGGAACTTTTGCGTCTAAGCATAAAGTAGTGATGGTACAAGGGAATTTGAGATTTTGTTGCGAAGTTGGAATTCTAGCAAATTCCATGATGGTATCATAAATCACACGAGAAACATCCATTGGTTTCTCCTCAATAATACACTTGATAAACATAAGATGCTCCTTCTTCACTCCGATATGTGTTTAATTTCGAAGAAGGTAGGGATTATGAAACGGGACCATACCTTAGCACACGGTAACAAATTACTGCTATACATCTGTCCCGGATATCTCTCTCCTTCGGGAATTGGGCGAGCCCCATCAATAAGTACTTTCCCCCAAAGGGATTCATAATCGAAAGACGGTTCATTAAGGGATTCTTGGAAAGGGCATAGTCCAGTAAAGTTAGGTAATTTTAATGATTTTCGAATAAGCTCAACAGAGAAAGGAACTACCTTTTTGCGAACTACAACTGCGTCTTTCGAAAAGGCGATGCCTTCATAAATATTTTGCACCAAGGTAGGAATATACTCAAGCTTCCTTTCTCTTAATTCTTTCCAACCCAACTTGTCACAAGTAATACCATAATCTTTATAAGCACTAGTCATAATACCCTTAGGAAGATTCATCTCCTCACCAAACTTCAAGAAATTAATTCTATCACGAACCTGATCATCCCAAGGAACGAAAACTCTCTTTGGCTTTTGAGCCCATACGCGGAGGTTTCTGTTGTTGCACGGGTTATTCGGGAACTTCTTGTTCTGTTTCTTCCTCAATCTCTTCTTCAGTTTCTCCCTCACTTTCATCAATTAATCTGCTCTTTTTCGGATTAGCCTTGCTTGGATTTTCCTTCCTTTTCGGAGCAATTGGGATTTGTTCAGTCTTTTTGGAGCGCGAATCCGGAATCTCAATTGCTTGTTCTGGGCTAGCTCCAACAGTGTTCCTGTTTCTTGGTAAGTTTCTTCGATAGTTACACATGGAATTGGTTTTGTTAGTCATCTCTTTTCACCCCAAACTCAAAACTTCAAATAGTGATAAGCTAGAGAAAAGCTTAGAACTTTGATGTTTGAGGCTTTAAACTTGAAGAATATGGTGGAATATGAGATGGGTAAAGGTTAATTGAGAAGAATTGTGGAAGAATTGGGTCTAATTTGAAGGTTAGGAAGAAGAAATTTTTGGAGAAAAGATGAAATTTGATGATGTTTTGGAGAAGATATGAGTTGATTGTGTGTTTTTGTGATGAGAGAAGGCTTGGTTTGATAATTTTATAGTTGTTTAGTGATGATTTTCGGAGTAGGTGGAGGCTAGGATTCGAAATAGGAGGCTAGCTTGGAAAAAAGGCAAAAAACTAGGTTTTGTAGGCTAAAAACCGCCTCTCGCAACAGCCCGGTGGCTGACCGGCATGCCGGTCGCGATGTCGGCGAAAAATAAATTAATAAATTCGATTTTTTTATTGTGATGAGAGAAGGCTTGGTTTGATGATTTTATAGCTGTTTAGTGACGATTTTCGGAGTAGGTGGAGGCTAGGATTCGAAATAGGAGGCAGCGTCGTTGCGTCATTGTTGACGCAGTGGTCAGAAACTTCTCCTTCGCTGGGCGGCTAGCCGGTCATCTGACCGGCATGCCGGCGGTTCCTCGCTGGCGCATTCCGAGACGCAGTCATGCTGCATCATTGCTGACACAGTGGTCAGAGAGTTGGGGTCTCTCAGCTCGTTTGGCCGGTATGCCGGCCAGCTCGCCGGCTAGCCGGTCAAACCTGCTGTTGACTCCATAATTTTTCGTTTTCTCATCGTTTTGACCCCAAACTCATGACCTTTTTACCCCTGAAATCATCAAAAACAACTACTCTTCCTCATTTCTTAATATTAAACACTAATTTTAACGAAAATCAAACTGATTTACACTACGGAAATTGAAATACTTAAACTAATATACAAGAAATTGGCTTTTGTTTAACGTCGTTAAGCTCGACGGGTTACCTCACGCTTCTAAGGAGCTTCGAGGAGGTACATGACCTCTCCGGGATGTGGATCATCTGAGCGATTGGTATCTTCACCTCTATGGTATATCTTTAAACGATGACCGTTCACCATGAATGTACGGTTCTCAAGTGGATGTTCTATCTCTATTGCCCCATGAGGTGTAACTTTGGTCACAATATACGGTCCTGACCACTTCGATCTTAACTTACCCGGATAATTGCTAAACTTTGAGTTATATTTCAACACTTTTTGTCCCACCACAAAGTTCTTCTCACGAATCCGATTATCATGCCACCTCTTAGTATTTTCTTTGTAAAGTTTAGCGTTTTCATAAGCATGTAATCGGAATTCATCAAGCTCATTAAGTTTCATCATTCGATTCTGACCGGCTAAATTGGGATCTAAGTTTAACTGCGCAATAGCCCAATATGCACCCATTTCAAGCTCAAGAGGTAAGTGACAAGCCTTACCATAAACTATTCGATACGGGGATGCACCAACTGGAGTTTTGAACGCAGTACGATAAGCCCATAATGCATCATCTAATTTCACCAATCTTTTCTTGTAGGACCAACGGTTTTCTCTAAAATAGATTTTACCTCGCGATTTGAGACTTCAGCTTGACCATTGGCTTGTGGATGATAAGCGGTAGATACACGATGTCTCACCTCATACTTCTCTAAGACTGTCTTCAAGTACCTATTCACGAAATGAGTACCTCCATCGCTAATAATTACTCTCAGAGTACCATGTCTAGTGAAGATGTGTGATTTAAGAAACTTAATTACCACTCGCGAATCATTGGTTGGTAGAGAAACGGCCTCTACCCACTTAGACACGTAATCAATAGCTAATAAGATGTAGAGGTTACCATTTGAAGGAACGAACGGACCCATAAAATCTATACCCCAAACATCAAATATTTCAACTTCTAACACATTATTACGTGGCATCTCATCCCTCTTGGGTATGTTTCCGGTAAATTGACATCTTTCACATCTCTTAACATACTCATGACAATCTTTCATAACAGAAGGCCAGTAAAAACCTGATTGTAATACCTTAGCAGCAGTTCGATCTCCTTTGAAATGTCCCCCATAAGGTGAATCGTGACACCCAGCTACAATCGCCTCAATTTCTTCCTTTGGTATACATCTTCTCACCATTTGATCAGCACACACTTTGTAGAGGAAAAGGTCCTCCCAAAAGAATTGTCTAGCGCGGTGAGCTAATCTTTTTCTTTCTTGATAAGTTGAACCTTTAGGGAAAGAATGGTGGTCCTTTTTGTGTTCTAAAAATAATGCAATAAATAATCGAACCACAACCGCAAGTGTACGGTTGTCCCAAGTAATAATAGTGATAATACAGATTCGTTCCAAGGACGGGATGGTTGACTACAATGCTTATCAAGTAATGATTGGTTGCACTTATGAAAGCAAGTAAAAGTTTGAATGATTGATTGGTTGTTTGTTTTAATTCTAAGTAATGAAAACTAAATATAAAATGCAGTTAAATAGTAAAACGCAAGTAAATAAACGTGAAACGCAAGTATGAGAAGATAGCACTTGAGAACGCAAGGGATCCTCCTAATTCTATTTCATAACCTATTCTGTTTAAGGGTCAAATTGGTCAATTGACATTGGTCGGGATTCAATAATCCTTGTACCCCCGTCAGGGTGGACTACAAGGCTATTCTAGAGTGTCACTAGTCCCGTCAGGGTAAATATGATCCACTTTCGAATGATTAAGCTAAATTACCTCATTGGCCATAAAATTAACTACGCTCGTCAAAGTCAAATAGTTTATATTTTATATTCTGTAATTATTTCTGTACCTAAACCCCCCGTCAAGGTGATCCAATCGCCACTAATTGGAATAGCCTAGATACTAAGACCTATTATTAATTGATCAGGTCAATAATAGTAAATAAGCACAAATTAAAGAAAAATGTAAAAGACCCAATTCGATTTAATTAACAGAAACCCAAATTCAGGACATGAAATTCAATAGAATTGGGATTCACCCATAAAGCATTCTCAAGCACTTAATTAAATTAGCTCATACTAATGCTAAAAACTAAATTAAAACAGAAAGAATTCATGTTCTTCAATTACAGAAATAAAAGATATAACCTAATTAGGATTTGGGTTTGGCTGTGATTTGGAGATATAGACCGTCTCCAGCTCTGTAGCTTTCTCCTTTTCCTTGCTGCTGACTTTCTCTCTGGACACTCTCTTCTAAAGATGAATTAAATTGAAGAATAAAATGAGAGGTGAGAAATAATGAGGTCAAAAGCTCCTTTTATAAGCTTAAAAACGGATTAGGGCTTGGACTTAAGAATAAATCAATAATTAAATGTCCAAGCCCAATTTCTAAGCCCAAAATCCCGTAACTGCTGATACACCTTCACTAAAACGGCTTTTCCCGCTTCGTTACAACTCCGATTGACCTGAAATCAGTTGCTAAATTTCCGTAACTCGTTAAGGAATGTTTTCTCTTCAAAGGTCAGCGGCTAAATCATCTCTTAAGCACCTTGAAATCAGCAATCTTTGGCCTGGAAAACAGATTTGCAGCTCTAAAATCGAATCTTTCGGGATTTATCTTCAAGCTTTGACTTCATTACACGATCTTTGACTTTAATCTTTTATTCCTCTCCTAGCTAGTATTCAAAACCTACAAGCTTTTCACTAAAAACAACCCATATTACACGCAAAAGCTTAATAAATCAAAAATACTAAAATCTAAAGAGGAAAATTGAATTATTGCAAATTAGCACCAAAAGTCTATCTAAATAATCAAATAAACACAAAAAATGATGTTACCCAAAGGTATAAAATTAGAACATTTAGGGAGACATCAAGACCCCCAACTCAAACCTTTGTCGTCCCGACAAAGCAAAACTATAAACAAGGGGAATGAAGTAGATGCAAGAGAAAATAGAAGCTAGCAAATAGACCCTAAAGCAATGCTAAAGATAAATCTCATATAGCAAACATTAAGAACTAACATACACATACACTAATCATGCAACATCAAACATAAATAACTTCAATCATAAAATTAACTTTGCAATGCTAGAAGGTTACACTTGTACTTATCTCATTATGATGGCTATAGTTTGTTCCTCGATCCTTACTCGCTTTGAACGCTCCACTTAGTATACAACCTATTAACTTACCATGCACCTAGGAATCACGAGGACTTTACGGTTTTAGCGTAGGCTTAGGGACGGTGTGGTATGTATATTTGGTAAATTTGAAGTGAGCTTTTGGCTCTCTCCTCACTTACCATCAACAACTGTCCACGAGCTTGAGTTTACACTCATATAATGTTCTCACTCAACCCATTTGACGCGCTAATGTTGCGTCCCCATGTCAACCCAATATAAACTAAGATGATTTTTCAAAATATTCCACCTTGCCGGTTTATTTTATTCTTTCTTTCTTTTTATTTTCTTTTTCATTTCTTTTCTCTTTTTTTTTGTACAAGATACCCATGACCATCATTTTGATGTGAAAGGTCATGTCTCTTATAATTTTTTTTCTTTTCTCTTTTTTTTTTTTCAAATCACGGCAAAGGGTTACAAATAATAATATCATCTTTTATTTTTGTGCCTTAATATAAACACATAAATCCCACCCAATAAAACTTCCCAAATGTGGACCCTCCACCCCAAACTCAAGCTCGAGACAGGTCTCAGGAATGTGATTCAAGTGCGGGTCATTTGGTCATGCCTAATAATCTAAGGGATAATGGGCTTATATCGTGGCTACAAAAGAAAGGTAAGGCTCAAAATTGGGCTAAGACGGATAAAATTATTATAAGGGATAGCAAGCTAAAAGGCTTCAAATGGCTAATAAAGAACTGCCCCTATCATTTTCCTAACTACATGGTTCGTCTCTAGTTCATATCTAAGTGGGTTCTCTACTAATTTAGATCTCACGTTCTACAAACCAAACATTTTCCTTAAGTACAAGCTTACTTCTTTTGCATTGTTCGTTAATTTTTCCTATTCATTATCTATGTTTGCATGCAATTGTAAGTGCATTTTATGGTATTCCCTAAAGTCTACTATCTACTATCATAGATTCATCAAAAGTATGCTTAAAAGGGACATTTAAAATCTTCTACAGTCAAACGCAACTCCTAATTAATTTATCGAAAGCAATTAAAAACAAATAAACACATAAAAACTGGGATGAGGCAACGAACCCCACCCCAAACTCAAAAATGAGTCGTGTCCCCACGACTCGAAAAGATTCAATAAAGCAATTAAACTAATATACACTAAATGAGAAAAGGATTGGAAAACATATCTGGATCGACACTAGGCCGATTATGTGTAGTCTCATGTTAAGGTTTTGAATACTACTTCATCAAGCTTTAAAGATCATGTATTTGTTGCGTTCATCTTGATTAAAGTGTTCTTCATTACCTCGAACTCTATTGTCATATTTTCCAAGTCTTCATCATTTCCTAATCCTCTAAATCATCATCTCTTCTAAGAAAATCTTTCCTCAACATCCAACTTTTTATCTTCATCATGTTCTTCGTACCTTTTCCAACCTTCATGGTCATCTTTGATGACCCCAAACTCAATTTTTCACCTACTTAAAGATTACTTGCAAAATATATAATATTAATAGGCTCAAACAATTCACAATTCCTCCGCAAAATAACTAAAATAAATCTTAATTCCCAACTGGTAATAGAAATAAAAGAATAGTTCTAGCTATTTTACCGGATTGGCCATGGAATTTATGATGATTTGATACCTTACACTTGCAATCTCCAACCTTCAAATTACCGAAGCTTTTGATGAAATTTGTGTCTCTTGATATTTTTGAAAGTGGCACAGTAGTGGAATTTTGAGATGGGTATTTAATATCTATGGTGTTGGAAAGGTTTAAATGATATAATTTAAGCTTTGGTGAAGAAATTTTTGGATTCAAACTTGAATTTCTTGGTGTTTTTGGAAAGATTTGTGATTGATTATGTGTTGGAATAATGTTTAGAGGTAAGGATTGGTGATATATTGGTGTTTTGATGGTAGAATTTAAGTGTTTTTGGAGCTTTGGTTCGTCATCAATGGTGTTAAGTGGAGACGCAACCACGAGACGCAACTGATGGCGGGGCTCAAAACGCTGGGTCAGAAACTTTTAGCTGCTCATACGAAATTTTTGACTTCACCATTGGATAGAGCTCGAAAAGTTATGCAGTTTAGGCTCAAGAAAAAGTTAATTCCGACCTCCGAGCGTCAAGTTATGATCTTCCGAAGTTTTGATACCTGGGGTACAGCACCAAAAACGGGTCCCCGCATTCTACAAACCGGGTACCCGGTTTCTACTGTGTTGGAACCCAAAATTTTCATTCTTTTTCGTTCTAACTACCCCAAACTCGTGACCTTCACTCCTGTAATAATCAAAAACACCAACCTTCCTCATTTCTTACAAATAAACACTAAATCAAAAACCATTACTCTAATTTACACTAAAAATTTAAAAAGACATGAAAGCAATTTAAAGCATGGGTTGTCTCCCAAGAAGCACTTTTGTTTATTACGTCTTTAAGTTCGACGCGTTACCTTCCATGAAGATGGTATTGAGGCCCTTGCGGTGTTCCTCCGCTTAAACTCGCCTCTTCCTTGATGTAAAAGTTTTAGATACTTTCCCCTTAGAATATTATTTAGTCGATCTCTGAAAGGAGGTGGGTAAGTACTTCGTTTCGCCTTCTTACTTTCACGACGAAACTCATTTTCCACCACATTAGAGTAGATAACCGTTCTCAACGGTATAAGCTTATTTTTATTCCTTGTTTCAATCTCATATTCATCTTTAAAATGTGGTGGGTAGGTGCTTCTCCTTGCCGTTTTGCTCTCGCGGTGTGGCACCTTGCTTGTATAACACATATTGATCATTTGTGGTAGTGGAGGTGATTCTGATTTTTCATCTCTAATAATGATTCGTGGTAGAGATGGTGATTGGTGAACTTTTCGTGGCGGATATTCAATTTCTATTTTATCTTTAAACTTTAATTCTTCAATTGATTCTCCAACCATTTCACATTCGTCTTCACTTTCAACCCAATCTTCCACTATTACCTCATAATATTCTTTCTTTGGATTTTCTATAACCTCGATATCCACCTCTTCTTGTTTGCGTTCTATATCTTGATCATGTGTGTACACCTTGGGAATAGCAATCTCTGTGTTAACTTCTAGGATTTGCGTTGCTACTCCTTCTTCCACCATGCTAACAAGATCCTCAACCACATGGTGGTCTTCATTTATAATTGGCACGGTGTTCATATCACTAGAAATAATATCTTCCTTCAACACCTCCTCCTCAACTATTTCTTCCGGTTGATCTCTTCCATCTTCATAAGACTTGATACTATTGGCAGAATGCTGAGAATTAATTATGGATTCTATTTCGTCTAGCTCCTTTTGCAGTCTTTGCAAACGGGAATCTCTTTCATCTGCTAACTTCTGCGATTGTTCATATAGGCGCATGAGTTCTGTGACTGATCTATATAATTGGGAAATTTGTGGTGAAGGTGGAGGTTGTTGAATGTTTTCAACCCACTGGTTGTTCCATTCATGTTCGTGTTGATAGTGATATGGTGTTTGTTGTTGATTATTCCTGATCCATTGATTGTTCCATCCTTGCTCTAGCGGGTATTGATAAGGTTGTTGGTAAGAATTTGTACCCCATTGTTGTTGTCCCGAAGAGTCTTCCTAATAGTCATATGGACCAGGATTTGGGTAATGTTCTCTATACATCTTTAATTAAATTTCTTGATCATTACCTGAATAAATCACCTGCAAAAATAAAACAAACAAACACAAGCGTAAAACTGAAAAATAAAAATTAAATGCAACTATCACTAAAGGATAAACACCGTGGTCACACGCTACCGTCCCCGGCAGCGGCGCCAAAAACTTGGTGGTCCTTTGTGTGTTCTAAAAATAATGCAATAAATAATCGAACCACAACCGCAAGTGTACGGTTGTCCCAAGTAATAATAGTGATAATACAGATTCGTTCCAAGGACGGGATGGTTGACTACAATGCTTATCAAGTAATGATTGGTTGCACTTATGAAAGCAAGTAAAAGTTTGAATGATTGATTGGTTGTTTGTTTTAATTCTAAGTAATGAAAACTAAATATAAAATGCAGTTAAATAGTAAAACGCAAGTAAATAAACGTGAAACACAAGTATGAGAAGATAGCACTTGAGAACGCAAGGGATCCTCCTAATTCTATTTCATAACCTATTCTGTTTAAGGGTCAAATTGGTCAATTGACATTGGTCGGGATTCAATAATCCTTGTACCCCCGTCAGGGTGGACTACAAGGCTATTCTAGAGTGTCACTAGTCCCGTCAGGGTAAATATGATCCACTTTCGAATGATTAAGCTAAATTACCTCATTGGCCATAAAATTAACTACGCTCGTCAAAGTCAAATAGTTTATATTTTATATTCTGTAATTATTTCTGTACCTAAACCCCCCGTCAAGGTGATCCAATCGCCACTAATTGGAATAGCCTAGATACTAAGACCTATTATTAATTGATCAGGTCAATAATAGTAAATAAGCACAAATTAAAGAAAAATATAAAAGACACAATTCGATTTAATTAACAGAAACCCAAATTCAGGACATGAAATTCAATAGAATTGGGATTCACCCATAAAGCATTCTGAGCATTTACAACAGTTGTGATTCCTCCTTTCTTTGGCACACATTGAACAGGACTCACCCATTCACTACTCGAGATGGGATAGATAATCCCCGCGTCTAACAGCTTGATCACTTCCTTCTTTACTACCTCCTTCATAGTGGGCATTAATCTCTTTTGACCTTCAACTGAGCGTGCGTTATCATCTTCAAGTATGATTTTCTGTTGACAATAGGAGGGACTAATGCCTTTGATGTCAGCAATTGTCCAACCTATCGCCTCTTTGTTATCTCGTAACACACGCAACAATTTATCTTCTTGAGGACCTGTTAAATTTGCTGAAACAATAACAAGTAAAGTTTCATTAGTACCTAAATACGCATACCTCAAGTGTGCTGGTAATGGCTTTACTTCCAATTCTGGAGGAGATTCAATTGAAGGCTTATTTTTAGGAACAATCTCTCCCGGTTCTCTCACAGGTTCATAGGCAGGATGCCTATACTTAGGATTCTCAGAATTAAGAACTTCCACTGTTTCGGCAAGCTCTTCCATGAACTCAGGTGCATCGATAGTTAAAGCTGCCTGCAAGATATCATCATAAGTGAATTCATTATATACCTCTTGTGTGGAATGCTCAACTACATCCATTCGAAAGCAATCTTCTTGAGAATCTGGAAACTTCATAGCTCGGAACACATTAAATTTGACCTCCTCGTCTTGGATTCTCATCGTCAATTCACCGTTTTCTACATCAATCAATGTACGCCCCGTGGCTAGGAATGGTCTTCCCAAAATAATGGGGACATTCCTATCCGCGTCGTATTCAAGAATAAAGAAATCAACGGGAAATATTAAAGTACCTGCCTTAACGAGGACATCTTCGATTCGGCCTTCCGGATGTGCAAGAGATCGATCCGCCATTTGCAAGACCATAGAAGTAGGTCTTGCTTCTCTAATTTTCAATTTATCAAAGATCGATTTGGGCATTAGATTGATGCTTGCACCCAAATTTCATAGTGCCTTACCTTTCCATTCTTCTCCAATTGATATCGGAATTGTGAAACTCCCAGGATCGAGTAACTTTGGAGGTAATTTACTTTGACAGATAGCACTACATTCTTCAGGAAGACCAATCATCTCATTGTCACAGTACAGTCTTTTATTAGTGAAAGCTCGTTTCAAAAATTTCGTATACTTGGGAATATCTCGGATAGCTTCTAACAAAGGAATGTTAATACTAAGGCCTCTCACTCTATTGAAAAACTTTTGATAATCAACCATATCACCATTTTTCTGGACTCGAGATGGAAACGGTGGAGGAGGGCGGTTACTTATAACATCATTTTTCTTCTCAATCGGTCTTTCTATTTCTTCAACCTCAACATCTTTCTCTTTCTCACCCACATCCTTTTATTTTCTTGGAACTTCTTTCTCTTTCATAACGGGAAAAGGAGGTGGAGGGAGGTTCTTACCACTTCTGAGAGTAACAGCTTTGCAATCTTCATGTTGTCTCAGATTTTCTGTGTCACTAGGGAGTTGCCCTTGTGGACGCTGATTAAGTTGTTTTGAAATTTGAGCAAGCTGATTCTCTAATAGTTTAATTTGTGCATCAGACGCTTGTTGATTCCGAATGGCTTGCGTCTGGAGAGCAATTAAGTTTTCAACGGTTTTCTGAAGGTTCATCGCACCTTCTTATGGTTGAGCGGGTAAGGCTTTTTGGTTCATGGTTTCATTATAACTTTCTTGAGGAGCTTGTCTCTGAAAATAGTTTCCTTGATTCTGTCCTCCTTGATAATTATTATGTGGTCTTGGATTGAAGTTGTTACCTTGGGGACGCAGCTGATATGCGTATGTAGGATTGGCTGCCCCATTAGGATTGGAATATTGAAATCCAGGGTGGTTTATGTTAGGCCGATATCCATTACCACTCGAGTTAAAGTTTCCTCTGTTGGAGACAAACATCACGGACTCTTGATTATTCTGACAATTCTCCCAATCGTGATCATTCACACCACAATACTCACATCCATACACTTCTTGCGCAACCTTTACCTCAGCTCTTTTATTCGAAAAACCCTCTTTCACGGCTAAAGTAAGTTGTCTCAACTGTTGTTCTAATGTGGTTTGTATCTTGTTCTCTAAGGAGTTGAACTTTTCTTCAATGTTGACATTATTAACCCCTCCTTTAACTAGTGTTCTTACGGTATTCCACCCAACTTCATTATCAACTGTTCTATCCAAAATAATTCTCACAAATGCAAGCTGAACTCGTAAAAACGCACCACCACATAACAAATTTAAATCTTTGCATGAGCTCCCCTCAAAACCATTATAGAAAATTTTCAATTGTTGTTGTTCTGAAAGGTCATGATTGGGGACTCTTAGTAAACATCTCTGAAATCTCGACTACCCAACGCTTCATCATATTCTTGTTTGAAATGTGTTAACTCAAGTTGAGCATCTAATCTCATGTTAGACGGATAATATCTGTAGAAAAACGCAGCCTGTAGCTGCTCCTAATTCATAATCTTCCCTGGTTATTGCGAATCATGCCAATCACTCGCTCCATCTATTAAGAAAAATCTGAATGTAGCATAATACATTTGCTCTCTCGTCACCCCTTGCGTGATGTATGAATCGCAAATCTGCATAAATTTTTGCACTGCGCGTAGTGGATCTTCTCCGGGCTTGCCACGAAAGTTTCCGAAATTCTGAAATTGAACTAGCATACCCGAATCTGGACGGAATCTCCGAACATCGAAATCAGCTGGGCCAATCCCGAGAGGAGGAGCAAGGAATGGTTCTTGTACTGGACCGGTAAGAAACCATGGGTCGGCTATTTGAACTTGAATTGGAGGATTAGGAATGACAGGTGGAATCAGAGGATTAGGAATTCCTGGAGGTACTACTGGCTGACCATTTCCGTTTGGTGGAATTCCTGGTTTCTCTTGGTACTGAATTTTAACATTTTCCATTTTGTTCACTAATTCTTCTACTTCTCTAGCTTCTTGTTCTTTTCTTCTCTTGTTAGCAAGTCTGATTAATGATTCTGGATTATTAAGGATCGGAGGTGATGGCTCAAAATCCTTAAAGAGTCTCCTTCGCATACACCAAACCTAAAAACCTGAAAAAGATGAGCAAACAAAAAGCGTAAAACTGATAAAAATAAATGCAACTAGTCACTAAAGGATAAACACCGTGGTCACACGCTACCATCCCCGGCAGCGGCGTCAAAAACATGGTGGTCCTTTGTGTGTTCTAAAAATAAAACAATAAGTAAGTGAACCACAACCGCAAGTGTACGGTTGTCCCAAATAATAATAATGATAACAGGAGCATTCGCAGGGACGATTTGGTTAACTACAATGCTTATCAAGTAATGAATGGTTGCACTTATGAAAGCAATTAAAAGTTTTAATAGTTGATTGGTTGGTTTGTATTAATTCTAAGGATGAAAGACTAATGCGAAAATGTAAATAAATAACTAAACGCAAGTAAATGAAGGTAAGACGCAAGTATGAGCAGGCAGTACTTGAGAGACGCAAGGGATCCTCCTAACTCTATTTCATATCATATGTTGTTTAAGGGTCAAACTGGTCAATTGACATTGGTCGGGATTCAAGAGTCTTTGTACCCCCGTCAGGGTGGACTACAAAGCTATTCTAGAGTGTCACTAGTCCCGTCAGGGTAAATATGATCCACTTTCGAATGATTAAGCTAAATTACCTCATTGGCCCTAAGATTAACTACGCTCGTCAAAGTCAAATAGTTTATACCTTATATTGAGTAATTAATTCCATACCTAAACCCTCCGTCAGGATGATCCACACGCCACATATGTGGAATAGCTTAGGTACTAACACCTGCTCTTAGTTAGCTACTCCAAAAACAGTAAATAATCACTAATTACAGAATAATGTACAAGACCCAATTCTATTTAATTAATTAAAACCCAAATTCAAACATATGAAATTCAATAGTTTTAGGATTCACCCATTAAGCATTCTGAAGTACTAAAAGAATTTAGCTCATAATTAAAGGAAGAACAAAAACTAAATTAAAAGACGAATTCATATTGTTTTACAGGAAGAACTTAAAGAAAAACCTAATTGCGGAATTGAGTTAGCTGTGAGTTGGAGATATAGACCGTCTCCAGTTCTCTAGCTTTCCTGCTTCCTTGCCTTGACTTCTCTCTGATGTTTTCTTTTGTAAAAAGTAAATTGTGTATAAAATAGAAGTCAAAACCCCTATTTATACTTATAAATTCGGACCAGGCCTTTAGGTTAATGATTAAATGAAATAATAAAGGCTCAAGTCCATTATCTTAGCCCAAAATCTCGTAACTGCTGCACCACCTTCACTAAAACAGCTCTAGCCGATTCGTTATAAATCCGATTGACCTGAAATCACTTTCTAAATTTCTGTAACTCAATAAGGAACATAATCTCTTCAAATGTCAGCGGCTAAATCAACTCATAAGTGCCTCGAAATCAGAAATCTTTGGCCCATTTCCAGATTTGCAGCTTCAAAATATAATTCTTTTCGGGATTTATCTTCAAGGTTTGACTCCATATCACGATCTTTGACTTTCTTCTCGGATTCCTCTTCTAGCTAACATTCAAAACCTACAAACTTTTCACTAAAATATACAATATTACGCGCAAAAGCTTAATAAATAAAAGATGCTAGAAATAAAAGAGGAAATTTGGATTATTGCATATTTAGTCCAAAAGTCTATCAAAATAAACGAAGAAACACCAAAAATGATGTCTCCCAAGGGCATAAAATTAGAACATTTAGGGAGACATCATTTTCCAACTAAAGTTTTCTTAACGGCAACAAGTAAGGTACGAGTCCACAAGTGATGTCTCTTTTTTTGTGATAGATTAATCCATTCAAGAGATGTTATTTTGGGAGTTTATTGGGGCTAAGTGATGGATTTTCCCTAATATTTGTTATATTGAACGTTTACTCAAGTTTTGGATTTATTACTATTTATAAAGCTTTACGCCTTAATTATGTGTTAAGTGTGTAGCTTTTCGGTACATGATTGATACAATATTCGAAGATGAGAATAAGAAGTAAAAAATTCAAGATAAACCCCAAGCCAAAGCATGATTTGAGCTTAAAGACACATTGGGAAGTTGAAGCATTTGTTAGAGAAGTCTTTGCAGCCACTATGACATATTGGTGAGAGATTTGGACCTGATTCCTTTTTATTAAAAAAGAACTTGAAGTCAGTGTCGTTTCGAATATGATTGGAAGTCAATTCGGAGTTAAGATGAAGAAATTAGGCTAATAATTACTGTTGTGGCACGAACCTGAAATCTGTTAAGTAAAAACGGGTTTGCGCTAGTTTAACCTAATTTTGAGCCCATGGAAGACCTAAATCCGTTTTTCACTTATTATATAAGCTCCATATCAGCCCCCATATCATTATTATTGATATATATATATATCAAATTATCCAAGAAGTATCAATCAAAACGTCAAGAGAATGAGGTGTTCATTAGCAGGAAGAGGAGGAGGAGACAAGAAGTGTTTGTCTATGAAACCAACGACTCTCCTCCATCCCATATCAAAATCCCTTCAATCCTAAGCGTAATTTGATTTCATATTGTATATTAAGCATGAATTCAACATTAGTTTTTACTTTTCATTCATGAACTAACCTCATTGCTTGAGGCTTGCTTTGTAAGAACCTATGTTTAGCTGTTTTATGATTTATTGTATTTGAGATTATTATAATTTAATTTAAGATTGGTCTTTGTTATTATTTTCCATTGTCTTATGTATTTATTATAAATACTCATGTGCTCCAGCCAAATAGTAGGAAGTTGTCGTAGTTAGGCTAACACCCTGACGGGGGGTTTAATTATAGAGCCATTACAGAAGCACCTAGTGCACAAATACAGATGGTCTTGTCTGTGAGGTAGTCAATAGGGTCAGGGACATTAATTCACACAAAAAACCTTAGGCGTGTACGGTTGAACTCTAAGATCACTGGACGGAGACTTAGAGTGCCTTGCTACCTGGCTAATGTGAACACAACAACTCACCCTTATTCATAAAGTCATTGAATTAGCGGCATAAGCCATTACTATAAAAGCTCAAGCATTCATTTGCATACTTTACATTAGTTAATTGTATTTGCATTTTAAATAATTTTTGTCTTTATTGCATTTTAGTACTTCAGTCCTTCAAACAAAATTTAGCATATTTGCATGGATAGGAAGTTGTAGTGCGTTATACACATCAACTAAAATAGCAAAACCAAAATGCACAAACTCAAAATCTTGTAATATGTGTACAAATCAGGACGAGACAATGGAGCATCTGTTATTAACATGTACGGAAATCAAGTAAGACAAAACGACATCAAGTACTCAAATAAGGATAGATGATAAAATGAGTGATAAGTTAGGCGTTTTATTAATCAAAATCACTCAAGATTTCTAATAAGGACGATGGGACAAGAAGATCATCTTAGCGTATATGTTAATCAAACATGGGAATATTTGAAAGGTAAAAAGGGAAATCTTTACGGTAGAACAAGTTTTAATGTTAAAGAGATCATAAGAAGAGTAAATAGTGTTATGTACGAATGTCTGAGGTATTTAGAAAGTAGTGGTTAGACGAAGACAAATCTAGAGATCATATAGTTTCAGGATCAAGCATGGGAGTTTGTGGAAAATTATGACATTTCTTTCTTTACGAAACGTTGCTTATTTCAACTTGGGAGATAACTTGGGAGATAACACACATCGGTATAGTTGAAAACCACAAAATTGACGATTCGATTCAGACTCATGGCCAGAACTACATTGGAGGGAGAAGCTTTGGTAGCTCTCCAAGCAACAAATATGGGCGGCAAACTAAATGGAGTGAGTAAATAAAATTTAATGTGACAACCTTGAAAATATTCAAGATATTAGACAATCTGCCGACTGTCAGTGATAAGATATAAACTATAGATGAGTTAAGTAACTCATCACATGAGTTAATTGAAAAATTTGTTCAACAAGATAGAAAAGTAGTTAGTTTGTTAGTAGGAAAATATAGTTCTTTAATACTATATAAATAGAGTTAAGTCTACACTTCGTAAATATACAATTAATATAATACAAAATTACTTTTCTCTTTCAGTTGTTCAACAAGGTATCGAGCCTAAGGGTTTTTTTATCCGCTTCGAAGCTTTTCTTCACGCCATTAATGGCGAGCTTCTAAGCTCTCAACCCCGTTCTTCGATCCTTCTTATTCCTTTGTGTTATTCTTGCTACGGCGTCGTCTTCATCTCGTTCCTCTTCGGCGATTATTACTTCCAGCTCATCTATTTCAGCTGGTTTGCTTCTTCTTCGTCAAAATTTGGCCTCATTATTCCAAGTCAAGCTCGATTCCACTAATTACGTTTTGTGGCGAGCTCAATTAGAGGTGATACTTAAATCTCGTGGCTATTTAAGACATATTAATGGACTCCGTCCTGTTTCTGCAAATTCAGATCCACTATTCTCTACTTGGGGTGTGAAGATCAGCAGCTTAAAGTCTCGTGACTATCTGTAATGATTCCATCAATTATTTCTCAAGTGGTCAATTTAACTACTGTGTTTGATGTATGGCATAAATTGGAAGATTTTTTTGTAAATCAGTGCCGCACTCATGATCATCAGCTCAAAATGAAGTTCTGTAACATTCAAAGAGGAGATCGATAAATGAACGCTTATCTTGCAGAGATTTAGGATTTATGTGATGGTTTAGATACAGCGGCGTCGGCGCTTCCTCTTGAAGATGTCATTATGTATGCTTTAAAAGGCTTGCCGGCGGAGTACAATCAATTCAAATCAAGTATTAGGATTACTAATTCTTAAACCTCTACTTTGAGCTTTCATATTCGTTAGGCAACTTACTCATTTCTGAAGAGCTTCATATGAAGATGAATGACTCCTCTAACTCCTTGCGCTCTCCTCACACCGCGTTATTTACACCTTCTTCAAATTCACCTACTAATTTCTCTGCCTCTTCAAATTTTCAGTATAATAATTCAAATTCACGAGGTCGAGGTAATTCATATCGAGGAAGAGGACAGGGTCGTGGTCAGTCAAATTACTCTTCAACAACTCCAACTCAATATACAGGCCCTCCCACATGTCAAATTTTTCTTTGGTTTGGGCATTCTGCAATTGAATGCTATTCTCGTAGTGATTTTGACGCTTTTCCATCTCCTAAAGCTCAACAAAGAATGGTATTAGCTGCTCAACCTTCTGCATCATAATCTTCATCTACTTCACCTTATGATCCCGAGTTATGGTATCTTGACTCAGGTGCCAACGATCATGTTACTCATGATGCAAATCTTATTCAACAGTCTACACCATATCATGGATCTCAGAATGTTGTTGTAGGCAATGGTCAAGCATTGGAGATTGCTCACATCGGAAATAGTAAGCTTGTTTCTTCTTCCTCTTCATTTAATCTCAATTCTATTTTACATGTCCCACAAATTACCTCTAATTTGCTTTCTATTTCACGTTTTACTCGTGATAATAATTGTTCAATTGTTTTCAATTCCGAGTCTATGTCTATTGTTGACTCTCATTCCAAATGTGTCTTGTTTCAGGGCCCATGTAAGGATGACCTTTAAACTTTAATGTTTGGCTCTCGTTCTGCATCCTCTTCTTCTTCCTCTCCATTGCTTTGTCTATCATCTACCACAATTTCTTCATCAGCAAATCTTTGGCATCATCGTCTTGGATATCCTTCTACTTCAGCCTCTATTCCATTAGCTACTACTTTAAAAACAAAGTTAGATTATCATGGAGTTTTATGTAATTCTTGTTCTTTTTCAATGTCTTTTCCTTTATCAAAAACTATTACATGTAAACCCTTTGAGTTAATCCATAGTGATGTTTGGGCACTTCCCCTGTATATTCTTGTTCATCTTTTTGTTATTATGTTGTCTTTATTGATGATTTTTCGCGTTATACTTGGATTTATCCTCTTAAACTTAAATCTGAAGTGTATGATATATATTAAGTCTTTTCCATTATGATTTGCTCTCAGTTTGACTCTAAAATTAAAAGTCTTCAAACTGAAAATGGTGGTGAGTTCATGAGTACTTCTTTTCAACTTTATCTTCAGTCTCAAGGTACTCTTCATCAAACCTCCTGTCCCCACACTCCCGAGCAAAATGGTGTCTCAGAACGTAAACACAGACATCTTATTGAAACTACCCTATCCTTATTGAGTCATAGTTCTCTTCCTACATCTTTCTGAGTAGAAGCTCTTTTTGTGTTTGTTTATCTCATTAATTTGTTACCTACACCCGTTTTGGATAATATTTTTCCATTTCAAGTCTTATATAAAGTATCACCCTCTTATTCTCATCTACGTGTGTTTGGGTGTCTTTGTTATCCATGGCTTCATCCCTATGCGCAAAATAAGCTCTCTCCTAAGTCAGCTCCTTGTGTGTTCTTGGGTTATTGTTCACTTTCAAAGGGATATAAGTGTCTCTCTTTGGAAACAAAGTGCATCTTTATTTCTCGTCATGTTATTTTCGATGAATCCTCCTTTCCTTATTCCCAAACTTCCAAAATAGTCTCTTCTGAGTCAAGTAATTCGCCATCTACATAGTATATTGATATTTTCTCATTTGATATTAATCATCAGTCTATTAGTCAACCATTTGTTCCTACAGTTGATCTTGTGTCAAATCCAATTGAGGTATCTGAGTTTATTGTTCAACCATCTCCTCAACCTCCACCTCAAGCTCCTACTTCTTCCACACATCCTATGGTTACTAGGTATAAAACTGAATCTCTTCGCCCTACTTATAAATGTCAAAATACTATTGTGTCTTCACCTCAAATTGAACCTGTGTCTTATAAAGAAGCTGCTACTTTTCCTTGTTGGAAATCTGCAATGCAGGATGAATATGATGCGTTAATGAATAAAAATACTTGGGTTTCGGTACCTCCTCCACTTGGACAAGTCCCTATAACTTGTAAGGGGATTTTTAAGATAAAACGCCATGCTGGTGGTCAAATTGCGCGTTATAAAGCGCGATTGGTTGCACATGGTTTCTTGCAGGAGTATAGCTTGGATTACACAGGGACTTTTAGTCCTGTAGTCAAGCATCAAACTATACGTATTACTTTATCACTTGCTATTACAAATACATGGATTATTCGACAATTGGATGTCTCTAATGCTTTTCTTCATGGTGTTCTTCATGAGGATGTTTATATGATTCAACCTACAGGTTTTGTAGATAAAGAACATCCAAATTATGTGTGTAAGTTTCAGCGCTCACTTTATGGTTTAAAACAAGCTCCTTGAGCTTGGTATCAACTTTTAAACTCGTTTCTTATTGCTCAAGGGTTTGTTGTGAGTAATGCAGACACTTCAATGTTTGTTCGTGGTTCATCCAGCACTCTTACCATTTTTTTAGTATATGTCGATGATATTGTTGTTATAGGTTTTGATTCTGAGATTATATCTACTGTTATTTTGGCGCTTAAATCTAAATTTAACATGAAGGACTTAGGCGATTTATCCTATTTTTTGGGACTTGAGATTTCTCGAGCTAATTCACGTATTATGGGTTCTCAGGCTAATTATGCACTAAATATTTTGCATAAAGCTGGTATGTATGATTGCAAATCAAGTCCTACACTTACTGTGAATAAATATGATATTGTTTCTGATTTTGGACTGAAACCTTTTGATGATGTATTTCTATTTCGTAATATTATCGGTGCACTACAAAATTTAACAATATCAAGGCCTGATATAGCGTTTGCTGTTAATCGTATTTGTCAATCAATGCATAAACCTACTAATCCATATTTTTATGCTCTAAAGAAGCTGCTCTATTACATTAAGAGTACAGCTTAATGTTTACTCCATCTAGCTCTTCTTTGCACGCTTTATTTGATTCTGGTTGGGCTAGCTGTATTATTGATCGACGCTCCACCACAGGCTATTGTATTTTACTTGGTTCAAATCTTATTTCTTGGGATTCTAAGAAGCAAAGTATTGTTTCTCGTTCTTCTACAGAAGCA
The DNA here is from genome assembly GCA_029959085.1 of Nemophila menziesii. Classification (NCBI taxonomy): domain Eukaryota; kingdom Viridiplantae; phylum Streptophyta; class Magnoliopsida; order Boraginales; family Hydrophyllaceae; genus Nemophila; species Nemophila menziesii. The sequence goes on along the minus strand of JARWIR010000004.1, from coordinate 25,088,148 downwards.
GAGTATAGGGCTATGGCACATGTCTCTACTGAACTTAAATGGTTACAGTCATTACTGCACAGCTTACACATTTCGGTTACTCCTCCTATACTTGCTTGTGACAATGTTTCCGCTATAGCTTTGGCTTCTAATCTAGTGTTTCATACTCGTACACGTCATATTGATATTGATTTTCATTTTTTATGAGAACAAGTTCAGTCTAAACTTCTTTATATAGTTCATGTTTCTTCTTCAGATCAACTTGCAGATGTATTTACAAAAGGTTTATCTACTGCACGTTTTTCAGTCTATTCTTTCCAAGCTTCCTTTGTTGCGCCAAATCAGCTTGAAGGGGGATGATAATATATAAACTATAGATGAGTTAAGTAACTCATCACATGAGCTATAGAACAACTTGTTCAACAAGATAGATAAGTAGTTAGTTTGTTAGTAGGCAAATATAGTTCTTTAATACTCTATAAATAGATTTAAGTCTACACTTTGTAAATATTCATTTAATATAATACAAAATTACTTTTCTCTTTCTGTTATTCAACAGTTAGTTGGGTGATTATAATATTGGTGATATGTCAAAAATGGATGGCCACATCACTTTTTACCGTATCCCACCATCGATGGGTAGCAAGAACACCAGTGGCATCTTCAACCATTTTCGATTTCCTTCTCTTAAGTGTAGAGTAATAAGTAACACATAGTCAGTCATTATTATTTTCCTTTCCATTTAATTTTCTATCTTAGTATTAATATTTTAAAACATAAACTCAATCTTGCGAGAAAACAATGAAGATTCATGTATTGTCTTTTTTTTGGTCGGTCGTAACAGTTCAAAAGACTAAAATATCATCCAATCCCTAGTCGGGTAAATAACGAGCCCAAAAGTAGGAACCTATCAGTAGTCTCCGCCGATTTCCTAGCTTTACGCATGGTGCTGTCAGCCAAACCATTAGGTCGGGGTGGTAGATGCTTGAAAAAAAAATTGGTGTTCTCACGCAATCCTGCGAACCCGCTTGACGAGACGTCGACCTTTCCACCATGCAGCTAGCAACAAATTGATACCTTGCATAATATCAAGGTTGTCTGAACAGATGAAAGTTTTCAGGCCTGAATGGGAGAGGATCAGTTGAGAAGTTTCTAGAACTGCTAAGGCTTCATCCTCTGCTGCCGAATATGTCCAGATAGCTTACGAGAACGTCACTCTATGAGTTGTACGAGTATCATTTATAACTATACCAATACCACTCATCTCTGTGGAAGTTTTGAAGGATGCATCGCATGTGAAAATGCAATGTGTTCCGTTGAGTTTTTCAGGGCTCTACGGGTCCAGTTTGGGTAAAACTACTAACAACTCTAGCATTTGAGGTGTTGTCGCCGAGTCTGTTCCGCACGTATCCTTCATCCCAGCCGCAATTGACATGATAACCGATCTAGGATTAACATGTAGATCCTCATGTATCATCTTAATTTTAGACTTCCAAATGTTCTACAGTGTTAACTGGATGTATGCCATGAACTTCGACTGGTCCCAGATCAAGTTCCCCATATTATCACATAGGTTTGTAATCCAGTCGCCCACCGAGGGTGGGTCCGATTCTGGGATGCAAATTTGAAGTGCTGATCCAGCCCAAACCTGTTTAGAGAAGTTACAAGACAAGAGAAGGTGTACTACCGTATCAGTAACATTGCTACACCATCGACAGTTCCTCCTATCGCTACAATGGCGCGAGAACAAGTTCTGTTTAGTGGGGAGAATGTTTCGGCACGCTTTCCATGTGAAGGATCGCACTTTATTTGGAACGTTGGATTTCCAATCCCGATACCACAACTTAAGATTACTCAGTTCAGCCTAGTTGGAAGTTTGTGTTGTCGCCTCTGATGCTAGTTGCATGCGAATCTTGTAGCCAGATTTAGTATTATATGTACCTGATTTAGAATAAGGCCATGTAAATGTGTCCTGTTCTTCCGAATTAAGTAAGGGAATCCTACTAATTTCCCCATACACTGGTAAAGGAATAACTGTGTCAATGATCTCCCAATCCCATCCATCTTTTTGTTGAGTCATAAGCTGGTTAACTGTTTCAAGGTTAGTGTTCATTGGTCTGTCTTTAAGCACTCCTGATGATAGCCATTTGTGGTTCCAAATGTGAGTGGACTCCCCATTCCCAATTTGAATAATACCATGCTGTTTGAGGAGATCCCTGTCTTCAAGTAAACTGGCTCATGACCAAGTACGACTCTGACGTAATTTGACGTCTAAGAAAGTTCCATGTGGGAAGTAAATTCCTTTCAACACCTGCGCTGCAAGAGATTCCGGGTTACAAAGAATTCGTCAGGCCTGCGCCGCAAGGAGTGCAGTGTTTCCCCTCTTAAGATCCTGAAAGCCCATCCCACCCACAACTTTGGCCACCGTCATCTTTTCCCATTCAAGCCAATGAATTTTTCTTTGGACTAATGAGTTCCACCAAAACCTAGCCATAATTGATGAAAGTTTCCTGCAAAAACCAACAGGGAACGAGAAAATTGACATAGCATAAAATGGTATTTCCTGTAATACTGCCTTAATAAGAATTTCCTTTCCACCTTCCGAAAGTAATTTAGCAATCCATCCTTGTGCTTTATTAAAAACTTTGTCAACAATCCAGGACAATGTCTCTATCCTAGAGCGTTTGTGGCAAAGTGGAATTTCCAAGTATTTCCCTACATCCGTCGTTTCTTGAACCTGTAGAGTTGAGGTAACCTGTTGTCTAACATTCTCCGGGGTTTGTTTGCAGAAACAGACCGAAGATTTGTGGAAGTTTACCTTCTGACCCGAGCGTATGGATACATTCCTGAAATTCCTCCAAATCATGTTCATCCAGTGAAAGAAAGAATAGAGAATCATCTGCAAAAAGAAGGTTAGAAATAACTGAACAATTACGAGTCATCTGAATACCTAATATACGTCCTTGCTTCACTTTAGTCTCGAGTAAAGTTATGAGCAAATCTGTAAATAGTGCAAATAGGAGGGGTGATAGGGGATCCCCTTGTCTGAGTCCCTGCCCTGATTGGAACGGAGGTTGACGTTCCCCATTGATATTGAGTTGAAACGTAACCGTAGATATACAATTCCAAATCCAATCGACCCATATCTGAGCAAAACCTAATTTAATCAATAGTAGTCGTAGAAACTCCCAACGCACCTGATCATATGATTTTGCCATATCCAACTTAACAGCTACAAAGTTCGCCTGATTTTTAATTTTTTGTTTCATAAAAAATGACACTTCCTACGCTATAATAATATTATCCTGAATAACCCTGCCTTTAATAAAAGCAGATTTAGTGGGAGAGGTAATAGCATTAATAATACTTTGAAGTCTGTTATCCAGAATCTTCGCTATAATCTTATAAAAGAAGTCAACGCAAGAGATCGGACGATAGTCCCCCACTCTTGTTTGGATGTCCTCCTTAGGAATAAGCGTAATCAACGTCTCATTTAGCAAGAGAAGTGAGGTATTATGAGTGAAGAAGTCGATAACGAGTTTCACCAGGTCTGTACCTATGATATCCCAATATTCCTGAAAAAAATTACCATTAAGGCCATCTGGCCCTGACGCTTTATGAGGGCTCAAGTCAAAAGCAGCTTGTTTAATCTCATTGTCATCGGGGATTTCTGTGAGTTTCTCGTTCATATCAGTCGTCACTTTAGAGGATATATCCCGTAGCGCCCCGCTTAACTCCGTTGGGTCTTGTTGTTTAAGTAGGTTCGTGTAAAAAAAATTAAATTGTTGTTTGATCTCCCCATCTGACTGCAGCCACTCTCCATCAGGGTTTTGAACGCCCTCAATCCTGTTAAGATTCCTGGGCTGAGACGTAATTGCAAAGAAGTATTTAGTGATTTTGTCACCGTATCGTATCCACTGATCCCGAGAGCGATCAGCCCATTATATTTCTTCACGCTTCCAGTATAGTTCAAGTTGTTCTTTAATAGTAAATTCTTCCAGTTGTTGTTCTTCAGATATTGGTGCATTACCAATTTCCGTCAATCGAATTTCTAGTTCCTTGATTTTTATTTTGTTATTGGGAAAAGTTTCTTTATTCCACGTCGTTAGTGCGTTAATCGTATTTGTTCTCTTGTGAAGCACCACGTGGAGCGGGCTATCCTCAATCTCTTCGTTCAAGCATTTTCAATAACAAGTCCTACAGTGATCATGTTTGTACCACTTAGTCTCAAAGCGAAAGTATCTCACATGCCTCCTTCCTTTGCCATTGGGGAACAAAATAATAGGCGAATGATCCGACCCAACTGCTGGAGGAAGGAAAGCAATTGCATTGGCGAAGGTGTCTGCCCATTCTGTCGATGCGAAGACTTTGTCATTTTTTTACTTGATCACATTCTCGTCACTCCGCCTATTGGTCCACGTAAAAAAGCTACCATATGTCTGTATTTCAGTTAACATATTATTAGAAATAAAGAAATTAAAATTTAACATATGTTTCTGGTTTGGAGGAGAGAGGCTAAGACACTGGGTCCTATTGGAGATGTCTTTGAAATCTCCCATGATGATAAGTGGCTCTGTATGGCGCGCCCTCAATTCAGTCAATTGATTGTAAAAGAGTTTCCTTTCAGAATACAAATTTGGTGCATATACAAACACATAATAGTATGAAAAATCATTATCATTAATTAAAATTGTAACAAAATATGGGCCAGAGTTCAAAATATTAAGGGTAATAGTAGAGTTCCAAACCAACAAAAAAACCCCAAAGTGATCCATACTACCCTGGGGGTTAACCACTAAAAAGTTATCAAAGTGAAGGTTCCTTACAAATAGTGGAGCATCCACATCATTCATCATTGTTTCACAAAAACATGCCACAGTAGGCTTATGATCCGCCACCATGGCCCTTAACACCTATCCTATCAAAAGGGCCCAAATCCCTTGATAGTTCCAGAACAGCGTGATCATTCCTGCTCCGCAGCCAACACCGGGTGGCTGCTGCCTCGTCTTCCCCTACCTCGACGCCTATCCCTGCCACAGATCCTAACGCCACCCTTACCTCTAAGACTCTCATATTCTTTTTCAACAGTAGCCTCCTCAACATTCACAGGCCCACCAACTGCTAAACCAACCTGAACTCCTGTCACTGGATTAATCTGGTCCCCACCCTGATTAGTGTCACCCTCTTTGTCAATCTCAATGTCGCCATTTTTAACCCCATATAATTCCGCAAAAATCATTATTACTGAGATCCTCTGTGTTTGTATCTTTACCACCACCAACCTGTTCAGACCTTGTACCCTTCGAGCTTTCATCATGTAACACAATCCTTTCTTCAAAAGTAAGTTGCCTAAGTTTATTACCTTTAGCACTGTACATCGTAGGTTGTCTCTTCTGACGTTTGTTCGCCGCTGTGTGAAATTTCATATACTCGTTCCTATTTTTTTCGGCACTTGCATTCGAAACACCTTTAAACCTAGCAGTACTTGTTTTATCAGAGTCAGTAGTATCACCTGTAGTAGCAGAGTGTTTGGAACTTTGATTGAGTTTTCATTTCCTCGTCTTTCCTCGTTTCCTCCATGTCTTTGACTTGGTTCTCGTTCTCGTTCTCGTCATCGCTGATGAAAAATGTTTTTACTGCCTACTGTGTAAAGTTCCCACGCCTAGCCGCCTCCATAATTACCTCCTCTAAGTTGGACTGCTGCCTACCTTGCTTTTCACATCCCATATCAGTATCACCTCTAGTATTGGAGCTTTCATCTGCTATATCTCTACTAGGACGAGCCCCTCTATCATTTCCTCTCTTAGAACGTACTTCCCTATCCTAACCATCTGGATTAGTTGGAGGTGATCAATCATCATGTCTATCCCATGTAAAGTGAATGGGATGTAAAGGTACCTCCTACACGTTTCCTAATCCCATACAAAGGTTGTTCTATTGTCTCTTTGATTACATTCTCCATAGTCCACGTAATTAACCTAAGTTTCGCATATGAAAGACCCTCTTTGTCTAGTGGATCGCCACCGTTTTCTCTTTTATGCCCTAGTTTCCCACATGCAAAGCAGGAGAGCCCCACATTCTCGTATTTGAAAGTCACCCATCCCACTCCATCTTCTTAGCGGAGGAAAGCTCCAAGCAGGATGGGTTCCAAGACACGAAAACATGCACAAAACCTTAGTATAGGAACAATAGCTGCATCGTCCTCTGGAAAATCAATTTCTTCTAAATCTGTAAAAGTTCTTGTTAGCAATGGTATTTTGAATATGCGCAAGACCTCCAACTTGAATCCACGCTGCTGAATAGTTAGATGTTGTAAAGATTCCATTAAACGTCCCACTACCTTTACTGAACCCCGAGTGGAAGCCAATCATATTACCAGGTTTAAGATCCCACAGTCTATCCCTTTCACGTTGATTATCTATTTTGAGTTTAAAGTAGTTAGGACTAATCTAAAAAACTGTAACATTACCTCGTACTAGCCCCCTGTCGAAGACCCAGCCCCTGAACCCAACTAAGTTATCCCTCTCATCTCCCATGATACACACCATTAACACGCGTCCTCGATCCAAGTGCCCAACATGTCGCACTTTGATGTCGAGCTCAATAACTCCCACTTCTTCCTCTTCAGTCGGATCAAGGTAAGTGACTGGTAAGGCATGTCTGGAGTAGGTAGCCATTGTATATCGAAAAGTATAGTAGGATGTGTAAAGCCTCGAGTGACCACTGGAGATAGTATTATTCGTGAAATAAACTAAAGCAAGGTTTTAGTGGAAGAGAAGAATTGTAAGTGTATTGGAAGTAGAGAAGTTTTTGTGAAAAGTGATACTGAGAATCGAAAAGGCCTTATAAAGTGGGTAATTGGCTTTGTTCCAGTCGAAGCGGTGAGGTATAATCTGATAGTGGACGAGTTGTTGCCTTCCCAAGTAGTTAAGAAGAGAATTAGAGTTATTACTCGCCATGTGTACCGAAGTACTGAACCTGAAGCGTATAAAGCATCTTGGTAATCTCCATTTGTCTAACGTAATAATGAAAACCTTATACTGAACCGTGCATGCGTGACAGCTAATCCACCTTCTCAGCTCGTAATCGAAATTAGTAGTTATTATAATCCATTCCAAGCCTCAAGATTGTAAATAGTTCGAAGTACCACCCCCTGCAGCAAGACCCCTATCATAGACAATACCCTTTACGTCTCTCTGTTCAATACTCAGAGGACATGACCATAGATCTCCACAATCCCCATCATCCATATCCAAACATCCAATAGCGTCAACCTGAGACCATATCCACCCCACACAACAAGGATATGGTGTCTTAACATCCTCGAGAAACCAGAAACGTAACTCCATCTAGTCTTTCGAGTTCCACCTCTCAAAGTACCATCATCTTCCTTGTGTCAAATTAAAAGAAAGTATCAAAGTAAAAGAAAAAAAAGGAATCTGAAGGTTACCCAATCAAAACATGAGAGGAAGCCCCAAAGAGGTAAGGTTATACTTCTGATTGCAAGCGCAACAACTACTCCGATGTCTATTGTCTTCGTTGTCGATCCCTCTGGTCTTCCTATTCGATGGTAGCATCATATTTTCTATGAATCCGTACTCCGTCGTCGTTCGTAGCCACCAGGACCGTCCATCAGATGTCGGTCCCATAGCAAGATGATCTACCATAACCCGTTCTATGAGACACCGAGCCCCACCATGTTTCCTCCGAGGCGAGTCTACTTGAATCAGATTCACCGAGATCCCACCCCTATGCGCCCTTCCAAAGAGAAGTTGAGTATGATTTGGACGAAGAAATCAGAAAATTCAGAAAATTCTATGTATTTCCTTTTAATCAATTTTAATTTTTGTTACTAGTCTTAATTTTATTTTTTCAGTTCTTACTTCTATCTATAATTTATTCTGATCATCTAAATTTGAGAATTTGAGAATCAATAATTACTTTAATGGTTAAAGAATCCATCAATAACTAAGATGTCTTGAGGGTAAATTTGATTAGAATTAAGATGTTTTAGAGTTTAAATTAAATCTTGATATATTAAAAAAGAGTTGAAAATTTATTACTTAGAATTAGGGTTGTAAATGAACCAAACCGCTCGCGAACAGCTCGAGATCGCCTCGGTAAAAAATTCGTTCGAACTCGTTCGTTTATACTAACGAACAAATAAGTTTGTTCAAACTCGTTCGCTAAAAAAACAAGTTCATTCGAACTCGTTCGTTAATTCGTTAATATTCGTGATCCAGTAAATTAATGTTTTAGTTATCAATAAATATATCATTAAACCTATAAAAAACAAATTATTCGTTAATAACTTGATTTCGTCTCGAAAAAAACTCGTTCGATAGGTTAACAAACAAATTTTAAAAAAACTCGCTCGACACGTTAAAATTTGAGTTTAACTCGTAAATTTTATCTAACAAACGTGCACATCTGGTATTTGTCTTGACTCGCTTCGTTTACCATATAGTTAAAATTTATTTTTCAGCTCCCAACTCCTATCTAGGACCACATATTCTTTTTCAGAAAAAATCTATAAACTATTAAGTCATATTCGGCTGAAGTCATTATATTTGTAGTGGTCAAAATATTCAGCGTTAGATAGTCTTCGTACACGGGAATAAAAAATAGCAAGTCTTCTAGTATTTGATAATTGTCGGGAGGAGTCCTATTTCTTAATTGTTCATGCAAATTTTGTAAATAAAGAATATATATCGGAAAAAATATAGTATAGATAAAATAACAGATTAAATAATTTCAGAAGCATTTTAATTTTATCCGACCAAAAAATAGAAGCATATTTTTTCTTTTCAATATATCGATAAATCCTTTTGGATTCAAGAAATTTTCTCTGAAGTAGTACGGTAATCATTTAGATATTTTTTTTTACAACAATCATTCAAATAACAGATAAATTTTATAAACCGATTTGCTAAAAAATGTCTACTAAAAATATATAATTATTAAATCAAGTCTTTAATTATTTATTTAATAAAAAAAATACCTAATGCAATGATAATTTATTTAATAAAAAAATATCCAATAGAGCAATTATTTATAAAAAACATCTCTTTTATATTTTTTATATTTTTATTATCTTTATTACTAAATATATTATTTTATTTTTAATACAATATTTATTTTTAAATATTAAACAAATAATAGGAAACACCACCACCACCACCACGTATTTAACCACCACTACAACCACTACAACCACTACAACCATCACAACCTCCATCACCACAACCACCACCACCTACTACTAATACCATCACACACGCGCGTCAATTAATATTTTTTTAAATCGTCATAACTAATTCTAAAAGAATCACAAAAATAAAAAAAATCATTTCCGGATAAAGCAAATTTATATTTAAGTTTAAGATTTTTTTTTTTTTTGGTTTTTTTTTTCCGCAGATACGGATTTTCAAGTTTAAAACATGAAATTCACTGTTTAAAATACTCCCTCCGTCCATTTTTGTTTGTCCACTTTTTTGGTGCACAAGGATTAAAAAGAACATTTAATACTCTCTCTCTCTCTCTCTTTACACAAATACCCTTAATTAATGTACATGAGATCATTTATTACGCTACCTTTTCTATTATTTAATTAGGGGTAATATTGGAAAAAGTAGGAAAAAAATGTCTTGGTAAAAATAGACAAACAATATTGGACACCATTTTGTAGAAAATGGGACAAATAAAAATGGACGGAGGAAGTAGTGATTTTTTTTTCGCAGACACAGATTTTCATGTTTAAAACATGAAATTCATTGTTCAAAACATGAAATGCCGTGTTTGCGAAGAAAAAATTTAAAAAAAATATTCAAAAAACTCAAAAAATTTCAAAAAATATCATAGACGTAAATATTAATTTGATTTATCAAAATATATAATTTTTTTATTTTTTTTATTTTTTTAGAATTAGTTATAGCGATTTTAAAAAAAATTACGGGCGCGCGTGTGTTTATTTGTTGTTTTCAATTTTTTTAATTAATATTTGTAGGGGGTACTTTGGGTTAAGGCGTTTTTTTATAAAGAGTCTTATTTTAGGTACCTTTTTATTAATAGCTTTTAATAAACATTTTTTTGATTGTTGGCTCAATTTATAATATTTTTTTTCTATTTTAATTAAAAATACTCATTAATACTGAATTATTTGATATTATTATTAGTATATTGACCAGCCATTATATTTTAATTATCTCAGTTAATATAATGTATATATTAATTATTATATTTTAATTATCTCAGTTAATATAATGTCCATTTGACAGTGTTTTTCTGAAAAACACTTAAAATACTTCTAGTTATTTAAACGTATTTTTTATCTTGAAAAATATTTTTAGCAAAAAACACCAGATATAGTTTATAAAAAACCCAAATATATAAATTTTAATTTTAATTTTATTCTAAAAATATTTTTTTCTCTAAAATAAGCCATTCCCAACAAGCTCGTAGTTAAGTTCTAAGATTTATAAATAAATAATAAATATATCCTACATTTAATTACTTTATATAAAATTTCTATTTTTCATCTATATTTTTTAACGAATGAAACAAGTTTGATTCTATGATGCGTTTAATAGAATGAATTTTTTTATGTAATTTATTTTAAAACAAATTTTATTTTTAAATTATTATTTATAATTTAAAAATATTTTTTGATTAAACATATTCTTAGACTAATTAGTTTATCAAATATTTTATTTTCAGTCAATATTTTTTGACGAATGAAACAAGTTTGATTCTTACGATGGGTTTTACAGAATGAAAATTTTTATGTTATTTATTTTGAAACAAATTTTATTTTTAAATAATTTAAAAATATTTTTAGATCAATTTTTCAAAAATACCATTCTTAGATTAAACATATTCAAAAATATCAATTTCTGAATATTTTACTAATTTTATGAGATCTTTTATAGATTTAAAAATTAATTTGGATCCAATAAACTATATTTTTTTATCATGTTATAAATTAATAATTTTATTTGAAATATTTAAATTATCTTAAATTTTATAAAATAACTAAACAAATTAATACATATTAAATATAGTTTTATTCCAAAAATAATGTATAGTTTTAAAAAATATCTTAAGTTCTCTTATTTCTTTGTTTGTTACTTTTCGTAGGGCCCGGTATCTTTCATTATATGTACATATAGAAGAATGAAATAAAGTCAAGCAATTAAAGAGATGATGACTATGAAACATGAGTTAGGAGCTCACATGCTTATCTTCATTATGCTGATATGCCTGGTTCTGAGTAGCATGGTGGATGCACAGAACAGAATACCATATCCGCCACTTGAAGAAGGTAATGATATCTATCTAAACGTTAATTAATGATGTGTTTCTGTTAATTTTATAATTTTGCTAGTTCTTGATTTTCAAATTTTTTTCAACCATATTTTAAAACAATATATATATATATATATATATATATATATATATATATAAAAATAAGTAACATTAATTTTTTGATATGCAAACTTGTATTTTTAGTTTTTACTTTTAATGAGTCAGGTTTCGCTAATTTAAGGTAAGTGGAACTTGTTAGGTTTACAATAAACTAGTAATCTATTTTAGTGTGTACTTTAAAATGCTATAACGGAAATAATAATATATAAGTGACTAAGTTCTGGTCTGTATTCATTTATTATTAAGAAAGAAAAATGTCAAGTTTAAATTTGATCTAATCTTCTTGAGATAATATCAGCCACACTGCTGCCTTCATTTTTGTCCTTGAATATTTTAAGTCCAACGAACAAATATATGATAATACTATTCTAAATTAAACACTTCGGACCCGTCAAAAAAAAAAATCAAACACTCCGGACGAATTAAAGAAATTAATGTCTTTGTCTCTCACGTTCTAGATCCAAAATTACCTGATTATGATATAAAAAATGCTTAGGCCTGGTTTGTAGATGCAAACTACATATTTTGATAAGGAACAAGAAACAATAGAACTTTGAACGAGTCTTTTGTTGGGAAAGTATTTTTATCTTTGCTTATGAAATTTTGAAAGTGAATTTAAAACCAGTAGTTGGCTCCTACGAAGCCAGACAAAAGAAGGATTAATCAATTGGTTCAGGCTTAACCCTAACCCTTTTTCTAGCCGTGGTCGCTGATGGATTGTTGCTGGTGTTGGTGATGGCGGCCCCCTCTTTTTTTTTTTCTTTTCTTTTCTGTTTCTTTAGCTATTTTCCTGGTCCTTGTATTTTCCTTATTCCACGCCTTCAATTCTCACAGCGGCGGTGGCTCGCTAAAAGAATTCTTTCAGTCCAGTTTTGTCAACGCCTTCCCATATGAGCTTCGTGGGCCCATTTCTGAGTCGATATGAAAGCGTCCTCCACCACGACCAAGCTACTACCATACCACATCCGAGGAATCAAGGGTTGCAGCCTAGTGTGGAAACTTTTGGAGGTACTATTTCAACAGTTTCTTTCATTTTGGATGGTATTTGGTATATTGTTCCTTTCCTTTTGTTTCTCTGGTCGAGAGGACTGGGATAGAGGCGGAGTTGGTTTTGTTTAGCAGGAGGCTAGTAGATGTGGGTTTTAAGGGGATCAGTAGGCTAGTAGATGTGGGTTTTAAGGGGATCAACTGTTTGGATTGGTTTAGTATGTGGTTTGTTTATTTTAGTTTAGTCCCTTATTTTCCCTCTATTTGGGGATATGGTGGTGATGCACTTGGAATGATTTTTATCTGGTCAGTTGGTCTCGAATTTGGGATTTCCAGGTGTTTGGCGTTCATCCGAAAGTTTTTTAGTTCGAAGCTTATTTGGTCGTTGAGATTGTTTCGCGCCTGTGTAGAGTTGCACAAGTGGACTTTGTGTGTTTATGTGTGTTCGTGTAGTTTCTTCTTCTATATATTCGCGGGTGGTGATTCACTTGTGGAAATAGGTAGACATTTAGTTGAGTCTGATAGTAGAAATTTTGGGTGTTTGCCGTTCAGTCGAGGTTTCTTATGCTCGGGTTTTTCTTGCTTGTTTACTATGACTTGCGATTATTTGGGCTGGAGAGAGAAGGTGTTGCGTGTGCTTTTCATTCTGGAGTTTGCTTTCTCATTCGGCCCTTTCCGTCTCGGTTTGTGTTATTATCACTTGGGCTAGTGATACTTCTTCTGATCTGAGGGCTATCAGGACTTGCGTTTTCGTTATTGTAACTGTCAACTTAGCTTATATTTTGGGTATGGGAGTCTTCTTCGAGTTAGTAACTACGAGAGTTTGTTATAAGGTAGTCAATGTATTCCCCCTCGTTTTGAGGCTTGAGTTCGTCTTTCTTAAGGATCATGTTTCTCCGACCCTTAGTGGTCTAAGCCCGCTACTTCGGCGGCATATACATTTCTGGATCTTTATAAGAAACTGTTGCGGTTTGAGAGCGGCTCGTTTTTATCCTTGTTTTAGTTATTTTAGTCTCTTGTGTGATTGATCTTTGTATTTCTTTCTTTGGGTTTGGTTGGTCAACCCTGATTACTTTGTAACTTTCCTTTAATTTTAATATAAGCTTTTGGAACAAAAAAGAAAGAATTTTAAACAGGTTTAAATGTCTTTCTCACACAGTACATAAAAGTTTCTTATCCTATATAATATCATTTTAGTATAGAATACCAAGAGGAGAAAGCATTTCCAAGATTGTTCAATAGGCTAAAATATCTTTTTTTTTATAAATATGGGAAGTTCGAGAATCATCTAATTAAATACTATGCTACAAGACTTTTAGGCTATCCAAGTGTGAATGAAACACCATTATATGAGTCTTTTATCAACATATGTAGTTTGAAAAAAAATCTACATCTATCATGTGTTAAAAAATTACTATCCAATTCAGTGGATCTAAATACGTCAAACATGGGGTCAGTTGTATCCTCCCATTGCATATCATCCAATCAACACATTTATTCGGTTCTATATATATGCATAATATCTTTAACGACGTGTTTCTGCTAAAATTTCCAATAAATTAGCTATCCATGAAGCCACTGGTCCCTTACAATGTGCCAAATGTTTCAACACTTCAACTGCTTCTTGGGAGTTCACTCCAAATCTCAAATCTTTTGGTCCAAGTTCCTTTGTAAGGCTCTTCATTTAAAAAGGATTAACTCCACAATCACCAGTTCATAGTTAGCAATCTTTACCGAAAACCTCCTATCCAAATTCCTTTCCTGATTTCCCTTCAATTACCCCCACAGATCACATTAACATCAGTTTAACTTCCCACCATCTCGGGTTTTGCATCATCCCACTAGTTTGGCATGTCTATTTATCTAAACCCCCTCCCCCAAGAACTTCCCCATTCTCACACATATTCATTCACAATAATTTCAATTTGTTAAAAATATTGATACTCTAAGAAATGAAACGTTCTCGAAAACACATTTGTCCCATGTTATCCAAATGGTCCAAAATATGGCGGCTGAAACTACGTTCCATGGGACTCTGACAAAGAGACCTTTATTCGATAAGTTCCAATTCCACCATCCTATAGGCGACATATCCGGTTTCTACAAAAACGACCACATAACAACACTCTCGCTTGCATCATTTTTTTTTGTGATCCAAGTCCCATAAGAACTTCATTTATCATAATTATTTGATAAATTCGCCACATGGTTGTTGGTTTATAATCCATGGTGTGATTATGTCCAAGTCATGTCTTGTGTCGTATTGTCATTACCAATAATCCTATATGTTGTGTGTTACTTTCTATCACTAAAGCAGGTTGTCCAGTGCAGGCCCTTAAATTCTCATTTCCAACCCGATAAGATCCTGTTCGAGAAGACCCTGCATTACCTTTAATCTCTCGCCCAAACGCTTAAGCTGCATCAATCATTCGAATGCTCCTGGTATCTGGTTCTTGGAAAAGATAGTCATCATGCACAAGATGCACGCCATCTTCCATATCAATATAGTCCATAGAAAACAAAATATTCTTTGGATCACAAAATCTGTTCGAAATGCTAACACTGTACTTATTTCTCGATTAATATATACCCAAACTTGGCACGTTTTTGGACAAAGTTGGAATAAATGGTTTGTATCCTTCTCTAATTAACTACAGCACATATACACAACTCGTACCTCAACACCCCACTTACTTGGGTTTTCCGCGTAGGAAGTTTATTTTTTATCGTGACGTCACAAGTAACACTCTTGCCTTTTGTGGACATCTAATTTTACACATTGTATCCCATTTTACTTTCACTAGCTTCTTCATTCATATCCCGTATTACCAAGATTTAACCGAATATATCCCACGCGTCTCCTTGTCCCACGATAAATAGTCTTGGCTCTTTATATCCCCCCTGATAGGGAAGTTAAGAATTCTAACAACTACATCAGAGGTAGTAGATTTTGAAAGCTATCTTACTTCCAGGTCCCATTGCCTCTAATATAACATTCCACTTATTTTAAACGGTCATCACTCCACTGGACGAACTATTGCTTCGATTAATAGCGTATTACCCACCAAAATGTCTAGCCAGAACGCGACGCTTTTTCATTTTGCATGATCCATAAGGATACATGTATAACCACGATAATACCTTCCACACATTTTTGTGAGCCAGTTTCTTTTGACTCGTATAAAAGGATCCGTCTTGAAATATTGTTGACTCAAAACTTGCATCCAGATGACTGAATCCTTATGTACTAGTTTACACCGCAATACCTATGAATGTTTTGTATTCCACCTCTATAAGTGTTAAACCTCCTGGTTTTTTTCGTTTGCATGGTTTCTTCTATTATATCTAATGTATCGTACGCCGGCCTCATAATAAACCCATATAAAATCTACTCAGATACAATCTATTTTATGTATACGGATTAGACCTCCTATTTATTCGGTACTATATTAGGGTGAGGGATATTCTAGAACGTATTAGAAATGTATAGAATATATAAAATGTAGCATGCTATTCCAAAAAATATCTATTATGGTATATCATTATCTTATAGTCTAAATAGATGTGGTAAGCCATATTTGTATTCATCCATGAAAAATTAAGCAATACAAAATCTTCACTCAAACTCAAAGTATTCTCTATTATCTCTTTTTTATAATAATGTGGGTGATCGGGGCCAATTAGCGCGCATTTAACTAGTCTCAAGAAAAATATGTGTGTCTCCCATGCATACCCCAATATAAATAAGAACTAGCCCATGTTTAAATAGATATTCGAACCCTGAACCTCTGATTCACACCCTTAAAGTGAGGTAAATCAAAACTAGGTAAACCATCTCCTAGGAATAATTTACCTCTTATTGACAACCTTAAAGTGAAGAAAAAGTAACATGACCATGACAAGTTGAGTCTCTCTTGTGTTGGAATGATGCCCTATCCCCGATCATCTTACAATGAATTTAAACAAGTCTATATTGTACATGATAATAGTTATCCCTATATTATTGATTAAAGAAACTGTCTCCTTAAATATATGAGAATCCTTTATGACTATGGTATTTATTCACATAATATAAATGTGGGTCCTTGATTAAGTTACAAACCAAATATCGTAATGATTTATGATAATGAGAATGTAGCTCAAAGGACTTAATTTGAACTTGTTCTTAATCGTAGGATCATTGAATTAGGACCTCGATGATCTAGATAGATTAATATGTAGTGAACGAGCAATTACTGGATAAATATTGATAGTTCTCCCTAATCGAGTTTGTTGCATAGATAACACACATAGAGATGTGATTATAGAATCGACTAAATGTAGATATTCATAATTGTTTATTACCTTAAACTATCAAGTGGGTTAATATCCATAAGGACTTCAATGCTTGTAATATTTGGACCTGAGATCATCGTCAAAACTACATGTGTACTTGTTGTGTTTAGATACTGGACTACAAGTGTGTCAAAATGCTAGTAGCAAGGATATTGTACATAACTAAGTGCTTGTGTAACTATGGATGAGTCAAGATGTAATCTATCAACTCAAGTTAAAGAGGTTGAGCTCTACAATGTCATAAGATTATAATCATTGTATCAAATCCTTGGCCAAGGTGATAGAGTGAATGAATAAATGAGTTTCTTAGGTCATTCGTTAATCGTTGATAATCGACGTGTAATGTAGTTGATTGTTTAATGGTACTTGTAAATTATTCCATATCCCAGGATTATCTGGAGCTCTTAAGATTGAGGGAGTATGTGCATGATCAAGTTACGGGTTCTTCGTGCAAAGATACTTTACGTTATCAGGATGTTGAGAAGCCCACATAGTCGCACACTAACGAGTGTATCGGTCTTGTTAAATGTTGTTAATAATATTTATTATTGGATAACAAATATTAATTAATTACAAAAATGAAATTTGTGTATTTGATATTGCTAGCACCAATATATATACTGAATATTGGATTGGACTCAAACTAAAGAAAATAAATGAGTGAAAAAAATTGGACTTGGATAGTCGAAGTCTTGACCCGCGAGCTAAAAGGTTAGTTGGTCATTATAAATACAAAATGACTAATAGTATTTTCGTAAGTTAAATAAATTAGTATTCAGAAAAAAGAAAAAGTATATACACTTTCTTCTATTCTCTCTACACTATTCTCCTAAAGGGTTAGGTGGTAACTTAGAGTCCAAGACTCCTTTCAAGCCAAAAGTGTTTGGAATCAAGATCGAAAGTTCGATGTAGAAAGCGTGTTTTTTCATACTTTTGAAACTTAAGTCACACTCCCAATTCGATTGCAAAGTCATAAGGTACAAAATCGAAACCCTTTTTAAGTTCTAATCACACTAAATTAGTTATAGGATTACAATAAATTTATTTTTCCAATCTGTGTATTTGATATATTTTTTATTGCACATCCTTCAATTGGTATCAGAGACAACTGTTGCGATTTAAGGTTTTGATTTTAAATATTATTGGATAGTATTTGATTTTACAATTGAATTTTTTTATATAAGATATATACTAGTATGTGTATATGAATATTATAATTTGATTATAATAGGTAATTTTGATAAAAAATTAAATTATTCGTTTGATGAGTCAGGTTTGTAGTTGATTTTTTTTGTCAAGGAAAAATCAAAACAGATACACATCAAATTAACCAATTCCTCTTTTTTACATAAAGTGTTTAAATAAACCATTGCTTCCGTGAGAGAATTCGATGTCCATCCTGAAGGATCGAGATTTTGTCTGACACATTTGGATAGGTTGTCGACAACAAAATTAAATCTCCTCTTAATATGACACACCTTCGAGTATGGAAATCTGTTCATCCATTTCCAGGTCTCAAATACCATATGTTGGATTCTCCAATCAATTTCCTTCAGTTTATTAATACCTTGAATAACTTCAAGGTTGTCAGAGTAAAATGAGAAACTTTGAAAATTGAGATCAGATGTAGATCTCATAGCCAGAAAAATGGCCCAAATTTTACCTTCTCTAGGTGATTAAATGAAAAGAAATAAATGATCAATTATGCTACAAGTAAATGAAAGTGATTTTTATGGTCTTGTATTATGTATATCTAAAGGTTAGATATTGGTAGACTAATATTTAAAATATAAGTATATGTATATATATGATTCTTGTTGTTCCAAGAAACACGATGAACATTTTATTTTATCAAAAGCAGCTACTTCATTGTTTTGTTTTTATTTTGTTTTTTTGGAATGATATTGAAAAATTTAAAAGTTCAATGACCTTTGATAATAATTTTTGTTGGATCATAAGTATACTACTTCATATGAATGCAACAGTTTCCATCAAGAATTACATCATTAAAGTATCTAATGATCATAAAATAAAATGATTTATTTTCATATATTTTGATAGTTGTAATACTAATTTTATTCGCAAGAATTCTAAAATGAGTTGCATAGCTTTTAAATAATACAACACTAAGATTTCGAATCCTATAATTATTCCCACTTGAAATACAAAAATTATTGAGTGTATTAAGACGATACATAAAGTATTTCGTGAGACTTTTCTTAGTTTGTTAAGATTACAAGTTTTAATTTAACTACTATGTGGACTTGTAGTTTGAGTACAAACTATTAAAACTCTAGAGTGTTTGATAATAGGATTACATTTTTATTTCACATTTTTAGTCTAGACTTTTCAGAGGATGTGAGATTGATAATATTCAATATATGATGGATTAACTCAATAAATTTAAATAGAAATGGCTTGACTATCAGGAGGCTAAATTGTCTTTTATTTTATATGATTAAATGGGTAATGTAGCAGACTTTAATTATGCATGAGAAATTACCTGACGACCAGGGGGCTCATTCATGTTTTAAATTTTTCATTCATCAGTTTAATTATATGTGATAAATAACCTAACTAATAGGGGGATCATTCATGTTTTAAAGTTTCCAATTACATATATTTTTGATAATATACCATATCTTTGTAAGTTATATAATCATGATCTAAGAGTGTTAATTCTCTTTCCTTCCTACTATTCGATTTCTTGAGCTTTCTGCTAAATCACTTCCCGAATCAAACAAGTTAGTTGGGTAAAATCTTAAAAATTATGACCGCAACTCGAGAGTTTTTCTTATGCATATGGACTCATCAATATTCGAAAATCTCTTGAATAAATTGTATCTTTAGGATGCATATAATGCATATAATGCATATGATGCATGTATAAAGTAATACCGACTTAGTATTGGTACTTGTATTATTCTTGCATCCATGAGTTCTAAACTCCAAAAACATTATAAGCATTATATTCCCATGAATCCTTAAACATCTTCAGAAGATGTATAAGTAACTTAGTATAACCATTAGATACCATTTATCTAATACCAAGAAACAAGGTAAGGGCATTAATGATATTTACTTATGTACTCTCTTTAACTTCTATTAATTGCACATAAAAGGTATTGGATACTTGTAGTAGTTTAGAAATATGCAAAATGTTGCATACTCTAAATGATAATAGAAGAATAAGAATGGGAGAAATTAAATTACAATTTCATTAATGGAGCAATTGTTGCAGCCAAAATTGTAATAACTAATTCTTCTGAGAGGCATATGGCAGAACTTATCGTAAGAAATTCATTTTTTTTGTTTGTAAACTAGTTGTCGAACAAAATAGTTATTTGATCATAAAATGGTTATGGTATTTAAATGCATTATAAAAATAACCAATAGAGTCTTTCATATTGATGAATTACACCCACATTGAATATTTACAGTATGGTGATTATATCTGTCTAAAGTAACTATGCAAAAGTGGTATAGTTGTTTTTTTGTCATAAATCGAAATAGATAATCATACTACTCAAAACTTATCTTTGGCATTATACAATAAGTCATAAGTATGACTAAATCTTATTTTAACAAAAATAGAGACAATTCTAATGAGTTCTTATGTCCACTACATATTGATATATGTGGATAATTTGAACTTTAGCTAAAGACGGATATTCTTACTTCATCTCCTTCACTGAGTATATATTAGATATATATGTGTTAACCAAATGCAACACCAATATGAATTATTTGAAATGTTCAAACTACTATACAGTGAAATTTAAAGCAAGTACATAAAAGCGTAATGGGAGTAAGATATTAACTTGTAAAGGTAAAATTCTTAACAATGCATTTATATATTATCTATCAAAAAATTAGACTTCATCTCTAGTGAACATATCCTAGAAAGCCAAGGTTTAATGGTGTGTCTGAAAAGAGAAATTGCATTTTATTGGATATAGTGTGATTTATGATAAGATGCACGGATCATCGAGTATTCTATGGGTTATGTTTTAAAGACAGATACATATTAAATAAACTCTTAGATCCTACTAAATAATCGATATAACCCTATGTGATATGGAGATATTATAATCAAACCTCAAACTGTAGAAGTTTGAAATTGTCTGATTTATGCTAAATGACTTATGATGATTAACTTAAGTTGAGATCTTTCAAATATAGATTTGTTGGATACTCAAAGAATATAACAGGTCAATATATCTACACTATTTGGAAAACAGTGAGTTTGTTGTCAAATGTACAATATTTCTAGATTTGGATTTCCATAGTGAAGGAATTTATGATGTAGAAATAAACCATAATGAAATGAAGTTTTCAGAGTTATTTAAACAAGTTGAAGAGCATCATGTGCACGTTGATCTTTATTTCCTTTATGAGTTAATAGTTTCATCTAAGCTTCAAGTCCCAAACTTTGAGGCATTGGGGACGATTAATGAATCTCCCTCGAACAAGAAAGTTAACAAAATAAAGAGAAATACGAAGTTATTATACACAACCCTTCTAAAGATTTATGGATATCATCCTACACCAAAATCAATTGTAATAATGGTGAAAGTTTGATGATGAAAATCATGTAGATGATAACCCAATCAAGTGATGATTATAATACCATATGAAGAGTTTATGGCTAGTCTAGATATTTTAAATTGGTTAAGAACCGTAGAATGTGAATTCGTATGTAGGAGAATTAACAAAGTTTGGTACTTTTGTCGTATATATAAGATCCATTTATGGTAAATAGGTTCTTATAAAACTATTGGAGCAGATGATAAGGTAGAGACTTATAACTTCCTTCTAGTTGTTAAAAGTTTAAACTAAAAGTAAAACCTTTATTGCGATGCATTCATTTTCTCATAGCATAGCGATGCTCAGTTTATTTCAGATTTTACTATTGGTAACTAAATACTATGATTACGAGATATGGTAATATCATGTGAAAATAGTTTTCATTAAATGGGAGCTCAAGGATGACGTCCTTAAGACCAATCCTAAAGGTCTCATATCACCATGTGCTAATAATAAAATATGTATGTTCCAAAAATCTCTTTAATGGATTGAGAAAATTCCACTAAATTGGATTATTCTAATTCATAACATCAAATAGTTTGATTTATAATTTTAGAATAATAGTCATAAGTGTACAAACAACTAGTGGGAGTACACTCATCTTCCTAGTGCTATATGTAGATGACATATTATTACATAAGGATATGCCATACCAACCAAGAAAACATACCAACCAAGCAAACAAACCAAGGTTTTGATTGTCTAACAGTTCTCCATGAAAGATATAGGAAAAGTAGCTTATATTATTTGAATTAGGATATACAAAGATAAATCAAAGAATCTACTTGACCTATGTCAATCTTAGGACATTATTATAGTATTAGAAGTATCACATGGAAATTCCAAGAGGAGTTATTTAACAATAGACTTAGGAATTACTCTTAGTGGGATGGTTTATCCTAGGACCCTTAAAGGAGGATAATGAATGTTTATAGTTTGATTTGTTGAAACAATAAGGATCCATCAAACATATCATTAAATGTATAAGACCTGAAGTGTACTACATGTTAGGATTAGCAAGTAAGTATCAAGGTAACCATGGTGGGGAATGAAGAAAAGTAGTAAAGACTATCATTAACTACTTAATAAGTATTAAAGACCAATTCCTCATATATGGAGTATTTAAGTTGAAGCGAAATGGATATATGAATGCTTGTTTTGCTTCAAACATGGATGCTATCAAATTAACATGTGGTGTATCTTTATAGAGGAGAATTGAGTTGGAATAGTTACAATCAAACTACTATAATAGCTTTTGGTTACTAAATACATAATACATGTAGGAACAAGATGAAATTATGCAAGTTGTTTGGATAAAAGAGTTCTTATATGAACATAGTGTAGTCTCTACAATAAAGAAATTTGTTTCTTTATACAATGAAAATATTTGAGATATTGTATGATCTAAGAAACCTAGACCATACTATAGATCCAATCAAATTATGCAATAGTACCGCTTGATTCAAGAAGTAATTGAACATGAAGATTTTTACACCCGATAGGTAGAAGGAAAGGGAAACGATGTAGATATATTCACCTAAATGTTTCTATCAAAAGAGTTTGATAAGAAAAAAAATAGTAATGAGATTACGGTACTTGAAAGATTTGGTCTAAGACTAGTGGGAGATTTAAGGAATTATGCCCTAAACTCGATTGTCCTGTAATGAATTGACATAAGTCTTTACCACACACTATAATAGTTATCTCTATAGTATTGATCAAAGGAACTATGTCCTTTAATATATGGAAAAAATTATAATTATGGTATCGATTTACATAATATAAAGGAAGATCCTTGATTAAGTTACGAACCAGATATTGTAAGAAGTTATGATAATGAGAATCTAGCTCATAGGACTTAATCTGAACTTGATCTTAATCTTAGGACCATCGAGTTAGAACCACGATGATCTGGATGGATTAATATGTAGCTGACGACTATTTTTTGGATAAATATTGATAGTTCTATTTATCTAGTTAGTTGCATAGATACACACGTAATGATGTGATTATCAAACTGGCTAACTCTACTGTCAAGTAGGTTAATATTTATAAGGACTTCAATTCTGATAATCCTTTAACTTGAGATCATCTCTGTAATTACATGTGTACTTGTTGATTTTAGATACTGAACTACATGTGTGTTAAAATGTCAGTTGAAATGATATTGGACAAAACTAAGTGCTTGTGTAACCAGGGTCGAGTCAAGAAGGGATCTATAAACTCAAGGTAAAGAGTTTGAACTCTACGACGTCATTCGATTATTACGATTGTATCAAATCATTGGCCAGGTGATAGAGTGAATGAAGAAATGAGTTTCGTAGGTCATTCGCCAATTGTTATGTCTAATGTATTTGATTGCTAATGAAATTTGACAGTTACACCATATCCAGGATGATCCGGAGTTGTAAATATAGAGGGAGTACGTGCATGATCATTTACCGAGTTCTGCGTATTTAATTACTTCATTTTATCCGGTCATTGAGGAGTGTTGTTAGACATCATCCTCGATTAGTAGTTAATTGGTTTAATTACTACTGGTTTAACGATGAATCCATGTAGTCACACACTAACGAGTCTATCGATCTTTTTTAACGCTATTAATTATATATGTCATTGGAAATATATATATTAATTAA
This sequence comes from Nemophila menziesii, assembly GCA_029959085.1. Taxonomy (NCBI): domain Eukaryota; kingdom Viridiplantae; phylum Streptophyta; class Magnoliopsida; order Boraginales; family Hydrophyllaceae; genus Nemophila; species Nemophila menziesii. The sequence continues at coordinate 25,064,197 of JARWIR010000004.1, read as the reverse complement.
TTACAAACTTGAAATATTTGTATATGAATTTTCTAGCACAAACTAATATACTCAATATTGGATTGGGTAAAAACTAAAGAGACCAAATGAGAGAAAAATATATTTGGATTGTCCAATTCTTAACCCGCAAGATAAAAGGCCAGTTAGTAATTATAAATAAAAAATGGCTAATAGGGTTTAAGTAAGTTAGAAAACCAGTTTTCTAAAAAAAGAAAAAAAATATATACACTCTCTTCTTTTCTCTATGTACTATTCTCGTAAAGGGTAAGGCAGTAACTTTGAGTCCAAGACTCATTTTTTCAAGCAAAATTTGATTGGAATCACGACCGAATCTCGGTGTGGAAATCGTGGAGGTTTCATACTTTTGAAACTTCGACCACTCTCCAAATTCTATTGTAAAGTCATAAGGTACAAAATCGAAGCGCCCTTTTAAAATATAATCATACTAGATTAGTTATAGTATTTCCATATTGTATTAGATATATATGTTATTGCACATCCTTCATCTTGTCCTCTTTAGTATTAGGATGTGCTAAAAAGGTGTCTATGTGTTTGAAGAACTTTATATAAACCAAAAGTGAATAGTTTTGAATCTTGTAGGCTGAAAATAATCAAGACTGGGATCTTCGTTAGGAACTAAATGGTTTGTATGATCTGCATATATTGTGAAACACTATTCCCGTGTAAATCGAAGAATTGTTAAGACATTTGGGTCTTCTTAGCGTTTTTAGTTTAAGAACTAACATGACTTAAAAAATAATATGAATGGGCAAAATTGGAATTGTTTAAAATAATTTATTATTATTATTGTTTGACCCATTAATGAAAAACAATCCACTGGAAAACTTATTTGTTAAAAACAATCTCTAATAATTAATATCATTATATAATAATTTTAATTACTCTATTATTTATCATTTAATATCAATAAACCCTATTACAACCTCCGACCACCACCAACGACCGATCCTGGGAGGAGGTTATGGCCTTGGGCCCCCTTCCAATTCTTATGGGCCCATATTTTTGTCATGTATAAGAAAAAAATTATTTAAAAAAAAACTCAGTTTTGGCCTAATCCAAATCAAATAAATGTTAAACCATTTTGTTTAAATCTACTATTTTTTATATTTATCAAGAATATTACAATATAGGTGATTGACTCATACTGTCCACGACTATTGTCAATTGCCCAGCAAGTCCAACCCACCCAAAAAGTCTGGATTGCCTTCTACCTCACTTAGTAACTTTTGACTTGTCAAAACTAACTTTCTAATTACATGCAATCAATCAATTAATATTAAAAGAAAAAGGAAAAAAACTACAAAAAACATTAAATTAAATAAATCAGATTTCTTTCCTGTTATAACTTAATTATTTTATTTTGTATTTTGTTTTGGAAATTAAACACATGATTTATTAGTATTTGGGGTTGTGGATTATTAATTTCAAAAGAGTGTATTGGTGAACTGTTGTGTATCGTGTAATTCTTTCTATAAAAAAAGCGTAGGGTTGGTTGTATTTTTGTAGGTGCTTTGGTTATTATTAATGGTGTATGTTGGAGATGTATATGTACCACTAATTATCGTTGGGTAATGTGTGCAATTATAGTGGTGTGTTGTGAGAAATCAATGATGTGTAGTTTGTTGTGTATCGTGTAATTCTTCTCATAAAAAAGGCGTAGGGTTGGCAGTGTATTTTTGTAGGTGCTTTAGTTATAATCAATGGTGTATGGTGAGGATGCATATGTACCACTAAGTGTCGTTGGGTAGTGTGTGAAATTTTGGTGGTGTGTTGTGAGAAATCAATGGTGTGTAGTTTGGGAGCTAGAATAGAAGTCAAAATGAGGTGGGTTATTCGTTTTATTTTGATGGTGTGACTGTTTTAATTAAAGGCGTGTGTAGTTTGTGAAACACAGACACATTAAAAAATATGAACAATGCTAAAAATTGTTAAGATTTAATAATATTGAAAAGCAAACAAACAGTTATTGAACAAAAGCAAATCGAATCAAAATGTCAATGATAATACGAGCTAAAATCATGTGGTGCACTAGCATTCACTTATTACAAAATAATCTCACAAGAAAACCGACGCCGCTCGAGGACCATTCTCCACTATCTTTTGTCGCTACTCGAAGACCATTCTCCACCATCTTCACACTCACCTTTCCACCAAGCCGCTGTACTGCAAAAGAAAACCGCCACCGCTCGAGGACCATTCTCCACCATCTTCCACCGCCGCTCAAAAAAATCTCTTCACAATCACCTTTCCACTCATCTTTTACCTGGTTGATCTATGTAAATCGGTGGGTTTGTAACCATATGAGAATGATATTCCAAATAAAAAACTTTCCATCATAAAATTTTTTGGAATTTAGATTATATGCACCAAAAATGAAATTCATTATATAAGATAATAATGGCATAAAATCAATTTAATTTGTTTAATGCAAGGGTATGGATGGTATACGGATTAAAAAGGTGGATCTTTTTTTGGGGGGGGGGGGGGGGGGGGGGGTGGAATAATTTGTTGGTCTCTATGGGGATGAGTTATTGGGTTTTGGACTTAATTTACTAATATCTTCTTTTTTTTTTCTTTTTTTAATTTATTATGGTATAATTTTATAAATTTTATATCTACCAAAATATATTTTTTCAATTACTTTATATTTTTAAGTAATTAAATTTATGATAAAAAATTGGTAAATATTTAAAAAAAATTATGTTTTTATAGGGGCCTATTTTTTAATGTTTGCCTTAGACCCCTGAAATCTCAGGACTGGCGCTGCCACCACGACTTCCACCGCTGCCGCCGCCACCACCGCCACCACCGCCACCACCGCCACCACCACCACCAAATCCGACGAGTTTATTTGTTTTTTAAAAATTCGAGCACCACCGTCGACAACCGCTGCTGTCACTGTCGCCGCCACCACCTCCGACCATTTTTTTTTTGAAATTTCAGGTACCACCACCTACCACCTCTTCAACCATTACCACCACTAGAACCAGCACCACCTCTGGTCTCTTTTTTAAAAAAACGGAAACCACCACCGACCACTAATTCCGCTGCCACCACAACCACCACCACCCCAACACCATTTCCGACCATTTATTTTAAATTCGGGATCCACCACCGACCACTGCTGCTACCACCACCACCACTAGGAAATTTTTTCTATAAAAATTTAGCCACCTCCACTGACAACACTGCCGCCGCCACCGCCACCTCTGACAAGTTTTTTTAATAAAATTGGAAACACTAATAGTCACTCTTGCCAACATCAATAACCTATCCAATTTCTTCGCTGATCAGAATATGAAATTCAATGTTCGGAACAAATAATTTATTGTTCTAAACAAGGAAATCATTGTTCGAAACAGTGAATTATTTTGTTTTTAACAATAAAATCCTTATTCTGAAAAATAAAATTTTTATCCCGAAAAATGAAATTTATGTATGCAGAATAGATTTGATATTTATAAGAATTAATTTCTTGTTTAAAACAATGAATTTCATAATTGCGAAAAATAGTTTGCCGGAAAAAATCATGAAGTATATGGTTGTGGCAAAAGTGGTAGGATGTGGTGGTGGTAGAAATTTTAACGAAAACTTGTTGGTCGTGGAGGTGGCGGCGGCAATGGTCGAAATATTTTATTAAAAAAGATAAAATTGGTCGGAGGTGGTAGCGGTGGCTGCAGTGGTGGTAGTGCCTGATTTTAAAATAAACTGAGCAGAGGTGGGTGGCTGCAACAATGTTTGGTGGTGGTGACTAAATTTTTTTTGAATCAAAGCCCAATGTTGGTGGTGGTGGAGGCAGTGGTGTTGGCTGCAGCAGTGTTTGGTGGTGGTTATCAAAATTTTATTAAAAAAATAAAAAAATTTGTGGATGGTGGTTGCGGACAGTCGAATGTGGTGGAGTTCGGAGATGGTGGTGATTCATTATTTTTTTTAAATTAAAAAATAAATAAATATTATATTAAAAATAAAATATAAGTCAAAATAGGAGTAGTTTAGATATAAAAATATAGATGAAATATATTTTATAATAAAGTAAATATTTAAAAGTATTTTTTATAATTAAGTATTATTAGATATTTTTATTAAATTATTTTTAATAAAAATAACTTATTATTTTTAGTTCAAGTTCTTTAAGAAAATATATATGTCCCTAAAATAATACATAGAACACAAATTTTGTCAAATTGTGCTTAATTTAGATGCAAGCGCACACTAATCATACGACTTGAACAAAATTTGCACATATATTATATTAAAGATTAATGCCCAATAAGTTCCTTACGCTAGTTTGAATTATGATTTATCATAGCTGTCATTTATTCCCCTATAAAAAGCACTATACATTTGTTTTTTTCTTTTTTTACCATAATTGTCGACCTTTTCTATACCTTCCAAACAATTTTCATGTTTTTAAATCATTTGATACCGCTATAACTGTAAACATCTATATAAACAGAAAGTAAAATTATAATATATCTGTTTAAAAATTAAATATGATATTTCATGAATATATATGTTCTAATAAAATATATGTTGCATATACTATACTGATGCTTGACCTAGTAGTATCATATTGAGGAACAGTGCTACCTGCAATATATAAGGTAGAAATATTTGCCTATTATGTCATTTTTAAAGACTTATTTGAAGATACAGTTTGATTTTTTTCTTAATTTGTGAGAGCCTGCAAAAAATTCTTAAGTATAAATGGAAGATTAGTTTCATATAGATACAAGGGTAAAATTGTATTATTGGTCCTTATTAAATTTTGACATAGCATGTTTTTTTTTACTTTATTTTTGTATTCCTAATATATTTTAATTAGTTTTTAGTGTTTGTAAATATCAAACAATAAGTATATATCACAAAAAAATTTGTGGATTACAAAACAAAAATATAACAAAAAAAAAAGTAGTTTGAGCTATGAAAAAAATTTAAGAACTCAGATTTTGAGTTTCGAGAATTTTCCTATAACAAATTGTTTTCCTTTTTTCCTTTATGTTTGTATTCTTGATATATTTTAATTTTTTCAGTGTTTGTTAATAACAAACAATATATATATATATCATAAAATATGATATATACCATATGTTTGTAGATTACATAACAAAAGTGTAGCAAAAGAAAGAGCAGTTTGATATCTAAGAAAATTATCAGAACCCGGATTCTGAGTTCCGGCAATTTTTCCATAACTCAAACGGTTATTCTTTTTTATTTTTATTTTTGTATTCTCTTTTATATTTTAGTTTTTTTAGTGTTTGTGAATAACAAACACAAAAAATATATATCATAAAATATGATATATACCATATGTTTGTGGATTATATAACAAAAGTGTACCAAAATAAAAAAGAGCAGTTTGAGTTCTAGGAAAATTCTTAGAACCCGGATTTCGAGTTCCGGCAATTTTCCCTTAACTCAAATTGTTCCTCTTTTCCACTTTATTTTGACATTCTTGATATATTTTATCTCTTTTTTAGTGTTTGTGAATAACAAACACTAAAACCATATATCATAAAATATGATATATAGCATATGTTTGTGTGTTACATTCGATTTGAAAAACAATTTTAGTCTTGAGAATTTTCTACCCATATTTTTGAGTCTTGGGAATTTTCCTGGTACTCAATTTTTGAGTTCTGGATATTTTTCCTTAACTCAAACTGTTTTTTTTTTCAATTCCTTGTATGTATGTATATCATTTCAGTGTTTTGTATTTAGAACAATGAATGATTCATTCTTTATGATATTTCTGTACAACTTTCTTTATATATCCATTTAAGCTAATATTTGCCGTCAACTAGAAGCGAACTCAATATATCTTAAAAAGGTAAAAAAGACAATTCCGTTTTACGGAAAAGCGAACAAAATTGCAGGGTTTATTGAGTATTAACCTTTATATTAAGGGGCAACGCCTAGTTAATTACACGGAGAGTGTAATTATACCCGATTAATTACAACTTCGACTTAATTCCCAATTAAGAACAAAACACTGCCCAATTACTAAACTATCCTTCCACCTATTATTAATTACTTTAATTATATATTAAACAAATTCTAACCTTTTCTATAATAAAATTTAAATTTTATTTTTCGTAATTTTTTGTTTTCGAAATTCTTTTTTTTTTTGAATTCTTTTTTTGGGAATTTTTTTTTCGATTTTTTTCCTCGATTTTTTTAATGTGTTCCGTCAATACACAATTCTGAGATTTGTGTGTTGTAGGAATACTCAGAATTGGAACAATCAAAATCAAGTTGTGTGTATTTCAGAAATACATAAATTAGAGTTTTATTTATTCCATGAATACACAAATTTGAGTTTAATGTGTTCCATGAATACACAAATATTAGAATTTTAAATTCCAAGAATACACAATTCTGAGATTTGTGTGTTCCAAGAATACACAGAATTGGAACAAACAAAATCAAGTTTAGTGTATTCAAGTAATACATAAATTCGAGTTTTACGTGTTCCATGAATACACAAATTTGAGTTTTATGTGTTCCATGAAAAAACACAAATTTGAGTTTTATGTGTTCCATGAATACAAAAATTTGAGTTTTATGTGTTCCATGAATACACAAATTTGAGATTTGTGTGTTCCAGGAATACACAGAATTGGAACAAACAAAATCAAGTTTTGTGTATTCTAGGAATACATAAATTTGAGTTTTATGTGTTCCATGAATACACAAATTTAAGTTTTATGTGTTTCATGAATACACAAGTCTGAGATTTTTGCATTCTAAAAATACACAATTCTGAGTTTTGTGTGTTCCTAGAGTACATAAATTTGAGTTTATGTGTACTATAAATACATAAATTTGAGTTTTGTATGTTTCATGAATACACAAATCTGATATTTGTGCGCTCTAAGAATACACAATTCTGAGATTTGTGTGTTCCAGAAATACATAAAATTAGAATAAACAAAATCAAGTTTTGTGTGATTTGGACGACACAAAATCCTAAAATATAAACAAGTAAAAATAGAGTATATGAGATTAATAGAAAGAAAAAAACAATTTTATTAAAAAAGAGAATCCATTAGATCGATTTTATGATTTTGTGTGTTACAGGAATACATAAACATATATTTGTGTGTTTCAGCAACACATAAACTGGAATTCCGACTTCTTTTTAAATTTTAAAAAATTATAAAAAATATAAAAATCAAATAAGAGCAATAATGGAAGGTAAATATGACAATGTGTTTAATTTTGAATTATTTACTTAAGGTGTCGTTTGTTTTTTTAAGTAATAAGTGCTGAATGCTGAATGAACAGCTGAATAGAACTTATTCTGTTAAGAGTCAGTGTCTGAATGATTCAGACTTAGTTTGAAATTTTAATGAAACATACTAATTAAGAGGCATTCAGATCTGAATTGTCCAGGAAAAACAAACAGTGTGATTGATCCATTGTCTTAATGAACCAGATTAAGATCTCATTAAGTGCAAACAAACACCCCCTTAATCAATGATTAAGTAAAAACAATTTCCTCTTTTTTTTTTTTTTAAAATAAAATGTGTAGAATTATAATTAATTGGAAATTATCTCTTTTATATTAATTACTTATAAATCACAAGAACCTTAATATTATTTTTATATATACTATTCAAAATCCAAAACCCATACATACGTTTATCTTTTTATTAAAGTTTTAATGTATCTATATCGGACGGAAATGATTTACAGACGAGTTGTTAGCACTAAATACTATTAACCATTAAAAAGTGGTGAGTTTTTAATACTTGGAAAACCTTATTATACTCGTGCTTCCATTTGTAGTTCAAGCACTTCGTGAGATCGCAGTTCAAGTGGGAAAAAAGGACTGGAATTTTACCCTAAATCCCTGCGATAACAACACCAACTGGGTGTCAGAAAAAAGAGAAGATAGATATAACAGCACTGTCTATTGTAGTAATTGCACTACCGATCATTGCCACGTTACTCATATGTATGCAAGCTTCTTTACTTTCTTTATTTCATTTATAGCACGTAAAACTCGTTTTTATTTTGTCAAAGATGAATAGATGATTTACTTTTCTAACTCGTAGGTTTCATGTTTAACTAATCCTTATTCGAATTAGACACACTCGTTGAGCCGCCTTGTATTTGTAGTAAAGACAGAATTTGTTTTAGCTCATAAAATGTTTTTCATTTTGACATAATAATGTTGTTTTTCAACTAATTATACTTCACCATCTCTTTTTACATGGTTAAAATACATTGATAATTAAAATGTTGGAGTAGGTTTTATGTAAGAACTACAATAACAAAATTTATTGAATTAAGGAACTTACACAGGAGATAGAGATTATTCATTAGCTACTCTTTTTTGCTTGCACTGACACTATAGTGAATCGGCCTTGTACCCCCACTATATTTAGGACACTTGCTATCTTTCAAGACTTATTATTTACTTGCATAAGATTAGTCAGAGTCTGATAAACTTTGACTTATTATAATTTTGTTGGAATACTTTTGTAATAATTTCTTCTCTTTGCGATGTAGAATTCTTAGATTTCAAGAACTTGCAGGCGTGCTACCATCATCTCTTGGAAAGCTACCTTACATTGAACACATGTAAAACGAATTATAAGTTTTATCCTAGTTCTCTTTCAGTTCAAATTAATTTTATGTATTCTTCAGTTTTATAATTTTTTAACTTTCCCAGTGATCTCTTTGGAAACTACGTGAGTGGCACAATTCCTCCAGAATGGGCTTCAACCAAGTTAAAAATTATGTAAGCGAAGCATAAGTATTCTGCTAACTTTTAAATTTTCAAACTTGGCATACAAACTATTGCAGATCTATAGGGATAAATCGCTTATCAGGACAAATTCCAGAGTACTTGGGAAATATTTCGACTCTTGTATATATGTACGCTCACTCTCATTCTCTCCTATACGTGTTGTGGATATATAATTTTTTTTCTTGGCAAGTGAAATTTAAGCAATTTGACTATTATAATACTTTTTCTTCGAGACAGATTTAATTTTTTTAGACTTAAAAGACTAGTATATGTATTTGTAATGTCACTGGGGTTGCACTCCTCAGGCTTCTGACATTATTAGCCAATATGTGTGTAACTCTAATATACTACAAGAAATAGTAGCATTAGCAGGGAAGCTATTGCAGTAATAATTAAAATGGCCTCTAATGATAGCATTAGCGGGGAAGCTATTGCGGCAACAATTAAAGCCTCTAATGATATTTTTAAAAACCAAAATGGCCACTAATTATATTTTTAGCGGCAATATTTGCCGCTAAAGATAAAGTTAATAGAGGCAAAAATAAATAATTTGCTACTAAAGGTATCTATAGCGAGAAACTTATAGAGACGAAAAATAACGATTATTAGCGGCAAAATTAAGATTTTTAGTGTTAAATTTTTTGCCACTATTTATAGTGATAGATAAAAGACAAAAAACTTGCAGTAAATGCATTTTCAGTTATTTTTGCGATCAATTACTATTCTGAAGGATATTCGGTTTTCAGGAGCTTGGAGAATAACAATTTTTCAGGACAGGTTCCTGGGAGCCTCGGAAAATTAACCAACTTGGTGAACCTGTGAGGCTACTTTACTTTCTCAATTCTCATATATGTCTCTATTCAATCATCTATTTTATCTATATAACTTCTCATGTTTAGAGGATTTAGTTACTTTCTTCTTGTGATCATTACAGTATTATCAGTACAAACAATTTGACTGGTGGGTTGCCAAACGAGCTCTCTCATCTGACAATGTTGACCGAGTTGTAAGTATAGTAATTACTGATTACCCTTGTCTAATATTTTCTCCGCCCTAAAATAATATCCATTTAAAATTTCAAGACACTTTATTCCATCTTTTTTTACTATTAACCTTATTAAAATATTTAAATTTATATTTAAAATGAATATTTAAAATATTTATATTTAAAATGAATATTTAAAATATCAAGACACTTTATTAGAAGTATTTTAGTAATGAAGAAAATAATAATTGTGTTTTTTAATTTGTGTGAAAAACAAAATAGATATTATTTTTGGAACAGAAGAAGTACTACCATTAAAGTAATACCTGTTAAAATTTTAAAGGTAAAAAGATCCACATTGTCTTTCTCTAGGTTCCAACAACTTAAGTTTTTAGTTTGTTGAAAATAAATAATTAGAGAAATGTATTAAGCGTCAAAAAAAAAAAAAAAAAAATTAGAAATTTAAGTAATAAAAAAAGTAAGAGAGATGAATATGAATAAGGTTACTTTTAGTTCTACAGTAGACATTTATATTTTTATTATTTAAATGATAAATCAAGTTCTCTACATGATGGTTCTTATATACACCATTTGAGATACTCGAAGAGACACTAACAAATACAATAAATATAACCTTTTTATACAATTAACAAACTCTAAGAGACATTTATAGAATCACAAGATATAGACTCTGAAAAATACAAAGAATGGACTCAAAGAGATTTATCTTGATTCAGTGTATTTCAAAGATATTAATTTTAACATAGTTGACTTTTTAACTTAACATGTATGATTTTGATTTTGGTGTAAACAGTAGATTAAGCAGCAACAGGTTTACTGGAAAGCTGCCTAGTTTCCAGAATTGGAGAAACCTCCAAAAATTGTGAGCCTTTTGTCATTAAATCCAAAAAGATATGCAATTGCATCAATAACCCTTAATTAATATTTATCAACAGAGAGATTCAAGGTAGTGATTTAGAAGGGCCAATACCTGACAGCCTATCCCTCTTGACCAATCTGACAGAGCTGTGAGTTTAACTTATTCCACTATTGTACGTTGACTATGTTTGAAGATACTTATTCTCAGATTATTCTTTATGCAGAAGGATTAGTGACTTAAATGGAGAAAGTTCTCGTTTCCCAAAATTAGGAGATATGGTTCTAATGCAGAGATTGTGAGTCATACCTTTAAACAATATCTAAACCACAAAGATGCAGAATTTATGCTCAAGAAATATTATTTTGAGGATGTATTGCAGGATGCTTAGGAGCTGTAACATATCCGGGATAATACCTAGTGAATTATCAAACATGCCTAATCTACAAATTCTGTAAGTGCCTAAAATTTTCATATTGATATCCCTTAACTTGGAATGACTAATTTTATTAAGTGACAAAAAGTGTAGGAAAAATCTAATTTGTTATCAAAGTATTACAAAATACTTAAGGGGTATGTTATGAGCACCAGAGTAATATAATATGCTAAAATAATGGTCACAGAATTGTTGAGCTATATCCATAAAAGTCTCTCTAACATCTTAAGCTTTTAGATGAGTTGTAACAAATATAATAATATCAAAGCTCACCTTAGGAGATATCTTTTAGCTTTGTCATAGAATTGTCTATTCATTCAGATTTTTATATCAAAGGATGGAAGTTTTTTTTAAATTTCAAGTTACAAATTAAAGTGAATTATTTATTGACAGGGATCTCAGTTTTAATAATTTAAATGGAGCTATCCCAGACGAGTTTGTAGGCTTATTAAGACTGGAAAACATGTAAGATTCTGATTATCTACGTCAAACTTTTCTATTCTATATTTGGAAAGAAAATACATACTAATTCCAGTATGTATCTAACTGTAGTAGTTTCCTCAATCTAAAGAATAAGTTTTTTTACTAAATTGATTTCATTATATGTTTTAAGTTCAACAACCATTTATGAAAATTTACTTTTGATCAGGTATTTGACAGGAAACTTCCTTTCTGGAGCTATTCCTAACTGGATTCAAATCCAACTTGAAAAACCGTATGATCTTTTGCATTCTAACTCTCAAATAATAATTAACTTATGTATATATCCATGTGATATGTATCTGTTGTGTGTATGCACGCGTGTATATATATATATATATATATTTTTTTTTTTCTTATGTCTGAAGCAGATTTGCATATATTGTATGTGTCATATGTCTAAAGTGGTAAGATGCACAAAAAAAAAAAAAACGATGAACCCAAAAAAAAAGTGGTAAGATGCAAAAAAAAACACACATACAATATATGCTAATAGAGTCCTAAAAACTGTTTTTCTTTCATTTAGTTGTTTTTCCAAAAACATCTTCATTGGATCTAACAACTTAATTCCTTTTTCCAATCATTTGGGTAATAATTTCTTCTTCACTTTAAGAACAGATATTCTTTTTTCCTTTTTTCATTTCTAGCTCATGTTTTTCATTGGAGCTTCTCTCTTTCTCAACCAAATTCTATCATTACTTTTTAAGATTTCTTCCTACATATTTTCTTTACTAGTTTTAGATCTATGTGTAGATCTGAAATTCTACTTAATTTATAGGCCTTGGTAAATTAAAAAAACAAAGCGTAATTACTAATTTTTAGAGCTAATGGTTCCTAAAATCTGCAAGTCAAGACATAACGCGTGAAATGTTTGATAATAGACCTGCAAATCCTATGGCGAAACCAGTTAACAATCAGTCGAATGGCGTAAATGTATTTAAATCATGACTCCGAGCCTCAATCTTGTTGAAGAACCTCGGGTTGGTAACTTAGAAACTGCTAAAATATAGAGTTAAGTTAAATCAGTTCAAAATAGAGTCTATATATCCAAGCTTTAGTCTATTCGAAATTCCATTGATAAATCTGTTTGATGGTAAGATTCCATTGAAGCTATAATTTCATGAACCCATCAAACATGCGGAAAAACGATATGTTGATTAGTTCATTGATTCACCTCCTCCCTTCTATATGTTGAGTAATTTTATCAAATTTAAATGTAAATTTCTCGGGTATGTGGAAATGAAGTATGACGGACCATCCCCTTGCCTTGCAAAAAAGCTTTGAAAGCATGACTAATATATTTTCACCACCATTATCAGACCTCAAATTTGATTAGAAGCCCAAAAAACGAATATGAACCATAGCGTGAAAGCTTTTCAATTAACAAAACCTAGATTTAGCTTTCATTTGATATAACCATACAAATCTTGTAAAATCATCCGAAAATATGACATGAATCTAAACTTAATGCAAGAAGGAACATGTATATCAATTGAAAAGGTTTAGATGATGTATAAAGAATCGGTCATCTGATGATGCAAATGTTCAGAGATAAGAGAGACTACTTAGTGTATGAAGAAAGTTTGTTTCTTCAATATGACTGAGAAGTCAATGAGCTTGGAAAAATCATCTTAATCTGTGCTCTCAAAAACATATAATTGTTGAGATTAAGTTTAATTTGCACAAAAGTAATAAAATTCTTCAAAAGAAGCTTTAAACCAGGAGAAATATCCATATTCTCTGTTATAACTAGTGGATTGTTTATGGAACATTATTAAATATGACTATATTATGTTACATATGACTAGTACATCAGGACAATTAATATACTAACAGGATACAGTTACTTTACTTAGTGATAGCTGGAGAAGTATCTTAATCAAGTCTTGTCTTATGACAAATGAGAGTTGTAATTAACCTTAAACTGCAACTATTAGTTAGCTAAAACTTCTGCAGTTCTTAAATTAATTAATCAATCAATGAAAGCAACAGCTTCCTTCAAAAAGTCCTCTTATTCTCCTGTATTTAGTCAAGATTATCTTTATTTTTTTGACCTCGTATATTACACATTGCTTCTGTCACAGTTACAATCTTTGTGGTATAGGGTGGTTGACATCTCGTATAATAATTTCTCTAAGGATTTTCCATACCCAGGGTGTCGGGATAATCTGTAAGCTCCTACTTTGAAAGACACTTTCCTTGTATTAACTTAATATTTAATACGAAACTAACTAATGGTCATTCTTATCAGAAATCTGTATAGAAGCTTTAATGAACGAGATATTTCGTAAGTCATCTTTTTCTAATTCTTAATTTTTATAGTTCGTAATCTAAGGTTTTCTTCTATTTCTTCTCTTGTTCTCATTCTAACCAATTATTATAATGGCTTCTATTTCCAGGGAACCTAGTAAATGCCTTCGTCTTTGCGATAATAAGCGTAAGATCATGATCTTTATAAGTACATATAACCTTTTTTATAGAAAGTAAATTATTTGTAGGCTTACTCCTTCCGTCCCAAAAATAATGTCTACTTATTTATTAAAAATGGTGTCCCTAAAATATTGTCACATAAGATATAAAGACACTTTTTTCTAACTTTTTCCATCATCACCCTTACTAAAAAATTAAAATTTATACTTCCAATGTTTAAACTATCAAGATACTTATGAAGGGTATTTGTAATGGTGTATATATATGCATTTATTAGCTTTTTTAAGCTGTGTGAAAAGCTAAGTGGATATTATTTTTGGGACTGGGAAAGTATTTCGGTATTTATACTTCCATTGATGACGTAAATTTCATTTTTAAAATAAGATTGAGAAAAACTAACATAAGAAATTTCCTTTTATTTGTATAATCTAACACCACGAGACAATCTAATACATTACTAAAAATTTGTGTTCAGAGAGGTACGGTTTTCATATAAATTGTGGTGGAAATGATGTCACAATTAGCAATATTAAGTATGTAGCAGATGGATCCTCAGGAGGTTTTGCTAAATTTGACCATTTTGAAGAGTATTGGGGAAGTAGTAGTACTGGACACTTTTGGGATATTAACAAAACTAAGAATGAACCAACAGCAAATAACATATCAGTGCTCCAAATGGATAATGTTGAACTATACATGACAGCTCGAAAATCTCCATTGTCAATAACTTATTATGGACGATGCTTAGCAAATGGAAACTATACAGTGAAACTTCATTTTGCTGAGATTATTTTTACAAATAATCAGTCTTACAAGAGTCTTGGAAGACGTATCTTTGATATATATATCCAGGTAGATTATATTTATTAATTTTGAAAATTGTTACAATATGTTAGGAGGGTAATTTATTGGTAATTAATAGGATGAGTTGAGAATTAAGGAGTTCAATATTGAAGATCGAGCAGGAGGGATTAATAAGGCGTGGATTGAGGAGTTAAAAACTGTTGTTACTAAACAAACATTGGAAATTCGATTTCAATGGGCAGGTTTAGGTACAACAGCAATACCACTAAGGGGAAACTCGGGTCCTCTTATATCTGCTATTTCTGTAAAATCTGGTAAACAACTCTTTTTTTCAATCATAAAAATATGCCAACAATCTTAAATGTCAATGAATTTAACTAATGTCAGTTATTATCTTAGTTACGACACTTTTATGTTAAGATTTATAAAATTTAGTTTCCTATGTGGCACACTTTTATGAGTAGATTTTGATCCTCCATCAAATTTGAAAAAGAAGATATTGATCATAGTTGCGGCTGTTTCATCCTGCCTTGTCTTCATTGTTATCTATATATTTTGGTACAAAGGCTACATTGGAGATAGAAAGTCGAGCGAAAAAGGTAATGCAAACTATGGTTACTCAATAATTTGATTTAATACTATATAACATAATGAATTTCGTGAATACAGAATGGAGAGAATTAGAGTTGCAAACTGGTATGTTCACCTTAAAGCAGATTAAAGTTGCCACAAAGAACTTTGATGCTGAAAACAAAATCGGGGAAGGTGGTTTTGGATCTGTCTATAAGGTACTATGCGATTACGTACTACATTTGATATCTTCTTCTACCTTCTTATTCATCTTTATTATTTCAAAATGGAAAATTTTTCCCATGGATACCCGTTATTTCAATATTTTACAAATAAATATCCAAATTTACAAAAGTGGATAAATAGGTACCCAACATATCTTTTAGCTTTCCGTTAGTACCTGTCATGAAAATTCCCATTAAATGCCACGTGTCAATGACGTTGCTACATTTTCCTTCCAAAATGAAGTATCCAAGTTTACAAAAGTGGACAAACAGGTACCCAACATTCTTTATTTGCAAATAGGGTTCTGGTGTTATTTATTGACACGTGTCGCCAAACTCACAGCGGATACTAACGTGAGACTAAAAATGGAACGTTGAGCACCTATTTGTACAATCTTGTAAATTTGGGTATTTATTTCTCCAAATCGCGAAACATTACCACGAAGAAATTTCCCTTTCGTTTTAGATGAAGGTTACTGAAAAGTGGTTCCCTTTCGATTGTAGGGTGTACTCCATGATGGAACTATAATTGCAGTTAAGCAACTATCTTCAACATCAAAGCAAGGAAATAGAGAATTTGTAAATGAAGTAGGAATGATTTCTGGTTTACAACACCCAAATCTTGTAAAATTATATGGATGTTGCATCGATGGGCGTCAACTACTCTTGGTTTATGAGTACATGGAAAATAATTCCCTCGCACGCGCTTTATTTGGTAATGCATTCTTTGACATATACTATTACTCATAGAATCAATAAAACCCAATAAAAAAGTCTGTTTCCTCGATGTCTTTTTACAATTCTCAGAAGTAAAAAATTGTGAATGATATAGGCCCAGAAAAATCTCAACTAAAACTGGATTGGACAACAAGACAAAAAGTTTGTCTTGGATTAGCAAAAGGTCTGGCCTTCCTGCATGAGGAATCAGCATTTAAGGTTGTTCATAGGGACATTAAAGCTACAAATGTGCTTCTTGATGGGGAGCTTAACCCAAAGATATCTGATTTTGGTCTAGCCAAGCTTGACGAAGAGGAAAACACTCATATTAGCACAAGAGTTGCAGGAACCATGTAAGTAATAATGATTCTCTTTTTCAATTACTAATTTATTAAGGTGCAATATCTTATAGCTTCATGTTTATGCCATGTTTTGTACTTCAAATATATTTACTGATGTAGTAGAAAGTGATTACTAACCCAGCAGTTTTCAATAATGTTGTACTTTACTGACTATTGACTGTGTGAAGCTGCAAATTTTACACATTATTAGGTAAATCCAAATTCAGTGACCGATAAAAATAGCCCAAATCATGCATCTTAAGAGCATTTTAATGTCCCATGTATAGTTAAAGACTTACAATTATTAGATGGTTACTTTGTGCTCTCTACAAGACATATCACGTCTAAGAATTCGCTCCAATATAGTTAATAGAAGTCTAATTTTGTTATATAACAGCTACTGAAGTTTTTGCTTTTAATATTCTTGTATTGGTTTGAATTACAGAGGTTATATGGCGCCAGAGTATGCATTGTGGGGATACTTGACCTATAAAGCAGACGTGTATAGCTTTGGGGTAGTTGCATTGGAAATTGTTGCAGGAAAGAGCAACATGAATTATCGTTCTGATGTAAATTATGTTTGTCTACTTGATAAGGTAAGTAGCATTTGTTGCCTTGTTTTTTGTGTCTATTTAACTTCTTTACATTTGACACTCTTTTGATATATAGAAAGATTCTATGTTGTCTAATATTTGATCACCTTTGGATTTCATGAATAAAAAGAGTAATGCTGGGTATCACCCAAATATCACTTTAGGTGGTCCAATTAAATTGTTTTTCATTCCTGATTACTTTTTTTTCTCTTTATTATATAAAACAGTTTAATTGGACCACCTAGAAAGGTGATATTTGAGTGATCACTTTTTGGGTGATACCCAGCATTACTCTGAATAAAAATACATGTCATGGACTTTCATTTCACATCAATTACGATGTATATCTATTAACATGTTCTTTTTGTTGGCTTATAAATTTGTAATTCATTTCAATTTTTATATGCTTCTTTAGGCACTTGTACTACAACGAAAAGGAAATTTGCTAGAGTTAGTAGATCCAAAATTGGGTTCTGACTACAACATTGAAGAGGCAATAAGAATGATTAAGATAGCTTTGCTGTGCACGAATCCATCTCCAGCACTCAGGCCTACCATGTCTGCAGTAGTGAGCATGCTTGAAGGTCAAATTAATGTTCTTGAACCAGATCTCGATCCAAATATATATGGTGACGAGTTCAAGTTTATATCCCTTAGAGACAAATATGATGAGATGAAATTGAAGAACTCAAGCGAGACAGAGATTCTTATTCCATCGTCAGAGGTTGCTTATGGTGGCTCATCTTCCACATCTGGCAAGGATCTCTATCCAGTCCATCTTCATTCTCAGTATTGAAGAGTATAGATTATCAATAGGGTAATAAGAACATTTAGTTGTGGTTTTGATTTGATTTTCAAGGGTGCAACTGCCTTTGTATTGCCGTTTGATTGTTATGTATTTTCATTCTTGCTTTTATATCTTCCGTTGGAGTGACCATAAGACTAAATCAAGTTCCAAAGACCCAATGCATTGACCGTTACATATGCAAAACTTGCATGAGGATGTGATAGTATTTTACCTTATTTTTTATTTATAAAATGAAAATAAACAAAATTAAATTTCAAAAATTACAAATTTAGCTCAATAAGTGTTATTAAAGTAAAACAAAATAATGTTTTCTATGAGATATACAAAAGTAATGGTAATAGGATGGGGATGAAGGCGTCATTTTCATAGGGAGTTACATCAGAGTTAGATCAGCTCTTCATCTGATCTTGATGTGTGGGATATAGGAAATCTTGTGCCACTCTGGCCCGCTTCCTCTGGTGCATTTCACTCCCGATTGGGGACAATCCCAGATCATCAATTCATGAAGATTGGTGAGTCGTTGTTCGCTTCCATGGATGGCATATACTTGAGCTTCTCATTAAACCAAATATCTTTACAGGATAGCGACTTGATGCTTCCTAGCAAAGACGTGTATTGAAGAGGTCGTCAAGGAAGGAAGATACTTAAGTTGCTTAGGCAAAGACTTGTTGTTGTCTGACACATATGTATTGTGCCCTAATACATCAAGAGTCTTCAGAGAGCTGAAGTAAAGATGTTCATCCTAGTTGTCGTGGGGCCAAGGAAAAAAGTCCTCCGGGAAACCACAAATTCTCAAGCGTGTTAGGTCGGGTAAGCGCTCAAGAACATTACCATCAATCCGTCAAAAAGATGTAATATCTACATCCTCAAGTAAAATGCACGATTGAAACCCTAGAGGTATTGTGTTCAAATATATCTCAGATGATAATCTGTCAACTGCTCATTACTGTAAATAAATAACCTCCTATGATACGAGAGGCCTTGGAGCAATGGTAATTCCGTCAACATCGTGTTTCCTACAATTTCTAACTCTATTAGAGATGATAGTCCTTGGATCAATGGTAATTCAGTCAACATCTTGTTGTATTTAATTGTTAACTTTGCAAGAGACAAAAGGCCTTGGAGCGATGGTAATTCAGTCAACTTCTCATTTCCTCAAAATGTTATCTGAGTAAATAGCATTTTTGTCCCCTGAGTTTGTACCTGATTGACAGGTTGTCCGCAATCTTTAAAATGCGACTATATACCCCCTAATTTTTGCTCTTGTGACCCATTACCCCTTTGTCATGTTTTCTGTCCATTTTGCCTGTTAAGTCTGACGTGCCTTTTCCACATCACCTTTTTTTTTAATCCTAATCGTAGTTACCCACTTAATTAAATTAACCTCTCTTTTTTAAAAGGGCAAAATAGAAATTTTATAATAATTTTAATATTATTAATAAAAACAATAAAATAAAAACCTCCACCCCCCTTGACCCCCCCCCCCCCACCCCCACCCCCATCTTCTTCTTCGTCTTCCCCTTCTTCTTTTCTTCCCCAAAACACCCAAAACACCCAAAACACCATCAACAAAAATCTGCTGTCCATTACAACAAATCAAACCCAGTAAATTAGCTTTATTTCTCTCAGTTCTCCTCATCTTTCATTTTTCTCACACACGCTTTCCAAATCCCTGAAAACCCCATAACCCCATTTCTCATCTTCTTCACACCCTTCATCTCACATTTTTAGAATTAACCATAAACAAAACAATAAAACCCCTCAAAAGTTGCGTGTTTTGATTCAGATGTCTCATACGAGATGAAGGAGCAAAATACATATACTCCATATTTTCTAGTTTTGGTACTATCATTATTGTTTATCAACAATTTAGGGTTTATAAATTCAACCCAAGTATCTGAAAGTGGACCTCTTTGTGATACAGAAGTTCATTACATTAAACAATGGCAACTACTTTATTACAGAGATGCATTCGGAGATAGAGGTAAGAAAATCGATGTTAACTCTTCACTAATCTTAGAAAATCCAAGGCTTCATAATGCTTACATTGCTTTACAAGCTTGGAAACAAGCTATACTCTCAGATCCTTTAAATCTTACAAAAAATTGGGTTGGATCTGATGTGTGTAAGTATACTGGAGTCTTCTGTGCACATGCATTAGATAAACACAAAATCCGTATTGTAGCTGGTATAGACCTTAACCATGGTGATATAGCTGGTTATTAACCAGAAGAGCTTGGGTTACTCACAGATCTTAGTTTGTTTCACGTTAATTCAAATAGGTTTTGTGGTACAGTTCCGAAGAAATTCAAGAATTTGAAGACTTTATTCGAATTAGACTTGAGTAAAAACAGATTTGCTAGGAAATTCCCTTATATAGTACTCAGTTTACACAACCTTAAATTCTTAGATCCCAGGTTTAACGAGTTTGAAGGTACAGTACCCAAAGAATTATTCGATAAGTCATTAGATAATTATGATGAACAATGGGTTTAGATCATGTGTGCCTAAAGAGATTGGGTTGTTGAAGAATTTGAATGTGTTGGATTTGAGTTATAACGAGTTGATGGGTCCTTTGCCTGAGAGTTTTGGTGGGTTAGTGAGTTTGGAGCATTTGAATGTTGCGCAGACGAAGAAGAAGATGGGGGTGGGGGTGGGGGCAGGGGGTGGAGGTTTTTATTTTATTGTTTTTATTAATAATATTAAAACTATTATCAAATTTCAATTTTGTCCTTTTAAAAAAGAGAGGTTAATTTGATTAAGTGGATAATTACGATTAGGATTAAAAAAAAAAGGTGACATGGAAAAGCCACGTCAGACTTAACGGAAAAAATGGACGGAAAACATGACCAAGGCGTAACGGGTCACAAGAGCAAAAATTAGGGGTAAATAGTCACATTTTAAAGATTAGGGGGCAACCTAACAATCGGGTATAAACTTAGGGGGCAAAAATGCTATTTACTAATGTTAGCTTAGTAAAAGATGAGAAACCTGGAAAGATGTTAAGTCAATCAATTTCTTAATTTCATCAATTAATAACCATTCTTTTAAATTACTTATCCACTGTATATGCAATTCTTCAAGTGCAGGAAATGCACACCTTGTACTTATGGAAATGAAATCCCCAGAGAGTTCTGCTCCAATGTGCCTCACACTACTCAATTTAGGTACAAATACCTTCTTGAGCCAAGGAAGGTGACCAAGAGGTGGGATTTGCTTGAGTGATTCACAACGTACCAATTTGACTTCACTTGAAATAGTGAGCAACCCATTACTTGTTGTTGTCATCCAAGACGGAAATTTCAAACCCTTAAAATAGTTGATTGTTAAGCTTTTCAAACACGAGTGAGGTATAAGACCTTGCAGAACTTTATCATTATCACCTACTTCTTCGCTCACCTTGGTCCAATGAAGATTTGATTGGTCAATATTAGGTTTACTCGATATATTTTCTTTTCGTGCTTCCTCGACATTCATCACCTTTTTTTGTTACGTGGGTCTCGGGCCAATCTCGACTAATCTCACGGGAGATAGACATGCCTCCACACACCTAACTCCAGGAAAGGCATAACTAAGTTACCCATGTTCTGAGTGGAGATTCTAATTTGTAACTCCTAGATGACCAACTGGTTAAATGTGCCCATAAATACATATACGACCTCTTAAGTGGTCTAGGCTCTCTAACTTATCAATTGTACAACCCTTATTATTGCTTACTGTAATGTGAGACAATGTATACAGATTAGCAAATTGTTTAATTCCTATAATGATAATGATGCCCTCGTGTTCACATTCAGAAGCAACTCTCTTGTAAAGGTGTCTTTAAGTTAACCAAAGAACCGACATATAAAATGTTATGATAAACCACATCAAGAACCATATATTAAAACGAAAAAACACAAAAGAATTTTACGTGGTTCGTTAACGAATAATCCGTTAACTACCTCCACGACAGAAAATAACTCTTTATTTCTTAAAAGGAACAATTACAATGTTTGCATACAAATTATAGAACCCAAGGATTCCTTATATAGATCCTAAATTTTTTTTACCAAATCAATTTGTTTCCTATTTACCTCTTACCAAACCAATTTGATTCCTGCTCTATATTTGTCTCTTACCAAACCAATCTGTTTTCTAATATGTTTGATGTTTACGAAATCAATTTGTTTCCTAATCTATTATTTCCCTTCTTTAACAATCAAGTCATATTCAACAGATCTCCACCTTGACTTGAATTCTAAGTCAATAACATCTATTCCTCTTCTCATAATAAAGTTATGCCTTCTACGCACCTGATGTCTCTTGTTGTAGAGACTCATTAGACCCCACCGGGCCTGACAACCCCAAAGGGCTTCAATGGCTCAATATGTTGAGAAAGTCCAAACAATGTTGGAACTTTCTCTACGGAACCAGCTTTGTGAGCATATTCTCAGGGTTGTCGGCCGTCACCACCTTCTTTACCTTGATCCTTCTCTTGTTTCTCAGAAAGTGAAAACTGACGTCGATATGCTTTGTTCTCTCATGATGAACCTAATCTTTAGTCAAACATATCGCACTCAAGCTACCGCAGTAGACTATCGCTTGATTTTGATGTAGGCCTAGATAACCGGCCATCGCTTTAAGCCAGATTCTCTCATTTGTTGCTTCCGTCAAAGCCATGTACTCCACTTCCGTGGTAGACAAAGTTACTGTCGATGTAGCATCGCCTTCCAGCTACAACTGAACCTCCTAGAGTGAACACATAACCGGTCATAGAGCTCCAGCTATCAATATCACCTACATAGTCTGAATCTGAGAACCCAGCTACCAAAGCATCTTGATTGGCCCATAGCATAGGCTAATGTCTGACGTACCCTTAAGGTACCTAAATATGCGTTTCACTACTAGCTAGTGATCCTTGCTTGGTTGAACCATAAAATGACTTACCACACTAAAAGTAGATGTTATGTCTGGTCGAGTGCAGACCATAGCATACAACAAGCTTCCGACGGCAATATCATACAGAACCTTGGACATGTACTCCATCTCCTCCGCGGTGTAAACGGTGTACATTCCTAGCTTTCTGTTAAACGCCATAGGAGTGTCTATAGACTTGGCTAATGACATCCCAAATCTGCTCAAGTGTTATCATTTGGGTTTTTACCCAAGTGAAACTGCTCCCTTTAGCTCAATTTTTAAGTAGGTCATGGACCTCTTTATAGGTCAAGACAAAGATGAAATTTGTTCATCTTACTTCGGTAATGAATTTCATGTATTCACTTGTGTAAAACAAATGGATGGTGAATGAGAAATTGAGTGTTAAATGTGAGGTATACGAAGAGTTTCAGAAAGCAAGAAAATAATAGTCACTTAGTTTATTGTTCTTAGCACTTAAGGATTGGGCCCTTAGGGGCACCAGCTTTTGGGCTTGGGCTTGGCTGGGTTGGACTATATTTTTTGTAAAATTAAAACGTTGTCGTCTTTAACGTTCTAATTTTGTTGAAACAGCACTCTTCTTCCTCAAACGTCATCTCCCATGTCTGAAACGTTGCAGGTCAAATTTAAACAGTTGCTTCTACCTATAAATACTTGGCCAAAAATCATTTTCATTCATTCAATTTTTTTTACAAACAAATAACATAAAAGAGAGAGATTAAACACCATTTAAAGTTCGAAGTTCTGCAGATTTTCAAGTGTCTGATATTTGCAGTGATGATCGTTGCATCCTGGAGGTTGAAGCCATTACAAAACGTAAGACACCAGTACGTGGCTAATAAACCTTAAAGACATAGGATCCAATCCTAGCCTCGATCAGTAACAGGTTTTCTGTTAATTTTCATTTCTGTCATTTTTGCATTTTTGTTTTTTCCTCCATTTTTGCTTTCTGAATCAAAATAAATCACTGGAGATAACAATTTAAGGTTTATTATTTCACAAGTTGTTTTGATTCAGACTTTGTTTTTCCAACTGTTGAATATGAATTCTAAGTTCTACAACAAGATCTAAAAACTCGGGACTTTAGTCTGCCTAACAAGAGCTAAACTCTTGGGAAAGACAAGAATCTAGATATTCAGTTGTAAGACGATTTTATTTCGTATTGTATACATCTACTGTATCAAATTTCATCTTCTGTTTTGTTTTGTTGAAAGTAACAGAATGTCTAAAGAGTCAGAAAATGCAAATGCTACTGCAACAATGCAACAGCAAAATAAAATTGGTGGTACTTAAAGGCATAACATGCATATGACAGAACCTATGGGTCCTGCTGAAAAACCAGAGAAGTTTGGCGGTGCAAACTTCAAAACATGGCAACAGAAAATGTTGTTCTATTTGACTACTTTGAGTCTTGCAAGGTTTCTCAAAGAAGAAGCTCCAGAAATGGGAGATGATCCCGATGCTCAAACTGTTCATACCGTAGAAGCATGGAACCATTCAGACTTTTTGTGCAAAAACTACATTCTCAATTGTCTAGACAATTCTTTGTATAATGTGTATTGCACTATGAAATCGGCTAAACAACTCTGGGATTCCCTAGAGAAAAAATACAAAACTGAAGATGCCGGTACTAAAAAGTTTGTGGTTGGTAAGTTTTTGGAGTTTAAAATGGTAGACTCGAAATCTCTAATGTCACAGGTGCAGCAGTTTCAGTTAATACTACATGAGTTAGATGCTGAAGGAATGAGATTGGTGGAATCCTTCCAAGTTGCTGCATTGGTTGAAAAATTACCACCAATGTACAAAGACTTTAAGAACTATCTGAAGCACAAGCGCAAGCAAATCAGTCTTGAAGATTTGATTGTTCGGTTGAGGATCGAAGAAGACAACCGACTAGCCGAGAAAGGAAGTAACTTTCGTTCGTTTGAAGCCAAGGTTAATGTTGTGGAACAACCGAGGTCTAACCACAACAACAAATGGAAAAGGCAAGGACAATCTAATGACAACAAGAAGAAGGCTAAGTTTGATGGAAATTATCACAACTGTAGCAAACATGGTCATCGCGCAAAAGATTGCCGAAACAAGAAGGCACA
Source organism: Nemophila menziesii (assembly GCA_029959085.1). Lineage (NCBI taxonomy): Eukaryota > Viridiplantae > Streptophyta > Magnoliopsida > Boraginales > Hydrophyllaceae > Nemophila > Nemophila menziesii. The sequence goes on along the minus strand of JARWIR010000004.1, from coordinate 25,039,143 downwards.
AGGTAACCAGAAGAGAGGTAACAATAGTCAAGCAAATATGACGGAGCTTTCTGATGGTATTGAAGAGATGAATCTCGCTGCAATGATTTCTGAGGTGAATCTCATTGGAAACCCTAAACAGTGGTTGGTTGACACCAGAGCAACAAGGCATGTTTGTTCAGAGAAAACATGTTCAAGACCTACAAGACGTCTCCAAATGAAGAAATTCTTTACATGGGAAATTCGTCAACCTCAAAAGCTCAAGGAGTGGGGCAAGTTGTGCTGAAGATGACCTCTGGAAAGGAGTTAACCTTGAACAATGTGTTGCATGTACCTGATATTCGTAAGAATCTGGTTTCTGGTTCCTTACTTAACAAGGCCGGATTTAAGCTTGTATTTGTAGCTGATAAATTTGTACTTTCGAAAAATGAGATGTATGTAGGCAAGGGGTACCTATGTGACGGTCTGTTTAAGCTAAATGTAATGACTGTGGTACCTCCTAAAAATGTAACAAATGATGTGAAGAATAAGAATTTTTCTTCCGTTTACTTGTTGGATTCTCCTAATTTAAGGCACGATAGATTAGGACATGTTAATTTTGGTTCATTAACTAAGCTTGTAAACGATGGTTTGTTACCGAATGTTAACTTTAAATCTCAAAGAAAATGTGAGATATGCGTATAGTCCAAGTTGACAAGAATCTCGTTTGAAAATGTTGAAAGGTCATCAGAACCTTTAGAGTTAATTCACAGTGACATATGTGACTTAAAGTTCGTGCAAACTAGAAGTGGTAAGAAATACTTCATTACTTTTATAGATGATTGCACAAGATATTGCTATATCGGCTTGCTTCATAGTAAGGATGAGGCCTTAGAAGCATTTAAGAAATATAAAACTGAGGTTGAGAATCAACTAAGTAAAAAGATCAAAAATCTCAAAACGGATAGGGGAGGAGAATATGTTTCTCCTTTTGAAGAATATTGTGTCGAACATGGAATAATCCATCAAAAAACAGCCCCTTATTCGCCTCAACAAAACGGTGTTGCAGAACGCACGAACCGTACTTTAAAAGAAATGATGAATGCTCTTTTGATAAACTCGGGAGCACCGCAAAACTTGTGGGGAGACGCTTTGCTTAGTGCAAATCATATCTTAAATAAAGTACCCCACAAGAAACTTGATAAGACCCCCTACGAACTTTGGAAAGGAAAACCGCCTTCGTTCAAATACTTAAAAGTGTGGAGATGCTTAGCAAAGGTTGCTGTTCCAGCACCAAAAATGGTCAAGATAGGACCAAAAACGATAGACTGTGTATTCATTGGATATGCTCACAATAGTGCAGCCTATCGGTTTCTTGTGTATCGATCAAACAATGTTGACATCAGTGTTAACACGGTAATTGAATCAAGAAATGCATATTTCTTTGAAACAATTTTCCCTTGCAAAATTACACAAGAACAAAGTTCTTTAAAAAGGACTCATGTTGACATAGAAGAACGTCATCAAGAGAAGGACCAAGAATCATTACAAGATAACGATGAACCGAGAAGAAGTAAGAGAATGAGAACCTCTACTTCTTTTGGTCCTAACTTCCTTACCTTTTTATTGGAAGATGAACCGCGAACTTTTAAAGAAGCTATGTCTTCTCCAGAAGCTCCTTATTGGAAAGAAGCGGTTAAAAGTGAGATAGATTCTATCATGAAAAACCGTACGTGGGAGTTAGTAGATCTTCCCCCTGGGAGTAAACCACTGGGAAGTAAATGGATTTTCAAAAGAAAATTGAAAACTGATGGGTCTATCGAGAAGTATAAGGCAAGACTGGTTGTAAAAGGATATAGTCAAAAAGAAGGACTTGACTATTTTGATACCTTTTCACCAGTAAACAGAATTTCATCCATAAGAATGCTTATTGCAATAGCATCGATCTATAAGCTTGAAATTCATCAAATGGATGTTAAAACTGCTTTTCTCAACGGGGTACTTAAAGAGGAAATCTATATGGAACAACCCGAAGGATATAAAGTTCTGGGAAAAGAAAGGAAGGTGTGTAGGCTGATAAAATCCTTATATGGATTAAAGCAAGCACCCAAACAATGGCATGAAAAATTTGATAAAGTCATGATTGGTAATGGCTTTAAAATAAATGAGTGTGACAATTGTGTATATGTAAAAGGCATTGATAAAGGATATGTCATTGTTTGTTTATATGTAGACGATATGTTAATTATTGGGAGTAATAATGACATAATCACTTCTACAAAGAAGATGCTCTCAAGTAAGTTCGACATGAAAGACTTAGGCATTGCTGATGTTATCTTAGGTATTAAGATAATGAGAAAATATGAGGGGTTAGTATTAAATCAATCCCATTACATTGAAAAAAAATACTAAATAAATTTAGTAAAGGAGATACTAATATTGCAAAGACTCCAGTTGACGTAAATCTACACTTGGCAAAGAATACTGGCGATACAATCAATCAGTTAGAGTATTCTCGTATAATTGGAAGTCTAATGTACTTAATGAACTGCACAAGGCCTGATATTGCACATGCAGTTAGTAAGTTAAGTAGATTTACAATAAATCCAGGAAGAGATCACTGGATTGCAATAGTAAGAGTTCTACGGTACTTGAGATACACTCTGAACAAAGGATTGCACTATACTGGAGAACCAGCTGTATTAGAAGGATATAGCAATGCTAACTGGATATCTGATTCCTCCGACTCAAAATCCACGAGCGGTTTGTCTTTATGTTAGGAGGAGCAGCAGTCTCGTGGAAATCTTCTAAACAAACATGTATAGCTAGATCCACCATGGAATCTAAATTTATAGCTTTGGGTAAAGCTGCTGAGGAAGCCGAATGGCTTCGTAATTTCCTAGAAGATTTTCCTAATTGGCCAAAACCAGTGCCAACTATCTGCATACACTGTGATAGTCAGGCTGCCATCGGTAGATCCTCAAATGAAATGTATAATGGTAAGTCTAGACATATACGTCGTAGACACAATACCGTAAGACAACTTCTCTCAAATGGGGTTATCACAATTGACTATGTAAGGTCAAAGGATAACATTGCAGATCCCTTGACTAAAGGATTACCAAAAGAGCAAGTGCGTAACTTATCTAGGGGAATGGGTCTAAAGCCTATTGAAATGAGTTGCCATAATGGAAACCCTACTTAGTAGATTTGAGATCCCATGATCTAAGTTCAAAGGGAAAACCGAATTATGCAAAAAGCAACTAGGCGCTAAGCATTGTGGGGATTTCTCCCAAAACCATTCCTAGAACTTAAATACAATGCTTCTTGTACAAAGATGAGGTTAAGAAAAGCTTTTAATGGTTCTTGTATCTTAAATTAAAAGATAGGGTATTACATGATACTCTTGACAAGAGACCACCTATATGAGTAAAGGAGTGAGGGCCGCTCTTAAGAAAATTTTGAAAGGCTGATTTTCTGAAAAATTACTCATGAATCCAGGAGTTGTCCAGGGCCAAAAATGGACACAACCGTGAGAACCATATAATGGTCGGAAGGGTACTATGTAAGTTCTATTGACTTGATTTACGTCAAAGCTGAACAGTTCAAGACATCAAGTTCACTGGTTAGCAAGTAAATCTGATAGCCCTTGCTAGAGAAGGTTCAAGGCCAAAAGCTACCTTTCTCGACGTAGTATTCTTCCATGTTTTTCTCTCTCATTTTGTTTTTCATATTCATTATGACCAGTCAATTTCATTCATGTGGGGAATGTTATCATTTGGGTTTTTACCCAAGTGAAACTGCTCCCTTTAGCTCAATATTTAAGTAGGTCATGGACCTCTTTATAGGTCAGGACAAAGACGAAATTTGTTCATCTTACTTCGGTAATGAATTTCATGTATTCACTTGTGTAAAACAAATGGATGGTGAATGAGAAATTGAGTGTTAAATGTGAGGTATATGAAGAGTTTCAGAAAAGCAAGAAAATAATAGTCACTTAGTTTATTGTTCTTAGCACTTAAGGATTGGGCCCTTAGGGGCACCAGCTTTTGGGCTTGGGCTTGGTTGGGTTGGACTATATTTTTTGTAAAATTAAAACGTTGTCGTCTTTAACGTTCTAATTTTTTTGAAACAACACTCTTCTTCCTCAAACGTCATCTCCCATGTCTGAAACATTGCAGGTCAAATTTAAACAGGTGCTTCTACCTATAAATACTTGGCCAAAAATCATTTTCATTCATTCAATTTTTTTTACAAACAAATAACATAAAAGAGAGAGAGATTAAACACCATTTAAAGTTCGATGTTCTGCAGATTTTCAAGTGTCTGATATTTGCAATGTTGATCGTTGTATCCTGGAGGTTGAAGTCATTACAAAACGTAAGACACCAGTGCGTGGCGAATAAACCTTAAAGACATATGATCCAATCCTAGCCTCGATCAGTAACCGGTTTTCTGCTAATTTTCATTTCTGTCATTTTTGCATTTTTGTTTTTTCTTCCATTTTTGCTTTCTGAATCAAAATAAATCACTGGAGATAACATCAAGATCTTCCTAATGTATCCTGCCTGCGACAAGACGAGCTTCCTCTTCTTTCTATCTCTATAGATATTAACTCCTAGGATTTCCCGAGCAGCACCCAGATCCTTTATCTTGAAATCTATGCTGAGAGACCTCTTCAATGTCTGAATGTCATTCATATTGTGAGTTGCAATTAGAATGTCATCCACATACAGAACTAGGTAGATGTGTGAATCACCTTGCAACATACACACAACATTATACTCACACATCTGATAGCTTATATTTATCATAAAGCTATCAACCCTTTTGTACCATTGCCTCGGAGAATGCTTAAGTCCATACAAAGATCTCTTTAACTTACACACATAGTCTTCTTTTTCAAGAACTTGGAATCCTTCTGGATGGCTTATGTAAATCTCCTCTTTCAACTCTCCATGTAATAAAAACTGTTTTCACATCTAGCTGCTAAAGTTCGAAGTGGTGTGAAACTATCACTAGTAGCACCCCAATCAAAGTATGACTAACCACCGGTGAGAAAATCTTGTTTTAGTCAACTCCCTTTCTCTAGCTAAAACCCCTTGCAACCAAACTTGCCTTAATGACGCCCTCTGTAGCTGTAATTCCTTCGTTTCTTTTGAAACCCCACTTGCAACTGGCTACCTTCCTTTTTGCTGGAAATTGTACAAGCTCCCATGTTGAGTTCTCGCAAAGAGACTCCATCTCCTCTCCCATTGTTGAAATCCATTGTGTTGACTCGAAACCTGAAATGGTGGCCTTGTAAGTAGACGACTCATCCTCCATCTCTTCAGCCACCTGCAATGCATAACCCACCATATTGTCATTCATGAGCCATGATGGCGGCCTTGTTACCCTCGTTGTGCGACATGTAGCAAGGGTTTGATATAAAAGTTCCTCTAGTGGTGATGCATCCTCAGACTTTTCCAGCTTCTTCCTCTTCTATTTCTGGTGGCGGTGGTGGCGGCGTTTCAGATTCCTTAGGATTTGAACTTGCCTCCACCTTTTTCTCTGTAGCTCCAACCTCTATCTCCATGGTATTCATCATTGAACTCCCATCAAATACTATACTTATGCTAAGTATAATCTTGTTGTCTAACCAGATTTTGAGCCCCTTCACTCTTATGCCATAGCCCGTGAAAACTCCCTTCTTTGTCCTTAGTTCTAACTTTCCATCATCCACGTGATAATAGGAAACGCAATCAAAGACCCTGATATTCGAGTAATCTGCAGCCTTTCCGGACCACGCCTCCAAAGTTGTCTTGAATCTAATGCCTGGGTGAGGGCTCGATTTATGAGATAACATTCCATAACAACTGTCTCTCCCCAGAAAGGCCTAGCAAGACATGCATTTGAAAGAATACATCGTGCCTTTTCTAAAAGTGTTTGATTCATTCTTTCGGCTACACCATTTGGCTATGGTGTATGCCGAACCGTGTAATGGTGAGCCATACCCTTATCCTTGGAGAACTCATCGAACTCCGATGAACATAATTCCAAGCCGTTTTCCGTGCGCAACCTTTTCACCTTCTTCCCCGCCTAATTCTCTACTAGTGTCTTCCACTCCTTGAATTTTCCGAATGTGTCACTCTTGTTATTCATTTCAACTATCCAAGTCATCCTAGAATAGTCGTCAATGATACTCAGAAAATACCTGCGACCGCCAAACGACTCAATTCGAGATGGACCCTAGCAGTCCGAATGGATGTAAATCCACAGTGTCTTTCGTTCTTGAATAGCTTTTGGGTACTTGCTACATTGTAGTTTCCCATACACACATTGCTCACAAAACCCTAGGATCTTGGGCATGTGCCCAGCGATATAGCCTTTCTAGTGAAGTTCCTGCATCCCACGTTTACTCATATGACCGAGCCTCATATGCCATAGCTTGGTTTGATCAGAATCCTGGATCTCGGCCGAAGCAAACCCAACACAATCTTTGACCGTGGATCCTTGTAGTACATACAAAGTCCCTTCTTTGATTCCCTTGAAAATCAACTTTGAACCCTTGCAGACGTATAAATCTCCACCTTCACCATTGAAACTAAAGCCCTTGTTGTCGAGTAGACTCACAAAAATGAGATTCTTTGTGACAAGTGGTACATGTCTGACTTCTTTCTAAGTGCATAATTTCCCCTCATCTGTCTTGAACCTAACTAAACCGTTTCCGATCAATTTACACACAGCTTTGTTTTCCATATACACTCCCTCCATCTGCGCAGTTGTATGTCAAAAATAGCTCCTTGTTAGATAATATATGACGGGAAGCCCCAAAGTCAAGAAACTACACATCACGCTGATGCGTGACATTATCATCCATAGGAATATAATCATATTCAGACGAATTTCCTTTCTCCACCATAAATGTAGATCAGTTATGTCCCTGTTACACTCGTTTAGGACAATCTTTCTTCCAATGCCCCTTATCCTTGCAACAAGTACATATATCCTTAGATAACTTAGAGCCTTTAAATTTATTCTAACTCTTCTTACCTTTCTTTCCCCTTCCTATCGCTATCAATCTGGAAGCATGGTTCGCGCCTGCGCCCTTGTGGCGCAGTTTCCTAGAATAACGAGAAGATCTCACCTCTTTTGGAGTTATGCTATCCTTATTCATGATAAAGGACTGCACGAAGTTCTCGTATTATGGAGGTAACAAAACCAACAAGATAAGGGTTGCATCCTCATCCTTCACCTTTTCATCAATGTTACGCAAATCTTGAAAAACTGTGTTCAATTGTTCAAGGTGATCCTTGAGAACCGTACCTTCGATCATTCGTAGACTGAACAATCGTTGTTTTAGCATCAACTTGTTGATGAGTGACTTCGTCATGTATAGACTCACCAACTTGAGCCATAAAGCTATCGTCGTTGTCTGATCAGCGACCTCTGTGATAATGTCATGTGATAGGCACAACATGATTGTCGAGTGTGCCTTCTCCTTCATCAATCTGTACTCTATCTATGCAACATCCACGCCTCCGTTGTCCATGGCCAAAGGCGTCTAGATGCCTTGCGACTTCAATAAGACGCGCATCTTGATCCTCCACAAACTAAAGTTGTTCACTCCTGTAAATTATAACAACTAAGTCTGATTTGTAACAACTAATGAAGTTTCTGCTTTTAATATATTTGTATTGGTTTGAATTACACAGGCTATATGGCGCCAAAGTATGCATTGTGGGGATATTTGACCTATTAAGCAGACGTGTATAGCTTTGGGGTAGTTGCACTAGAAGTGGTTGCAGGAAAGAGCAACATGGATTATCATTATGTGAATTATGTATGTCTACTTGATAAGTTAAGTAGTATTTGCTGGCTTTTTTTATGTCTATTTAGCTCCTTTACATTTGACACTATTTTGATATATAGATAGATTCTATGTTGTCTAGAATTAGTTCATCTTTGGATTTCATGAATAAAAATGCATTCCATGGACTTGCATTTTACATCAATTACATCGTATATATATTAACACGTTCTTTTGTCGGCTTATAAATTTGTAATTCACTTCAATTTTTATATGCTTCTTTAGGTACTTGTACTACAACGAAAAGCAAATTTTCTAGAGCTAGTAGATCCAAAATTGGGTTCTGACTACAACATTGAAGAGACAATAAGAGTGATCAAGATAGCTTTGTTGTGCACGAACCCATCTCTAGCACTCAGGCCTACCATGTTTGTACTAGTGAGCATGCTTGAAGGCCGAAATAATGTTCTTGAACCCGATCTTGACCCAAATATATATATGGTGACGAGTTCAAGTTTATATCCCTTAGAGATAAGTATGATGAGATAAAATTAAGGAACTCAAGCGAGACCGAGATTTTTATTCCATCGTCCTAGGTTGCTTATGGTGGCTCATCTTTCACATCTGGCAAGGATTTCTCTCTAATCCCTCTTTATTCTCAGTACTGAAGAGGATATACTATCAACAGGGTAATAAGAACATCTAACTGTGGTTGCAATTTGATTTTCAAGGGGGTGCAACTGCCTTTGTATTGTCGCTTGATTGTTATTTACTTTTATTCTTGCTTTTATATCTTCTGCTGGAGTGAACATGAGACTAAAACAAGTTCTAAAGACCCAATGCATCGACCGTTACATATGTAAAACATGTGTTTGCATGAGGATGTGATAGTATTTTACCTTAGGTTATATTTATTAAATGAATTAACAAAATTGAATTTCAAAAATTACAAATTTAACTCAAGTGTTATTAAAGTAAAAAAAAAAAATAGGGTGATTTACTCATGAAGTCCATAATCCATCAATTTTGGCCAAGAAGGTTCAATCTAAATAAATATCCAAAATATCCTTTTTCAAACAAATTATTCTATAAAAGAATATTTAATTTCCATACCTAAAAAAATTATGTAATTAAAACATTCCAACATCACAAAATTCTAAAACCAAAACATTTATTCATTACGACATTTCCTATTCTAAAACTAACCTATTTCGTAATATCTTCTATTTTATAAAAAAGAATTCCTTGAATCGTCAAATCTGCATGTGTACAAAAATAAATAAAAATTAATTAGAATACAAGGGTTAGCATGAATAAAAGTAGTGGGTTGAAGCACAGAATAATTGGGTGAAACTACAAAAATCATCGATTGACAGTGAAAAAAACAGTGTGTAACACCAAACAAACTGCGGGTTGACAATGAAAAAACAGTAGGTGACCGTGCAAAAATAGTGGGTTGATAGTACGAAAACAATGTTGTATTAGTACAAAATGGTAGGTTGACAGTAAAAAATAGTATATAACCGAAAACGTTGAAAAATCTTAGAAAAAAAGGTTATAAAACAATGAACATAGAACCTAACTAGAAAAAAAGAAAAGATAAAGTAACCTTGAAAAATAATAAAACATAAAACATAAAGTCTAAATCTCATCACTTTCACATTCACATTTGAAAAAAAAAGGATAAATATGAAAATCAATGTTTCATGACTGCATATCCCTTTTTAATAGAAACCGTTAAAAATGGACGTTAGTTGGTCATGCGCAGGTCATGTGCGCGATTTTTTTAAATTAAAAAATCGATTTACTGATTTAATAAACAAAACAAAATAATTAATAAGGACAAAAGTGGTACTTCATAATCCTCTAACAGATTATACACCAAATTAAAACAAAATAATCTAAAATTTTAAAAAAAAAATTAAACAAAATCTAAAAGGCCTCTTCTTCATATATCCTTACTTGAATCTTCAAAGCTTCAACAACCATAAAATAACACAATAGATCTTCAAAGCTTCTTCATATATACACAAAATTAAAATAAATATTGAAAGTCAATCCAATTGGAGGAAATGAAGAACCCTAATTTCTGGGTTCTCCAAATCAAAATGTAAAAATCACTAGCTCGATAAACTCCATTAACGCCATTTCTAATGAATTCATTACTCTTAACCTTCCACTCAACATCTTGCTGTAATATCTCTTTCTTCTCTTTCTCAGACGTGCACCCATCTCTGACGTTTCAAAATAATGAGAATCTTTTACATTTACAGAAACAATACTGGTATCATGTTTTGTCCCTATGATCTCTCAGAAAATGGAATAGAGGTGCAATTCGCAACTAATCATCTAGGTAAGCAGAAAAATGAGGTCCACAAAATTTCCTTATGACATCTAATTAACTAATGATTTTTATAGGTCATTTCCACTTGACAAAATGAAAACTACTGCAAAATTATCTGGTATTAAGGTAGAATCGTGAATTTGTCATCAATTCCCCATGTTCATACTTATAGAGGAGGTATTCGAGTTCAGAATCTCAATGATAAAAAACTACTTGACAAACCTTTTGCTTGACAAAATGAAAACTACTGCAAAATTAACTGGTATTCAACGTAGAATCGTGATCAGCCCATGTTAATACTTATAGAGGAGGTATTCGATTTCATAAGCTCAACGATAACTAGTGGTACTTGGGAAATTTCTATAAAATATATTAGACAAGGAAATATATTTATTGCCCCTTTACTTGATCCATCTCATTAATAACATCTTCATATAATAGAGGAAAAGTGTGAGAAGAAGTAGCTGATTATATCATTGTTTATCATAGTTTTACAACTACTATCATTCTTCTAATTTTGTTCAATGACTAGTTGCAAACTGAAGGGATCTCTTCTCTGTTGTTTGCTTGCCATTTCTGGGATGTGGTAAAGCTTTGTACGATTCTAGTCCAATGATCTCTATTGAAGAAAACACAGGGTCAGAGATTGAAGCATATGAAGCCCGACATTGATCAAATATGATGAGTTTGATGCTAATAAAATCGTCAACCAAAATTACAATTTGTATTATTAAAATTACAAAAAGGATTGGATTTGTTTCCTGGGAATTCACAAGAGGATTTGTTTCTACAATTATGGTTCTTCAATCTTCCCCAATATGTTGGAATGATTTTATGGATATATTTTATTATTTTTGTTTTAAATTTATGTATATATAGTTTAGGTATTAGGAACGATTAAATATACCCTTGTCAATTAATGGGTAATGTTTATTAAATAAGAAAATCAAGTTTTTAATTAAAAAAACCGCGCACATGACATGCACATGACAAACTAACGGCCATTTTAGACGGTTTTCGTTGAAAAGGCGTACGAAGTCTCGAAAACGAAATTCAAGGGGTAACCAATGCCAAAATATATTTTTTGCGTGTAAGTTGTAATTCTGCCCATAATACAGGGGGTATTGATGTATTTAATCTTTAATATATATAAGGTAATATTTAATGCATCTACTTTAACATAGGGGTAAAAAATGGTAAAACATACTAAATATGGACCTTTTGAGGGGGTAAAAAAATTATGACTTGTTAAGTGATGGGTTTTGTATATTTGGACCTAATAAGCTAATAACTCAACAAAAACTATGGTTTTTTATGAGATACAAAAGTAATGGTAATAAAATGGGGATGAATTTGCCATTTTCATAGGGAGTTACATCAGAGCTAGATAAGCTCTTCATCTGATCTTGATGTGTGGGGTATGGGAAAATTGTGCCAGTCTCGACCGCTTCCTTTGGTGCATCTCATTCCCAATTGGGAACAATCCCAAATCATCAATTCATGAAGATTGGTGAGTCTCTACATTTCTTCCATGGATGTCATATACTTGAGCTTCTCATTAATTCAAAGATCTATATGGGCACGCGACTTGATGTTTCTCAACCACTCTGGTAGAACCTCCAATTTAGAAATTTTATGTATTGATAAGGTCCTTAAGGAAGGGAGATACTGAAATTGCATAGGCGAAGATGTGTTGTTCTCGGCCACATATGTCTTGTGCCTTAATACTTAAATAGTCTTCAGAGACCTGAAGTAAAGATGGTGTCCTCTTTGTTGGGGAGAGGGGGGAAGGAAAAAGGTCCTCCGAGAAACCACAAATACTCAAGCGTGTTAGGTTGGGAAGTCACTCAAGACCATAACCATTAATCCATCAAAAAGTCGTAATATCTACATCCTCAAGTGACATGCACGATTGAAACCATATAGGTATTGCGTTCAAATATCTCCGATGATAATTTTGTCAACTGCCCATTACTGTAAATAAATAACCTCCTAAGAGACGAGAGGCCTTGGAGCAAAGATAATTCCGTCAACATCTTGGTTCCTTCAATTTCGAACTCCGTAATAGATGCTAAATCTTGGAGCGATGGTATTTCAGTCAACATCTTGTTGTAATTAATTGTCAACTTTGTAAGAGACGAACGGCCTTGGAGCGATGGTAACTTAGTCAACTTCTCATTTCCTCAAAATTTTAACTTCGTAAGAGATGAGAAGTCTCAGAAAGATGGAAAGTCAATCAATTCCTTAATTTTATCAATTCATAAAAACTAGATGACTAGAAAGTGCCGAGGTGATGAAGACTAGATAATTAACAAAAAAGACTAGATAATCATTGCATTTTCTCTTCCATCTAGAAAATTCTACAAGGAAGTAATGTCCAGACTTCGAGATAGAATATATGAGTAGGTTGTGGGTAATGGCTAGAAAGGACACTAAAAGAGATATTAGGGTACTATTTGTGTAGTAGTCGCTTGATCCATGCATACGGACGTCCGACCTAATATATGAAGACCTTTGAAGATTCAACAAGCAACCAATCAGAGAATGGCACGTGACCAAAAACAATTGAGTATTTCTGCGTATATATAGAGAGGTATTGTGTAACTCCATTACGTGACTCTTTCTCTCAACATATTCAATTTTTTTTCAAAACTACATTTAGGAGAGCCCCAAATCAATATTCCTAATATACTTCGTTTTATATCACTAGTCCACAAATACTTTTAAACATTTATGAGTTTAGTGGCTAGACTATGTAGATTATGGGTTAATTGTAAAACCCAGGGTTTGTTCTTGATTAGTGAAGAAGGTGTTATTCATAGGCAAGACAAGGTTGAGGAAAAGCTAGTGTAGGAGAGCTATAAGGGGTCACCAAGTGTGAAGTGGTAAATCGGAGTAGAGATTGTCTACTAGTCCTTGTGTGGTGATTAACAAGAGAAGGCTTCTCGGGCTTATGAATTATTACACCGGGAATGGAGATTGCCCGCTTGATTTCTTAGTGTTTTCAACAATAGAAGTGTGGTCCTTCGAAGGGTGACTTCGAAGAGGGTTCACTTATTTGTGGTCTCATATTTAAGAGACATAAAGAGTTCATTGGAGGAGTTTAATCTCATGTTTTATCTCTTTCCATTAACTCTTTAATTTGTGCATGCCTATAGTTTAATCTTTAATTTCATAGTTCGTGTATTGTTAGGATTAAAATCTTCCATGCTAGTTGCTTGGTAAATTTACTCACTTGATTCTTGACTAGTTTTTCATCATATAACATATACACATAGAGTTTTATTGAGTTTTATACTCATATATCTTATCTTTATGTTTAACTCTAGTATACTTATCTAAAGTCCATAAAGCTTGAATCCTCAGGTAAAAATTATGTGTTCAAGTTTCGAGTTAGATTTTAATAATTCTGAATTGTCTAATGCACCCCCTTTAGGACACTTAATTGGGTTTTCACGACTCCCAACAATTTTGACAAAACCCTACAGTCATACAATCTGATCCTGGAGCTTTATTTTACCGCATCTAGAACACTCAAATCTGATTTTCTCATCTGGTAAATATTCCTCAAACTGTGAACGTACGTCGACCGTAAAGGTAGAAGAAAGGGGAAAGGGAAGCGTGAAACTCTCAAGCAGGAATCCTCTGCCTCAAATAGTTGTTCAAAGAAACCCCTTATCTACCCTTTCTACTCCTCCTTACTAACTATTCACTAATTATCATTCCTTTTATACTTGCTTTTGTGTTTATACCCTTCCTTACTAAAATACACATGTGGTGAAAACGGGTATATCTGAAACCAATGCATCTCTTCTTGTTCCATCACACTATTATATTCTCTGTTGAGGCGGGCCTTTCGTCACACAAGTGATGCATTATACGCTCTCCAGAGAGATTTTTGAATTACAAAAATCCGTGCAATTACTGTTTCTTTCTTCGAAATATATCCTCAAATGTCTCATATTTCCATATCAATAATTCCTTCAGTACATTGACTGAATTATCCTGAGACTCATGCCTTTATTAATCGATTTCACCTTAGATAATCATCTAAAAATAATTATGTAAACATTAGGCCACATCAAACTCGAATCTCTGACTGCTAGTGGTTTGGGCTAACACCGGAATCAATTTTATTAAAATCGATAGATGATCCAAATAAGTACGTAATAGATGTTGCACTCTCGTATCTTGTAATGTATTTCATCAAATGGAATTACCATCACACAAAATACTAACAGATAAAAACATGACTTAGATTAAGCACATGAACATATCAAAATGGAAATTATTACTTTTTATAACTAATACTACAACAAAATATTGTAAATAATTCATCATCATCATCATCATCATCATCATCATCATCATCACTCGAAACGAAATCATGTATATAATTCAATGGGTATTATTATTATAAATGAGATATTAGCTTATAGAGACCAAATACCCACACACCACTTCTCAACAAGTATATTTATTAACCCCCTATAAGGTCCAAATATTTTAATTTATACCTATAATATCCTTTATTTTCATTTAAATAATATACTAATTAAATTCATATGTTACTTAAGACAACTATTCTACAATCAATTTCATGGATATCAATTTCCACTTATTTTGCTATTTTTGTACAACAATATCAACGCTTCCAAACATATCAATTACCTGGATATAAGTCTCATTTATTTATTAATTACATGGAGATTAATTTTCATTTTTTTATTCTTATACCAACAAATCAATGTTCCCATTTATATTATTTATCAGTCATATGTATTAACGGAAAGAAATCACTTATATCATTATTAATACAACATATCATTGTTTGTCCATTACTACAAAAACTTTGAAACTTTCCATGTTATTCTCAAGCCTTATAACCTTTGTTTACGAATCACATAGTAAAGGTTAGCATCTTATTATAGAATAACATTTTTTGGTGAATAGGTATACAAAAGGTGTAGGTATATCATGGATTATATTGCATACTGCAAAGTTTTCTATCTATGTTCTTCTATTAGGTTTTTTTTTAGATATCCATTAGATTTTATATTTCTTGTACCATTATATTGCTTAAATAATTTTTGAATTTTTTCTAGTATTATTTTGAATAATAATATAAATTTTTTATTTTCAAGTTGGTTATTTACAACTCAGTGATTTGGCTATTTTCAACTATACATATTTGACTCATATTAACACACACCACTATTTTAACACTCATATTTGTGCAACCCCTGTTACATTATTTACCACTTGCAAAGTTTTTCCACAAGATTAATTTTTATGCGTGCAAATACCAGCCATAATTTTACAAACACACACCAATGATTTTGGACTACAAGACCACACAAAAAAACATCACCAATGGCTTAGTTATATAACCAAAACAACTTTATAACCTGAAATCCCTAAATTTAAAACATAAACTAGATTCAATATTCAATAAGATTCACAAAGTTACCTAAAAATATCAGATTCATACACAAAAAAGATACATGTAAACCAATAAATAAGAGCTAACACTCCACATCCACTAAAAGACACACATACCATCTATTTCGATACACACACCATTAGTATTGTGCAGAAATCCCACCATGATTTCGAGTATATCTCACTTTTATTTCATACTACCATCCTAATCCATTCACCTATCAACGACTAAGTACAACATACAACTTCCCAAATCTACGAAAACATAACCAACTCCATGTTTAACAAAACATATCCATAATCAAGTTTAAGATGTTTATCAAAATAAAGAAAAATTATAATCCAAAACACAACTTAATTAATTGTTAAATTCCTACATAGCAAAAAATTAATATAGTAAAACCGAGAACCACACTATTATAACGCATATCATTCCGGAAGCAAAGCCCTATGAGTCTCGAGAACCGGCGCCAAGGTGTGGATATCGTTTAGGATCCATGAAATAAGCTATGTACGCAGTTCTGTCAACTCATCGTGGTTGTAAACTGTACAAACTTCTTTTTCGCGCATCACCTCACGGCTATAGAGGACTGTGTACATCCCCGTATCATTAATTCTGCTTTTCGAATAATCCACCCATTGATGTTGAATTCCACCCTTAGCTTATGTATTCTGTCTACTGTCTAAATTGAAGCTACAATTTTTCTATATTGGGACCAATTACAGTACCTAAAAATCTAACTCTACACAAGCAGACCACAACTTATTAATTACCACATACCCTATCCAAAAATTAGCATAACAACTCAAACATTCCAGACACAACATAACATTGCATACCTTCAAAAATTGCATATATTTAAAACCAAAAAAGAATTACATACACGTATCTAACATCTATAAATTCCATGAAATAACTTTTGATATAAAAATTTGACAGGATAACAAAACGATACATCTGAGTACTCCAGATGTTGATTATTCGACATAATCACCTAGATCAACAATCAACTGACCCGAGATACCATTTGAGAATTAAAACTTGACCACCCCATTATACAAAAATATCACCTACTTCATTTGAAAATTAAAACTCGATCGCCCCATTTTTTGCTATCGTTTTACACTTATTTTTTGAAATTGTGTAAAACTGAACATCGAATACTACCATGCGAGAAACCAAACAGCAATTAAACAACCCCAAATCCATATTTTGACTCACCTAACTAGTGTTCTTCTTTTTTTCGAATTAAAACAGAAAACTAACCCTTTGCTTTTATTCTTTTATTTGATTTTCAACGGGGGTCTCCCAATTTTCGTTACTCACACAGTACAATGCTATCACACAAAATAGTTAGAGGATTGCTAGCCTATTTTTGGTGTGATTTCGTGATTTGGGGAGATGAATAGATTTTTTACTTTTGCTCTGTATACTAATTTGCATGTAATCCGACTTTAGAGTTTTGAGGGTGGAACGCGTGTGTGACACTACACTTTTATTAGTTTGGCGTGTCTACAAGTGGGAAGTTATTTTGGGGGTATTTGGGTCACTTTGTTGGTTTGGACCCTTTGAGCCAAATATGGTGGTGTGTGGTCCTCTTAGGTAACTAACCCATTCTAGAATTATCCCATATATATATATATATATATATATATATATATATATATATATATATATATATATTAGGTATGAATCCGTGCCTGAAAGCACTCTAACAATATTTATATAGAAATATAAATTTTACACGAAATAAACCAACAATTATTGAGATAAAAATAAACTAAAAAATCTTGAAACTCACACTTTCCTTAATGTAGTGTAAACACGATAAAAGAAGTATTCTTATTTCCATTTTCAATGAGTTAAACTCTAGAACATTTAGTTGGATACTTAGATTCAATATTGTTGCAATCCTAGATAGTTTATAATTAAAAAATTAATAGTCTCCCATATCAAATGAAAAATATTACAGTTTAATTTGTTATTGCTTCTCGCAAGCTTAGCACTTGGATGACATCATCAGAGTGGTAGAATAGAAGTGTTACATCAAATTCGTTTTTAAATTCTTAGTCCCTCCTATGTTTGAACAGGTTTAAGTCGTGTAAATGCCAAATCTAGATCATGGGAGTAAATATCAAAATCCAAATCTATCTGCCTGGTGCCATATATCTGTAAGAACCAGCTAGTTGAGGCCTTTTGGCTTTACTTTGAAATATCAACATATTAAAAAAATTAATCTTGTGTTACTGATTCCCCCTGTTTTCATTTCTTCTCCTCTTTTAAGGACTCCCTAACCTCATCATTTCCATTGTCAGATTCTCTTAAAAAAGCTCAGATAATCACTGAAAAATGCCATAGTAGCTAAAATATAGGTATAGATAGATTAGTTTCATACTTGGAATATGGAATCAGAATGTTGAAACTATTCCTCAACGGTATACGCTTTTCTAAATATTCTTTAGAGATCCCCATCTCCTTGTTCTTGTCTTATGATATATCTATTATAGGAGAGACATGAACGTGTCTAGCCATGTAATAGGATGCCAATGAAGCGTCTCCCAGTTTTACTATCAGAGCTGATGAACGACCATCTCCTTCTTTGTTTAGTTTGTCCATTAGTTTTTAGATATTATTTTTGCATGTCCGCTGCATTTATGTGTCCGTTCATGGCTGAGTTGGTGGTGGTGCGTGATGATGATGTATAGTTTTGAGGGGTCGGATTTGGATTTTTTTTTACTCGGTGGGAGTGCATTCAGTAAAGTTATTCCTACGTGAGCCTAAATTCAAATAATGGGATGAAACTTTTAGGTTAAAAAAATAATGGTGTTGTAATACTTTTACCTCTTTGAGAGCTCCAAAATCGTTTGTTCCATCACCACACATTAAAGTGATCCTTCTCACTAACTTAAATATTGTTAAGATTAGTTCTTTTTGCTCAAGTGCTACTCTTGCAGATACCTGATGTGTAGTATAGCATTAGTAAAGATTATAACCTTAACATAAGGAATGACTTTATGTGTAACCAAAGTCTAAAGTGTCCTTAAATGGTTGTTAGTGTTACCAACGTAAATTCTGAATGAAGGTCTGAACACTATAGGACACCCAACAGAACATTGATTCTTTTTCTCAAACTAAAATATACTACATTATTAAAAACTTCGAAACTCCCCTAAAGAACACTGAAATTCATTATTCTTCTAAAATTGAAACATACCCATATTATTAAATCTATCTTGAACCTCCCAAACATCCTTTTTCTCAATAGAACAAAACCCAATCTTTTTCATATTAAATTAAAAAGTAGAATACAAACTCAACATTTTACCTCAACAATTTCAACAACACCAGCTTGATCAAACTATTGAGCTAGCTTCTCACTGTCCACATCAAAAGGCAATTCCCAACAAACAATTTAGCAGCCAATCCCTGGGAAGAGATGAGTTTATGTTAAGAATAATTTAATTCTTTAGAGTTTCGATGGTAAAATTTAATTTTTTTACCTTAATTTGGGTTCTTCGCCAAGCGACTGGATCGTCCATAGAAGAAGCCTTCCACAACGATTGGAATTTTGAAATTTCCAACAACAATTGAAGCCACATGACTGCAAGATTATATTTTAGTAAAAAATATTACTAAGAATTTTAGTGAAAATAATTGAACAATAACAAGGAAAAACGGGTAAGGTAGTTAAATAATTACCCTACATATCATACGACATCGAATAGTGAAAGAATATCATAAGAAGAATTAAATCCTCCAGGTTCTTGAGATTTGGTCCTCAAACTCCTTTACCACATGACACTTGATGGGACTAACATGAAAAAAAAAGTTTGAGGACTATAATTATGGGATAATTTGTGCAATTTTCCCAAATAAGCGTCAAGAAATATACATACCTGCCGCAACTCCACAACTAAACAGACATATTTTCTCGAGAGTTGCATTTGGGCTAATAGCTAACTTTAGCAGCACATCCCGAGTGCACAACTGTATATTGTAAATTCGCTTAAACTTGAAACTGCGCAATAATAAAAAATCGGTTACACCATGTAATAGTGGGATAAGGCTACGTTTCAGTTTAGTTTAATTACTATAAAAATTATCAATAACTATCACAAATCACTAAATATTATTCGAGTTGTATTGCGAAACTCCTACAAAAGTTAAAAGTGATGATGTAGTGAAAACAATCATTGCTCCACCAAAGAAGTACTACAATTTAGATATTAATTATTTTAACAAATTTATATCATATGAAACTAAAAGGTACTGGCTCTAAATCTACATTAAAGTAAATATCTTTAAAGCTCTCCATGTCATGTATAGCACATATGCAGGGAAAACACTATCAAGAAAACCTTCTGGAACAACATACGATCTAACAAATGAAATCAATCCCTGTAGCACATGTGCATGTCCAAGTAAGTAAGTGTTACTGATGTCTCCTCATTTGTGATAGTAAAATATACTCATGAGACATCATTTTAGGCTTATTTATTAGTTTATAGGTTGATTTTAGCTTAATTTAGTGCACTTTCCGATTTTGGGTCTTGATTTGTAGAATTATTATTTTTAGAGCATATTGGGTTTAATTGTTTATTTAGTGTGAAGCTTTAAAGATAATTATGGAGATTAATTAGAGTCCAAGTCAAAGACAACAACTTATGGAAGGAGATATGCATGGAAATTGGAGATAAGGAAATAATTGCTAAAAAGATGGAAAAGGAAAAGCTGCCTAAATCTGGGATTCTGCAAAGATAGGCGTTTTTACCTAATAAAGAGGCCGAATTTGGTTAATTCCTTCTAGAGGGCCTAGATAATTCTGTTGCGATTCTTTTGGTATCTTGTGGAGCAAAATCGGACCAATAATAAAGAAGTTATGACCAAAACAACGCAGCAGTGTTTATCTTTATTTCCATACGAATTTGAGTTGGGCTAGGAGTCCATTACTTAACTTATCTCTAAAGAAACGAATTAGGTCAACCTCTAACCTATAAATACAGCCTATTAACACTCTTAAATCATCCTTGGTGAAACCTTAAACCAAGAGGAAGCTTACAACACAAGAGAGAAGTCTGGAAGGAGCTGTCATCAACAATGTCTTCTTCTACCTTTAGATTTGGAATTTCTTTCTTTTCTTTCATGAACTAATTTTCTTTAGCTTAAGTTTTAGCATTAATGTATGAACCCTAGTTTTGATTGACATCTATCTAATTTGGGAATTTAATGTTTTAAATAGAATTATAGTTTTTATTCTCTGCTTATGTGTTTGAATTTATATTCTGTGTTCTTGTGGACGACCGCCATTAGAATTACCATCTAGTAATTAGGATACCATTGACAACGGTGTTCAATTGCATGTTTAGCACATAACGTTTAGTTTTAGGTTTGATCTGACAACCCAACCTAGCTAGATAATCACTATGGTTGAGTCTTGTGACTCTTTACCAATTACAGGAAAAGTTTGCTTAGGAAGCCTTATTGACACAGGTAGATCCTATTTTAAACTACCGATAGCATATTGGGACCGATTAGGGAAATACTACATGATTCACCCTTACATGTTTAGAACGGCAAAACTAGTGGGGATTACATGCTAATAACTTAAGCTATATTCTCATATTACTTCTCTTTCATCTGTAATTTTCTGTCTTTCAATTCTTAGTTTAATTTAGTTTATTAGAAAACCAAACAAAAATCTATTTGTCTTTACTTTTAATTGCGTTTAGTTGTTCTAGCTTTAATTATTTACACTTGGTATTTGCATAAGATTCTCCTAACCTCTGTAGTCTCTGCGGAACGAATCTTTATCTAAAACTTGCATACGGTCTGTATACTTGCAGAACCGTGTAGTTTAGGGTGTTATTTGCACGTTAATTACATCTTATTTTATCACACCCTAGGCCCCATCAAGTTTTTGGCGCCGCTGCCGGGGACTACATCGTTAGTCCTTGTGCATATATCTTGTGCTTTTATTTTTAGTTAGTTCTATTTTACGCTTTTTGTTTTTAGTTTTTGTTTTTCAGATTTAGTTACAGATGGAGAACCCAAGGAGACTTGAGCTACCCATCGAATTTAGAGTAGAGCCACGAGGAATTCGCGCTCCAGAAATCCAAGCCGCTAAATTTAAACCTGATCCTGGGATGTTAACTCAGTTTGCGTCTCATGGATTATTCAGCGGAGATGCACATCAAGATCCGATCCGATATACTCAGAAATTCATGCAGATCTGTGATGCCTATATCGTAAGAGGAGTTACTAGGGAGCAAGTATATTACTTGATGTTCCAGTTCTTCTTGACCGGATGTGCAAGCGATTGGTATGATGCCCAATACCCTCATATTATTCCAGATTGGGACAAGCTTCAAACAAGATTCCTAGACCGTTTTTATCCGGTTAGTAGACGTTTAAAAGACATGTTGGAGCTTGAACAATTTATACAAGAAGAGGAAGAGAGTTTGGGTGAAGCATGGTTACGATTTACAGAGAAGAAAGCGAGGTGTCCATATCATAGATCCTCGCCAGAATATTATTTAACCTTGTTTTATGGAGGCCTTAATGAAAAATCAAGAGAGAAAGCAGATTCGGTAGGAAACGCAGGTTTTGTGTTGCTAGATCCTGTAGAAGCTGAGTTGGGGATGGAAAGAATTCTTGAAAACGAGAGAAGTTGGCCAAAGAAATCAGTAAAGGAGAACAATTCAGAATCTCTAAAGCTTAAGGAATTGGCTAAACAACTCGAAGAGCTGACAGAACAAGCCCGAACAATTGCTCAGGTAAATATGGTACGCACAATTCCTTCGTGTCTTGGTTGTGGATCAAGAAATCATGTGTGGGCAGGATGTATGAATAATCCAGCAGTAGCTTCCGTTCAATATCCTCAAGATAACTATTACTCGAATAGTTACAATCAAGAAAGCTACACTAATTATCAACAACCTCCACAAAAGAGTTGGGACAGAAAACAAGAAACTTGTCAGCAACCCCAACTTCAATCTTATAATCCTCCACAACCTATTCAGAAAAAGGCACCCATTGTTAAGAAAACTTGTCAAGAACCGAAGAAAGATCCACCTAAACAATCAATGCAATTGGCAAAACAAGAACAACTCCAGAGTTTGACTTCAAGTATGACTAAATTAATGCAAAACGTTGAGAAGAAAATAAATTATAGCCAACAGAGAGTTCGAACTCAGGAGAAGGTTATAAAGCAACTAGAGCATACTATATCACAGATGGCGAGTACATTACAAACTAGGCCGAAAGGGCAACTCCCAAGTGACACTATTGCTCCTAGAGACGATTCTTGCCATGCAGTTGAATTGCGAAGTGGGAAGCAACTGCCTCCACCAAGACCAGAACCAGAGCCTATCCCTATTCCAGAACAAAGGGGGGAAGAAATAATCAAAGATACAGTCAAGGAGGTAGTTCAACCAAAAAGTGTCCAAGCCGAGACACCTGATAAGACAAGACAACCAGTGGAACTCAGTACACGCCCTCCACCACCATACCCTTCACGTGTCAGGAAGAAGGACAATGACCTGGAATTCAAGAAGTTCATTGACATGTTGAAGAAATTAGAAATCAATATACCCCTTGTTGAAGCTCTCAAGAGGATGCCAAGCTACATGAAATTTATGAAAGACATTCTCTCCAACAAGCGAAGTATAGAGACTGGGGAACCAATTGGATTACCTAGGGAGTGCAGTGCTATATGTCAAAATGAGTTGCCACCAAAACTAGAAGATCCCGGAAGTTTTACAATTCCCATCGGCATTGGAGAAAATTGGACCGGGAAAGCATTATGTGATTTAGGTGCAAGCATCAATCTCATGCCTAAATCCCTGTTCGAGAAGCTTAATATCGGAGAAGTAGTACCTACATCTGTGGTACTACAAATGGCGGATCGCTCCCTCTCACGACCAATAGGTAAAATTGAAGATGTTTTAGTTAACGCGGGCTCTTTTATTTTTCCTTGTGATTTTATTATCCTTGACTACGACGCGGATAAGAATGTCCCCATCATTTTGGGTAGACCATTCTTAGCCACGGGGCGTACACTAATTGATGTTGAGAATGGTGAGTTGATCATGAGAGTACAAGGCGAACATATACGATTCAATGTGTTTCAGGCTATGAAATATCCTAAAGTGAAAGACGAGTGCTTTAAGGTAGATGTCATCGAAAAGATTACGCAAGAAGTCTTCAATGAAGAGAGCTTAAATGATGAACTTGACAAAGCCTTAGCACCTGAAACACCAGAACTCGAAATTCCCCCTGAAGATGTTGCTGCATTAGGATTAAACGTACGAGAACTACTTCGAGAGCCAGGTGACATTGAACCAATGAAACAACCATCTATAATATGTCCACCTGTTCTCGAAGAAAAACCACTTCCAGATCACCTACGCTATGCATATCTAGGTACGAACAAAACTTTGCCTGTTATTATTTCTGCTAACCTTTCAGGTCCTCAAGAGGAAAAGCTACTTCAAGTACTTTGCGCAAACAAAGAAGCAATTGGATGGACTATTGCTGACATCAAGGGAATTAGTCCGTCCGTTTGCAAACACAAAATCATTCTTGAGAACGAAGGTGGGCGATCTATAGAAGGACAGAGAAGACTCATGCCAGCTATGAAAGAAGTGGTAAGGAAGGAAGTTATCAAGTTGTTAGACGCAGGAATTATCTATCCGATTGCTAGCAGTGATTGGGTTAGTCCAGTACAGTGTGTTCCTAATAAAGGAGGTTTCACTACCATCCTTAATGAGCAAGGCGAAGCCATACCATCAAGACCAGTTGTGGGGTGGCGAGTGTGCATGGATTACCGAAGACTGAACAAAGCAACGAAGAAAGATCACTTCCCGCTACCATTCATTGATCAGATGCTAGACAAACTTGCAGGGAGAGAATATTACTGTTTCCTAGACGGATATTCGGGTTATAATCAGATTTGTGTGGATCCCCTTGATCAACACAAAACAACTTTTACATGTCCGTTTGGTACTTTTGCTTACAGAAGAATGCCGTTTGGTTTATGCAATGCACCTGCCACGTTCCAGAGGTGCATGATGGCTATATTTTGGGACATGATTGATAAATATTTGGAGGTTTTTATGGGATGATTTTTCGGTGTTTGGAGACAGTTTTGATGATTGTTTAAGAAATCTTGAGAAAGTCCTTGTGAGATGTAGAGAAAAAGATCTCGTGCTTAATTGGGAAAAATGCCACTTCATGGTTCAAGAGGGAATTGTGTTGGGACATAAAGTTTCGAAGGCAGGGATGGAGGTTGATCGTGCAAAAATAGAAGTTATCAAAACACTACCACCTCCGGTTTCTGTTAAAGGAGTGAGAAGTTTCTTGGGTCACGCAGGATTTTATAGACGATTTATTAAAGATTTCTCCAAGATCGCCAAACCGCTCTGCTCTTTACTTGAAAAGGATACTCCTTTTAATTTTACTGAAGAATGTCTTCAAGCGTTTTTGACGATTAAGGAAAAACTGATCTCTACACCTGTTGTTATACCTCCTGATTGGAACGCTCCGTTTGAACTTATGTGCGATGCTAGTGATCACGCTATGGGTGTTGTGTTGGGACAGAGGAAAGACAAGATTTTCCACACGATTTATTATGCAAGTAAGACTTTCAACGCTGCCCAGATGAATTATACAGTAACGGAGAAAGAGATGTTGGCCGTGGTTTATGCTTTCGATAAATTTCGTCCCTATCTGGTTGGGAAGAAAACTATTGTATACACGGACCATTCAGCTATTAGGTACCTCATGGAGAAAAAGGACGCTAAGCCGCGTCTCATTAGATGGGTACTATTGCTTCAAGAATTCGACATAGATATTCGAGACCGAAAAGGATGCGACAATCAAGTTGCTGATCACTTATCAAGGCTCGAAGGATCTAATGCGAACAAGGAACCATTGTTGGTTAAAAAGGTATTCCCTGATGAACAACTTTTTGCTATTAAACGTGCTTTTGTGCCATGGTATGCAGATCTAGTCAACCTCATTGTGAGTGGTGTCTTTCCCAAAGATTTCCACCCACAACAAAGACAAAGATTGAACCACCAGGCCAAACAGTATTATTGGGATGAACCGTACCTCTGGAAGATATGTAGTGACCAAGTGGTTAGAAGATGTGTACATGAAGGTGAGATGGAGAAAATTATTGAAAGTTGTCATAGTTCACCTTATGGAGGTCACTTTAAGGGCGATAGAACCGCAGCTAAAATTCTTCGATCCGGGTTCTATTGGCCAACCATACACAAAGATTGTCACAGTTTCGTCCAGTCATGCCATAGATGCCAAAAAACTGGTAATATATCAAAAAGAGACGCGATGCCGCTTAATAACATTCTTGGAGTTGAGATCTTTGATGTATGGGGAATAGATTTCATGGGACCTTTCATCACGTCCTATGGAAATCTTTATATTTTGCTTGCAGTAGACTATGTGTCGAAATGGGTAGAAGCAGTGGCAACACCAAAGAACGATGCTCAAACAGTGATTAAATTCTTAAAATCAAACATCTTTTCAAGACATGGTACGCCACGTGTTCTCATCAGTGATAAAGGTACCCATTTTCTTAATGCTCCCGTGAGACATTTTCTTAAAAAGTTTGGAGTGAAACACCGTACTTCAACCGGTTATCACCCACAAACTAACGGTCAAGCTGAAGTTTCTAATCGGGAAATTAAATCTATTCTGGAGAAGACCGTGAACAAATCAAGAAAAGACTGGTCTTTAAAGCTAGATGATGCTCTCTGGGCATACAGAACAGCATTTAAAACACCAGTTGGGGCATCTCCATATCGCATGGTCTACGGCAAAGCGTGTCATCTACCGATTGAACTAGAAGCTCGAGCCTACTGGGCTATTAAAACTCTGAATCTAGACCCAGATTTGGCCGGGAAACAAAGGATGATGCAATTGAACGAATTGGAGGAGCTTCGTTATCATGCCTATGAAAATTCACGTCTCTATAAGGAGAAAACAAAGCGATGGCATGATAAACGGCTCCGTCCAAAGAATCTCGAGATTGGACAGAAGGTTTTATTATACAACTCTCGATTTTCAAACTACCCAGGAAAGCTTAAATCCCGTTGGGAAGGACCTTACATTGTCACCAAAGTCACACCGCATGGAGCGATTGAGATTGAAAATCCAGCCGAGCAACGGACATTCATGGTGAATGGCCAGCGTTTGAAGAGATACTATGACAGTGAGGACTTTGAGCAAGGAGAGAAAATCTACCTTGTCGATTGCGATTAGCCTGAGGTACACGTCTAACTCAAAGACGTTAAACAAAAGTGCTCTTGGGAGACACCCCTTGTTTTAATTGCTTTTTAGATTAGTTGTTTTTGCTTTGTAGTGTTTAATTTTAAGTTAGTGTATATTTTTAATTGTGTTTTCAAGCTAATGGGAGAGAAAGGTAGTGTGTTATTGTGCAGGAAACGAGTTTGGGGTCAAAAGGAAAAATCTGGAGGAACTTCAAGTCTGGCGCGGACTACCGCGCGGACTACCACATGGTCCGCAGGGATGCACCGCGCCCCAAAAACCCGTACCACGGGTTGGTTAGCTCGGGTTTTATCCAGAAGGTCGAAAAAAAATCACGGGGCCTGACGCGGTACACCGGACCCTAGTCCGCACGGTCAAAACCCGTACCACGGGTTGGGCACCACGGGTTTTTTGACGGACATGCCGCGGACTACCCCCTGCACCGCACTCCTGGTCCGCGACCCAAAAACCCGTACCACGGGGTGCTAGCTCGGGTATTATCCAGTAGGTAAAAATTTTGGAGCAACAGAAGCTGCGGTACACCGCGGGATATGTCCGGTGCACCGCAAGAGGCGGTTCAAGAAGGAATTCTTTTCCTAATCAAACTCTTACCTTATGAGATTAACCCTAGCCTTCCACCCACGAATTTTTCAGACCCAAACCCTATATAAACATCTTAAAGCTTGTGCAAACCTTCACAATTAACACAACAACTCATCAAATCCTCTCCATCATCTTCCATAAACACAATCCTTCACCAAATTCATCACACTACACCATCATAACACCATCAAATTCAACAAGCTTTAAAGAGTTCTTCCAAGATCAATCCAATAACCTTTCTCTTTAACCAATTCCAAGCAACAACATCAAGCTACACCAATTTTCCTTAAAATTTTAATCCGTCCGTGGTATAACTTGAGTTGTGGGTGAATCAAGTATGACTAATAGATCTGAAGCTATGGAATACAAGAGAAAGTGTTCAATCCTTGGGAAGAATAAGAAATTGCCTGGAGCCACCATTGAAAAACCCATAAATCTTGATGAGGTTTCTGAAAAATCAAAAGAACAGGCACCTGAACAACCACTACCAAAGAAGAGATTAACTGCTAGAATGTCCACACCATCAAGGAGGCCTTTAGACAAGATAAAAATCCAAGACCAAGGTTCTTCTACCTCCTCTTCCAAAATTTCTTATGATCTTCCTCCTTGGGCTATTCAGTTACAGAACAAAGTTGAAAGATTACGTGAAGATAACAAAGACCTTTGGGTAGAAATTATGCAATTGGAAACAAGGGTAGATAATTCGACCTTGTACAAGGATATAGATGATTACACCGATCCCTCAGCTTCAGAAGATGAGGATGATATGATGGATCTCTATGGCCAGCCAGGTAAGTCATTCTAATTTTTCTCAATAGCTTGGATGCATTAGGTAGTTTAGTTAGTTTTATTTTAAATTTTATTTCATTCCTGAGTCTTTTTCGAGTCGTGGGGACACGGCTCATTTTTGAGTTGGGGGTGGGGATTCGTTGTCCTCATCTTCCTTTTTGTTTTTTTGCATAAAATTTAAAATTTTTAGGTTGAATTAAGGCATAGAATATCTTGAATGTACCTATTTGAGCATGATTTTATTAGGTCAATGATAGTAGGTAGTATGTTTTTGAAGGATGTCATAAGTTTGTTTAAATGCATGTATGAAAACAGGAAATAAAGGATATAAAAGTTAATGAGCAATGCTAAGAAGTATGTTGGAACTTAGGAATAGTTAATTGGTGTGTAGAACGTGAGGTTTAAAATTAGTTGAAAACCCACTTGTCTATGAACTATTAGTGAAAACGTAACGAAATCCGGTAGTTAGAAAAATGAATAAGGCAGTTCTTTCATGATAAAACACTTGAAGCCTTTTATACTTTCTCACCCTGTTATTTGATTATTGTTATTTATCCGTCTTAGCCCCTCTGAGCCTTTCTAAAGCCTTTATTGAAACACATTATAATCCATACCCTTAGTTTTTAGGACTTATCTATATGACCCGCACTCGAATCGCAAAACCTGAGACACTCGTTTTAGAGCTTGAGTTTGGGGTGGTGGGTTTCATCATTAGGGGTTTGGGAATTATCTTTGTGATTTTATTGATGATGAAATTGTTATTATTGTAACCCTTTGCCGGGGTAATAGTGAATGGAAAAGAAGCCACGAGCTAAAATTGCCAACAAGGGCATAAAAAAAGAAAGAATATATATATGAAAAAATAGTGTGATATCTCAACATCAAAAGAGAATCATAGCTATACAAAAGAAAAAAAAAAGAAAAAAAAATTGTTATAAAGAAAATATATATTCGGACCGGCAAAGTGGATTTTATATCATCAAAGGTTTTAATTGGGATTATTGGGGATGCACATTAAAAAGCATCAATAAATTGGGTTGAGTGAGAACATCTTCGAGTGAACAACTCAAGCTCTAGGGCGATTCGTTGATGGCTAGTGAGGAGAGAGCCAAAAGCTCACTTTTCATTATCCAAATATACCACACCCGTCCTTAAGCCAAGTTATAACCAAGACCTTAGGATTTCTGACTACTAGATGGAGAAACAATTGAGCTATTAGGTAGTAGGTAAATGGACCATTGGATGCTGTATTTGGGACCTATGAACAACCTATAGCCATTAACCTGAACTAAGTTATCATCCTCTCCTTCTGGCATTGCGAAATTAATCTTAACTTGAATTTATGGAATGTTGATTACATGTATATTAGGCATATTGGTGCATTATTTCTTGAGCATTACTACATGAGATTTTTTGGAATTTATGCTCTAGGATCATTCATTATATTTTGTTCTTGTTCTCCTCCGACTTCTTCTTCTTGACTACCCTACTGTTCTTTACTTTTATTGTATCGGGACGATACAACTTTGAGTTGGGGGTCTTGATGTCTCCTCATTTGTGATAGTAAAATATACTCATGAGACATCATTTTAGGCTTATTTATTAGTTTATAGGTTGATTTTAGCTTAATTTAGTGCACTTTCCGATTTTGGGTCTTGATTTGTAGAATTATTATTTTTAGAGCATATTGGGTTTAATTGTTTATTTAGTGTGAAGCTTTAAAGATAATTATGGAGATTAATTAGAGTCCAAGTCAAAGACAACAACTTATGGAAGGAGATATGCATGGAAATTGGAGATAAGGAAATAATTGCTAAAAAGATGGAAAAGGAAAAGCTGCCTAAATCTGGGATTCTGCAAAGATAGGCGTTTTTACCTAATAAAGAGGCCGAATTTGGTTAATTCCTTCTAGAGGGCCTAGATAATTCTGTTGCGATTCTTTTGGTATCTTGTGGAGCAAAATCGGACCAATAATAAAGAAGTTATGACCAAAACAACGCAGCAGTGTTTATCTTTATTTCCATACGAATTTGAGTTGGGCTAGGAGTCCATTACTTAACTTATCTCTAAAGAAACGAATTAGGTCAACCTCTAACCTATAAATACAGCCTATTAACACTCTTAAATCATCCTTGGTGAAACCTTAAACCAAGAGGAAGCTTACAACACAAGAGAGAAGTCTGGAAGGAGCTGTCATCAACAATGTCTTCTTCTACCTTTAGATTTGGAATTTCTTTCTTTTCTTTCATGAACTAATTTTCTTTAGCTTAAGTTTTAGCATTAATGTATGAACCCTAGTTTTGATTGACATCTATCTAATTTGGGAATTTAATGTTTTAAATAGAATTATAGTTTTTATTCTCTGCTTATGTGTTTGAATTTATATTCTGTGTTCTTGTGGACGGCCGCCATTAGAATTACCATCTAGTAATTAGGATACCATTGACAACGGTGTTCAATTGCATGTTTAGCACATAACGTTTAGTTTTAGGTTTGATCTGACAACCCAACCTAGCTAGATAATCACTATGGTTGAGTCTTGTGACTCTTTACCAATTACAGGAAAAGTTTGCTTAGGAAGCCTTATTGACACAGGTAGATCCTATTTTAAACTACCGATAGCATATTGGGACCGATTAGGGAAATACTACATGATTCACCCTTACATGTTTAGAACGGCAAAACTAGTGGGGATTACATGCTAATAACTTAAGCTATATTCTCATATTACTTCTCTTTCATCTGTAATTTTCTGTCTTTCAATTCTTAGTTTAATTTAGTTTATTAGAAAACCAAACAAAAATCTATTTGTCTTTACTTTTAATTGCGTTTAGTTGTTCTAGCTTTAATTATTTACACTTGGTATTTGCATAAGATTCTCCTAACCTCTGTAGTCTCTGCGGAACGAATCTTTATCTAAAACTTGCATACGGTCTGTATACTTGCAGAACCGTGTAGTTTAGGGTGTTATTTGCACGTTAATTACATCTTATTTATCACACCCTAGGCCCCATCAAGTTTTTGGCGCCGCTGCCGGGGACTACATCGTTAGTCCTTGTGCATATATCTTGTGCTTTTATTTTTAGTTAGTTCTATTTTACGCTTTTTGTTTTTAGTTTTTGTTTTTCAGATTTAGTTACAGATGGAGAACCCAAGGAGACTTGAGCTACCCATCGAATTTAGAGTAGAGCCACGAGGAATTCGCGCTCCAGAAAATCCAAGCCGCTAAATTTAAACCTGATCCTGGGATGTTAACTCAGTTTGCGTCTCATGGATTATTCAGCGGAGATGCACATCAAGACCCGATCCGATATACTCAGAAATTCATGCAGATCTGTGATGCCTATATCGTAAGAGGAGTTACTAGGGAGCAAGTATATTACTTGATGTTCCAGTTCTTCTTGACCGGATGTGCAAGCGATTGGTATGATGCCCAATACCCTCATATTATTCCAGATTGGGACAAGCTTCAAACAAGATTCCTAGACCGTTTTTATCCGGTTAGTAGACGTTTAAAAGACATGTTGGAGCTTGAACAATTTATACAAGAAGAGGAAGAGAGTTTGGGTGAAGCATGGTTACGATTTACAGAGAAGAAAGCGAGGTGTCCATATCATAGATCCTCGCCAGAATATTATTTAACCTTGTTTTATGGAGGCCTTAATGAAAAATCAAGAGAGAAAGCAGATTCGGTAGGAAACGCAGGTTTTGTGTTGCTAGATCCTGTAGAAGCTGAGTTGGGGATGGAAAGAATTCTTGAAAACGAGAGAAGTTGGCCAAAGAAAACAGTAAAGGAGAACAATTCAGAATCTCTAAAGCTTAAGGAATTGGCTAAACAACTCGAAGAGCTGACAGAACAAGCCCGAACAATTGCTCAGGTAAATATGGTACGCACAATTCCTTCGTGTCTTGGTTGTGGATCAAGAAATCATGTGTGGGCAGGATGTATGAATAATCCAGCAGTAGCTTCCGTTCAATATCCTCAAGATAACTATTACTCGAATAGTTACAATCAAGAAAGCTACACTAATTATCAACAACCTCCACAAAAGAGTTGGGACAGAAAACAAGAAACTAGTCAGCAACCCCAACTTCAATCTTATAATCCTCCACAACCTATTCAGAAAAAGGCACCCATTGTTAAGAAAACTTGTCAAGAACCGAAGAAAGATCCACCTAAACAATCAATGCAATTGGCAAAACAAGAACAACTCCAGAGTTTGACTTCAAGTATGACTAAATTAATGCAAAACGTTGAGAAGAAAATAAATTATAGCCAACAGAGAGTTCGAACTCAGGAGAAGGTTATAAAGCAACTAGAGCATACTATATCACAGATGGCGAGTACATTACAAACTAGGCCGAAAGGGCAACTCCCAAGTGACACTATTGCTCCTAGAGACGATTCTTGCCATGCAGTTGAATTGCGAAGTGGGAAGCAACTGCCTCCACCAAGACCAGAACCAGAGCCTATCCCTATTCCAGAACAAAGGGGGGAAGAAATAATCAAAGATACAGTCAAGGAGGTAGTTCAACCAAAAAGTGTCCAAGCCGAGACACCTGATAAGACAAGACAACCAGTGGAACTCAGTACACGCCCTCCACCACCATACCCTTCACGTGTCAGGAAGAAGGACAATGACCTGGAATTCAAGAAGTTCATTGACATGTTGAAGAAATTAGAAATCAATATACCCCTTGTTGAAGCTCTCAAGAGGATGCCAAGCTACATGAAATTTATGAAAGACATTCTCTCCAACAAGCGAAGTATAGAGACTGGGGAACCAATTGGATTACCTAGGGAGTGCAGTGCTATATGTCAAAATGAGTTGCCACCAAAACTAGAAGATCCCGGAAGTTTTACAATTCCCATCGGCATTGGAGAAAATTGGACCGGGATTAGTATGCCCATTGTAGGATTAGTATAAAAATAATAAACAACATTGTTAGGATTATAGCGCATCGCTTCTTATAAGGTAAATGGCTTCCAACGGGTCATTGTAGAATTAGTATAAAAATATAATAAACAACATTGCAGAATGAAAAAGAAATCTAATAAAAGTACCTAACTATAAAACGAAGTTTTTAATAATTTATTTTATACAAAAAGTCTAGTAAAATAATTATTTATAAAAATATCTTATCTATCTTTTTTATACTTCTTTTATCCTTATTATTAAATATACTATTCAATTTTTAATATAATATTCAATTTTTCGTATTAAGCAAATAATATAATACTTCTACCACCACCACCATCATCACCACCACCACCACTACCACCGCCACCATGTATTTAACCACCATTACAGCCAACAAAACCACAACCACCACCACCTCCACCACCAACTACTAATTCTATCACACACGCGCGTCCGTGTTTTTTTTAAATCGTCATAACTAATTCGAAAAATATCAGAAAAATAAAAAAAATTGCATTTTTGGGTAAAGCAAATTGATATTTAAGTCTATGATTTTTTTTTGATTTTTGGATTTTTTTATATTTTTCGCACATGAAATCCACTGTCCGAAATAGTGATTTTTTCCGCAGATATGAAATTCACTAATCAAAACATGAAATTCATTGTTTGGAACAATGAATTTCGTGTCTGCGAAAATAAAATAAAAAAATAAAAAAATCATATACATAAATATTAATTTGCTTCATCCAAAATGCAATTTTTTTGCTGATTTTTTCAGAATTAGTTGTGACGATTTAAAAAAAATCAAGAACGCACGCGTGTGTGATGGAATTAGTAGTAGGTGATGTAGGTGGTGGTGATAGTGGTGGTGAAATTCATGGTGGTGGTGGTGGTGGTGGTGGTGGTGGTGGCGGTGGGGGTGGTGATAATAGTGGTAGTAATAGGGTCATAGTGGTGGTTATGGTGGTGGTGGTGGGCGATGGTGGTGGTTGTGTGGGTGGTGGGTGGTGGTGGTGGGATAGTGGTGGTGGGAAGTTGTAATAGAGTGGTTAAATTTAAATGATAAATAATAGAGTAATTAAAAATATTATATAAGGTATTTTTGTCAAAAGATGTTTTTAATAAATAATTATGTTAGGGGATGTTTTTAGCAAATAAGTTTTTTTAATATGCATTTATGGAGTAATTGTTCTCGTAGAATTAGTGAAAAAATATAATTAACAACACGGCTGTAATTAGATAATTCTAAAAATTGTTAAAATAATGAGATTAGGTTAAAAACGGCCCATCGTAGGATTAGTATAAAATAATAATAAATAACACTTTGCTGTAATCAGAAAATTGTAAAAAATTGTAAAAAAATATTAGATTAGGTTTAAAAAAATTGTAAAAGTAATGAGATTAGGTTTTAACCTTAATTTGGGTTCTTCGCCAAACTAGTTGATGATAGTGGTGGAAATTGGTTCCGGTGTGGCGGCGATTTCCTTGTGGAGCGGGTTGGTGGAAAAGTCTGGTTGATGATGGTGGTGGAAATCGGTCATAGAGTGCGGCTTCATAGGTAGGTGAGATCTAAGTGTGAAGATATATCTTTTTGTTGTTTGTTCCATGCGACTTGAAGAAAGAGTATGTACAGATAGTAAGGTGAGACCTTAGTGTGAAGATATTTCTTTTTGTTTTTTTATTACCAATGTAGCTTGAAGGGAGAGTGGGTAGGAGTGATTTGGATAAAAAAATTGAAAAGGACAATTTGAATCATTCATTAAAATTAATCAAAAAACAAAAAATCATAAAAAAAGTCTAAGTTAAAAATATAGAGGAAAATATGATATATTTCTGACTGTTATATATCTATATTATATGGGACAAGTCGAAAGTCAAATAGCGGTCAAGATTTAACTAGAAAAAAAATATATGGCATCTCCAACTGGATCATTCAACATGTATTCTAACCATAATAAGTCACACCCCACTACTATCACCCACTACTTTCTCCTCAACCACCAAATACCTTAATAAGAAAAGAATTACACTATTTAATTTGCAAACACTCTATTTAATTTGCCAAAAAGGGTTGCATTTGTCTACCATCAAACATTTTTTTCTACCTCTTCAAGATTGCAATATTATGAACACAAACGGTATGTTGGAAAACTTATTTTTAGGTTATATTGCATATTTGGTCACGAT
Organism: Nemophila menziesii; assembly: GCA_029959085.1. Lineage (NCBI taxonomy): Eukaryota > Viridiplantae > Streptophyta > Magnoliopsida > Boraginales > Hydrophyllaceae > Nemophila > Nemophila menziesii. Next base: position 25,003,822 of record JARWIR010000004.1, on the reverse strand, counting down.
ATTGTATTTTGTAATTTTTTTATTGATAATTTTGAATGTCTATTATTATTTTATGTTTTACATAAAGATAAATTTTAAATTTTTGTACAAAAACTCTTGTAGCGGATCGAAATATGGATATAATTTTCCATCTCTCTATTTAATTTCCAAACAAGGGCTTCAAGCTAGATATAAAGAGTAAAACTGGACATCCAGATATAAAGTTAGTTAGTGACTCTTCTTCAAAGTTTTAATCATTACTATTTTTTGTCTTATAAACTCTATAGACCATCCATATATATTTTCTTTGGGTGCCTCAAATAGATATATATGGTGTTACATTACTCCTTGAAATTCGAATGGGGTTGGAATGATGGACTATTTTGAGGTATCGACTGGAAAACAATAGTTGTTTCAGACAATAGTAGGCAGCCAATATAATTTTTTTGTGTTGAAATAGGTTTTTAATTAGTTTTATTTTAAAATAATTTATTTTTAAAACGAATTAATGTGTAATTCTAGATTTAATTTTTGATTAATGAGTTATTCTATTTTATTTATGAAGTATCTCAAATTCAATTTAATTACACAATTATTATTTAATTTCTCCGTTTTATAGACACATGTAGTTTTTTTTGTCAGATACATAAATAGTTGATATAAGATTTTTTTTTCTTAAAACTGGCATTGATCTATTATTTTAATCAAAAATTACTAAGGCTCTGTTTTATTTTTGTGCATATAATATGAGTTGGTTTTTTCTGACATGAAAAAAGAACACGTTTAGTTTGATGCACGTATGACTTTGTTTAATTATACATGGTATTGCTTTTTTCCGGTATACATGAACATAGATTTGCCTTTTAACAAAAAAACATAGATTTACCTCTGATTATATTTAACTCTACAAAAAGAAGTTTGTTTCATAATATATGGTTTGAATTGGAATATTATTGTTTATATAAGAAGTTAGAATATGGTCATATATGGATTCCTTTTAATTAAAATATATGTGAATGGATTTGATAGATTAGTAGATTACAAATAGTAATGATTTATAAAAATATGGATTATCGATTAACAATGAATTTATAAGTGAATATTTATCATTTGATTTTATTGAAGGTTGTCCAAGTTATTCTTAAATTAATTTCGAATATCAATACAATTTTAAAACTAAAAATTGTTTATTCAGGAGTCCAAAAGATTGTTAAATATACAAATAACTACTATGATAAAGATACCAATGTGTATCATATAAAGTTAATTTTTTAATTAAATAGTTAACAAGTAAATTAGCAATTTCGTAATTATTATAATTTATAAGTTAAGAAAAAAGATTACATTAATTATGCAATTTTCAATGATATACTTACCGTTTTATTCTAGAAAAAATAGAGGTAATTTTATACTCGATAAGTATGCTAAATAAAAAAAATTACTAGATCTTAGTTTTTTATGAAAAATTGAGTTGCATATTGAAAATTTAGATCTGAATTCAAATTAAATATAAAAATTTAGATCTTAATCCAAACATTCTTCCAAATATTCATTTTGAATAGTTTTTTATTGTTAAAAAAATGTTCAAAGACAAATACCATGATTGATAGTTTTTAAAGATGGGGCCGTTTGGAATTGCTTTTTAAAATAATCACTTGAAGTGATTTTAGATCCATAAAAGCACTTTACACCTTTAAAATCATTTTTAGGAAAAGCACTAGATTAGTGATTATGTAAATAATCACTTAAATTAATTTTAGATATCTAAATATTTTATAATATTTTTTACAAATAATTTAGTTTTAATCGAAAAGTACTTTTAGCTCTAAAATAATCATTCCCAGACGGACACGTAGAAAGTGAAGATCTAGCAACTCAAAATCTGAAGAAACTTAGAGCTGGAAAAAAGTGGATTCTTTCACTTTTGTAATGGCCATCACATACCATTAGAATGTATTCCATTACTTGACCATCTTATATAGGTGTCATGAAAATAAACAAATTGCGCTATTTTTATAAATATTAATTCATATATGAGTGCTATTTTTTTCGGGACACAAGTGTTATCTTTCATGACATGATAACCTAAATATCATCAATTTAAATTTTAAATTTTATATTTATGTTTCATCATACTTTTATAAGTATATGAAATTTAATAAGAGATAATTTTAAGTTTTATAACAACTATTCATTGTATTTAGATAATTAAATGCATTTGTAATAAATAGTAACTTCATTTATTGTGGTGGAAACTTTAAATGAATAAGCTGATTGAGGTAGCATATGTTAGCAGGTGCACCAGGGTCATGTAGCGGGAATATAAGGGTTTGTGTGTTAGACGAAATTACCAATAGCTTGCAGCATGTTTGTTGCACCAAGTTATTCAAGTTCCTCCATAATGAATATTTTTTACTATCATATGCAATTGAAACATATGGTGTTATAGTTTTCTATGACAAATATTAGAAAATAAATGAGTTTAGAAAAAATATATTAATACACGACCTTTGTACCTTAATATATATTACATAAAAAATTTAGCACTGGTTCTTGAAATTCTAAATCTTTTCTATCATCAATTATACTCGGCAGTTCCTCCAACATGAACTGTGGTTCTTTGGAAACTTTAATCTGAATAAATTATTCAAATAAGTGATTTTAACACTATTAATCAACTTTATGCTTTTTAAATGGCCCACCTAAAGTTATTTTAGTCGATTCAACATAATTTAAATGATAATCTTGAATAAAAAAAGTCAGATAATATGTAACTTATTTAGACGAATAGATTACCTGTAACTAGTCCATTCCATTCTCTTTCATATTGTTAAAAATTTTCTTAGTGCCCTCAAACACGGGTTATCCCTAGTATATATATATATATATATATATATATGTTAAAAAAGTAAAACGAGAGTCTCTATTACAAAATTTCATTTTGGGTTTAGCATCGCTCTTGATTGGGATAAATGACATCCGACTCGTAATTGAATTTCTCCACCACTCAGTTTTGGAGCCAGTTAAAGCGTATATGAGGACATAGCCTGAGCAGGTGCAACCAGGGCGACCGCACAGAGGGCCTATTTTCTAATTTATGTTCTATATAAAATATAATATTAAAGGCCCATGTACATTCCAACCTTTGTATTTATTAAAAACATGTTTGCTTACCGGATTTCAGATTCCATTTTCCAACATAAAGAACCTTTCCGATTCTCAAAAAGCATTTGTCCATTTCTTTATTGATTTAAACAATCATTATCAGGCAAAATACAACTATATAAACATATAAACAAGGTGTTTTTCAAAAGAAATTATACTTCAATTTTCATCTTACTTCATTTTTCCAGGTATTTTTATTTTTACTTTCTAAATTACAGTTTCTATCTTATTGTTATTCTATAATCAAATATTATAATTTATAAATATATTAATTTAACAATTTAATAGAAACTATTTTTTTTATAATTAATAAATTTGTTGGCTGTCGATGTTATTATGATTCGAAAATATGATAGTGTTAGATTTTTATTAATTTTAATTTTAAAATTTGCAATGTCTGAGTTTCTATCAAGTTATGTTTTATTTGAACACATTTAGGTAATAATTTTTTATTTATTTTTATAAATTATAATGGAATGAAGGTTTTTTTTTCAATTCAGTTAATTTTTTTTTGCTTGGAGAATACAGTAAACATGGTTACTTAATTGTTTAAAAATATGTAGAAGTTTTTCTTAATTTTTTTTTTTCAGATTTATCAATTGATAATGCAGATAAATTATCAATTTTTTCTAATTAAAAAAACAGTATTTTCTCAATGTATTAAATACAATTATAATTTATTTAATATACTTCTTTCGTAAGCACTTAGCATCAAATCAAAACCTCATGAATTCATACAATAATTTTAACTGTATTCAATATTAATTAATAATTATTAAATTTTCTTATCCTATTGGATTTTAACAAGACTCTAAATTATTTTTATTTGTCTGAGATTTTATTTCATTGGTTTTTTCTCATACAAAGTTATAATGAGATATCAATTTTTTTTGTTAATATAAAATTATATTTAATGAAAATTTAGTTTTATTAATATATAATTCTGATTTAAATTATTATTATTTTATAATTTTTTATATTATAACTTTTTTCACTATGAAGGTCCATTTTAAATTTTTGCTCAGGCCCTAAACTCGACAGGACCGGGTAAGGAAACTGTATTGAAGAATCATCCTCCATCGTTTGTCGGAACCGCATGTGTGTGTTTCTCGGGCAATGCTCTCTGATATAGACCTTCGACCTTGAGCATCATGATATTTTCCATGGAAGAAGCAAGCAAAGGAAATTGTGTTTGAGAATCGTCCTCCATCTTTTTATCCGTAACAATTATAATCTTTCAGGTTTGACGGAGCCGAAATTGGTGGGCGTCGGTAGCATACTGCGTGAGATGTGCAAGCAATTTTCTCCTTCTGGTATCTAAAACTTCCACGTTGCCAGGAGCATTTTTTTCTTATTTTGACAATGACTTCTATCGTATGTTAGAATTTATTTTTCAAGGTCCCAACTCTTATCTCACTGTTGGAATTTATTTTTCAAGGTCCCAACTCCCATCTTACTTCATACGACCACATATTTTAACAACTATCTATAAACTTTTAGTATAGTCTTCGTGCCTCTTAAAAAAAATAGTAAGTCTTCTAGCTAGTATTTGATTATTGTCGGGAGTATATTTATTGCATAGCCAATAGTGCACGCAAATTTTGTAAATAAAAAATAATAATAATGTTAAATATCAACCTTTCAATGTTATCTTTTTTTTTTTCCAATCAATTACATGACTCATATATAATATAATATAATGTAAATTCAATTTAAAATAAATAATTTATTTATTTGTATGTTTTTCGAATAAAAAATTATATCATAATATAGACAATAAAAAAGATGGGAAGATTATTCATAAATAAACCTATAAAAAGTAAAAGGATAATTTTATAAAGAGCCTTTTAAATTATTTTAGAATGGAAGATCGAGTCATACTAAAGTTTGTTTGATTGGGATGCTGCTTTTATTGGATATGGATGTGGAACAACAATTGGGTTGGCCATTGGATCTCTTTTACACTTGTATGGAAAACTCAATTGGGTTTAAAGGATAATTTACAAACAGCTACGTAGTAGGAGAGTTATAAGACCATTATAAGTTACAGTTACAGAAGAGATGTATTTTTAGCCTAGCAAAAAAAAAAGAGATGTATTTTTACTTTAATGGTTCGATAAACTTTAGTATAAATGCTATTTTTAATTCAATAATATGCAAAACACATGTGCAATTTTCTCTCTCTTTTTATTAAAAACAAAGTTATCCTAACCTGCCAATGCAAGATAAAAATATAAAATGGTATCGAGTGCAGAAACACTAAAATACATAAACCGACACTCTCTAAACAACTCAACCACTGAGCTAATTACTTATTCTCAAATAATGTGAATTTTCGGGCATGATACTAAATTATATAGTGCGTCAATTAATTGCTGAATGTAATAATGCAAAAGAAAAGATTAATGGATAAAGCATTTAAATTAATTAGACAACTGAAAAAGTGTTGAGGTTAGTGTAATTGATCAAGATGTAACTGTGTTCATTAATCACAATGGAGAAGAGGAAATCACTAGACCACCCAACATATGAATATTATAGCTTGGAATGTGCGAGGCTTTAATAATCTCCTGAGACAATTAGATGTCAAGGAGTTCATAATTAGTAATAAAGTAAGAGTGGTTGGACTTTTAGAAGCTAAAGTTAAAGAGAACAACTATTCTGCATTAATAAGTGAATATTTTTCTCATGTGGAAATGTTTCACAATTATAATAAAGATGATAGTGGTAGGGTTTGGATACTTTTCGATAAGAGATATGTAGAGGTTAACCTGGTGGATAGCAGCTCACAGCTCATTCTTATTGAAGTAAAAGTGACCGAGAATAAGGAGATTTATTACATTGCCATGATTTATGCGAGTAGTAATGTGGGGGAAATGAGATTGTTGTGGAAGGATATGGTGGAGTGGAGTAAAATTATGAGGCAGAAAAACTTTGTGTAATGGGAGATTTCAATGAGATTTTGAGAATTCAGGACAGGCTAAATTGTAACATGCTGGATAAAGGTGCTATAGAGTTTAATGAATGCATAGATGATACATATTTGCTTGAACATAACTATGGTGGACAGTTCTATACTTGGACAAACAAAAGTGGATGTGATCAGATAAGAGCTAGTAAAATAGATAGGGTTTCATTAACACTAGATGGCTTGACACTATGGCCTCAACTGTTGTGATTCACCCTCCCTCAACTTCATATCATTGTGCAATCAAGCTTAGTCTTGGTGGTAAGAAGAGAATGATTGCTAGTCAGTTCAAATTTTTTAATGCTTGGGTGAAACATGAGAAATTTGTGGCTACTGTGGAAAATGCTTGGAAGATAGAAATTGAGGGTAATTACATGTATCAGCTGTGTATGAAACAAAAAAAACACTAAAGCTGCTCTCAAGAAATTTATTAACACTTATTTCAGAAGGAATACAGATGTTATTGAATCAATTAAAAATCAACTGAGTAGTGTTCAAATGCAGATTATGAATGGAAGTGTAGATTCTTGTACTATTAATGAGGAGAAAATTTTAAGTAAAGAACTGGAGGAAGCAATTCTAATTCAACATAAGATTCTTAAACAAAAAGCCAAAGTGATGTTTAATTATGGGATGGATTGTAACACGACTTATTATTATAAAATTATTAAAGGCAGAATTGCTAAAAATAATATCTCTATATTATTTAATGATGCAGGTGAGCAAATTGTGGAGCCTGGCCTTATTAAAGAGGAGTGTATAAATTTCTATAGGCAACTACTTGGAACAAAGGATGTTAATCAAGAAATATGTTCAAGCAATATTCTAAGAAAGATTATTGGTAAGCAATTATCAGAAGAACAAAAGAATGATCTTATAGCTTCTATTATAGACAAAGAAGTTAAAGATGCTCTTTTCTCTATCAATGAAAATAAGAGCCCTGGTTTTGATGGGTTTAATTCTTCTTTTTATAAGGAATCATGGAATATTATAGGTGAGGACTTTACAAAAGCAATGAAGCAATTTCTCGCAAATGGCAAACTTCTGAAGCAAGTCAATGCGACAAATATAGTTCTCATTCCAAAGGAGAAGAAGGCATCAAATGTCAAGAAATTCAGGCCTATATCCAGTACAAATACAACTTATAAAACATTATCAAGAATTATCTGTAAAAGACTCAAAAAGTTAATCAGTTCTATTATATCCTTGAATCAAGCTGCTTATGTAGGTGGGAGATTTATTGGAGATAATATATTGGTAGCTCAGGATATTACGTTGGGGTATGAGAAGAAAAATGCTAATCTTAATTGCACTATTAATTTAGATTTGCAGAAGGCTTATGATAGTGTCAAATAGAGCTTTTCAATTAATACTTTAATAGCTTTTTATTTTCCAGCTCATTTTATCACTTGGATAAAAATGTGTGTTTGTTCTCCCTCATATTCAGTTTGTATAAATGGAGAAGCTTGTGGGTTTTTTGAAGGGAAAAGGGGGTTGAGACAAAGAGACCCCTCTCTCCTTATTTATTTGTTATGTGTATGGAGGTTTTCACAGGGTTATTCAATCATCTAGCAAGGAAAATTGGTTTTAAATATCATCAGAAATGTGAATCATGATGCTGAATCACATTATATTTGCTGATGATCTATTTGTATTCTTTAAGGCTAATAGAGAATATGCAAAGATTGAATTATATTTTAGTGGTGAAGATATGTATACAAGACAGGAGATTTCAAAGATTTTAAACATCAAGATTGGGAGTCTTCCAGTAAGATATTTGGGGGTCCCACTCCACTAAAAAAAATGAGTGTTGATAAAGGTAATAAATTAGTAGACAGGATATATAGTTCTATTAATCAATGGGCTTCAAAATTATTGTCATATGCTGGGAGAGTTGAATTAATAAAGAGTATTCTCATCAGTAAGATATTATACTGGTGTAGAGTATTTTTATTGCCAAAATAGGTTATATACAAACTTAACCAGTTGATGAGTAGTTTTTTATGGAAAGGGAACACTGATGGTGGTCAAGAAGCTAAAATAGCGTGGGATAATGTGTTCTTGAGCAAGGAACGTGGAGGTTTAGGTATACCAAGGATTAAAAATCTAAATATGGTGTGCCTTTTATTTATATTTTAGAGGGTGTATGCGCAAAAAGAAAACCTTTGGAGTATGTGGGTGAAGAATAATATAGTTAAAGAAAAGTGTATATGGAGTATGGATGAGAAACAGAGTCACACATGGGTTCGAAAAAAGCTGTTAAAGATCAAAAAGATTGCTTACAAGTTTATATCTCATAAGGTTTATGATGGTAAGAGCACTTATCTGATTTGGGATAGATGGATACAGGGGAAAAGTATTCAAGAAATACTTGAAATTGAGATAGAAAAAAGATAATATTAATAGTAACAAAACCGTTGATTCTTGCTATGGGAGAGAAAGGTGGAGATTACCACCTTGTGTTGGTAAGATTTTTCCAAAATTAAATGAATTCAAGTTGAAATCAGTGGAGGACATTAAGAGATGGAGTGAAAGTATTAAGAATGGGTTTTCTTTTAAAAAAAATCTGTTTTAGATCATTGATAACTCGGAGAAGGTCAAATGGAATAGATTCATATGGGCAAAAGCTAATATCCCAAGATGTTCCTTTGTTTCTTGGCTTGCTATTCAGAATAGGCTTAGTACAAAAGATAGAATGTTACAGTGGGGTTGTCAAATTAATCCTTTTGTAATATGTATAGGGCTGTAACTAAAGATCATATTCATATCTTCTTTGATTGTTCTTTTTTGAGAAGAATTTTCTGCAGGATATTGAGGAAGTGTGAGAAAACAAATGTGCCAAGGGACTTTGATGAATTAATCAACATAATTGAAGCTTTGTCGAGTAATGAAATAAAGATGTTGGTAAGTCTAATGTGCACTTCATATATTTATATTATATGGTGGGAAAGAAATGAAAGAGAACACGGAGGTATAGGTATGAATGAAGAGCATTTGGTGGTTAAAATCTGTTGTATGGCGAGCATGAAAATGATGGAAAGGAAACTAAAGAGTAATAGTGTTAAATAGTTAGTTAATAGACTAGAATTGGGTTAGCCATCTTGTATCTCTTTATTTTAAAGTGTAATAGGGTCCATTAGATGTAGTCGGCCGTGTTAGGTTATTTCTTTTATTTTAAAAGGTGTATTGGGCTTTCAAGGTATTAATCCCATGCTTGGGCCTAATGCTTGAAAGTTCCTTAGTTGTAATGACATTTGAAGTTAAAAATTAATGAAAAATTGATTTGATGATAAAAAAAACAGAGATACCATTCTTCCAAATCAATTATAAACGTTTTGCTCATTTTTCCAATTTTTTTTAGCTGTATCAGAGTCCTCAACCTCATCTCTTTGTTTCTAGAAAATTTTATCCCAAATATGAGGTGCCCGTTCTTCTCCATTTTCTAACGGTTAGTATTTCCAACTTAATTCTTCAATAATATTTTTCATGCAACCTTCCACCATATTTCTCCCCAATTTCGTTACTTTATCGATAACACTAGGGTAGAGGAAGTTAAAACTCAACCTGAAATTTACGATTATGAGCTAATTTCATTTGGTACTTGAGAATGCGTAATGGGTTGAACCCCAATCTATTTCATTTTATGTCTTTGAATTTGGGATTAATTTAATTGAAATCGAATTGGGTATTTAATATTTTTCTTTAATTTACACTTATTGACTATTGTTGGAGTCATGAATCAATATTAGGACTTAGTACTTAGGCTATTCCAATTAGTGGCAACTGGACCACCTTGTCGGGGGGTTTAGGTACAGAACTAATTAACGAATGTAGGATAGAAATTATTTGACCTTGACAGGCTTAATTAATCCTACGGCCAATTGGATAGTTAGGCTTTAATCATTCGAAGGTGGACTATATTCACCCTGACGGGGTTTGTATCACCTGAGAAGAGCTCCTTAGTCCACCCTGACGGGGGTAAGGAGATAATTGAATCCCAACCAATATTATTTACCGAATTCGTCCCTTAAACAATACGTGGAATGATTAGATTTAGGTGAAACCCTAGCGTTGCTCGAGTACTACCTCTCATAACTTGCGTCCAGTTATTTTCACTTGCGCCTAGCTTTATATTTGCATTAATTTAGTCTTTTCATTATTTGTCTTAGTTATTAGAAAAACAAACAACCAATCTTAAAATCATTTACTTGATTTACGTGCCATTAATCGCTATCTGATAAGCATTAGAGTCAACCAATCCGTCCCTAAGAACGAATCTTTATTATCACATATATTACTTGGGACAACCGTACACTTGAGGTTGTGGTTCTCTTTTCCTTATTGCATTTATTTTAGAACACACAACGGACCACCATGTGTCCAAGACAATAACTTTACACTTGCATGTACAAATACAAGTAGGTAGTGAAGTCATTATGTTTAAGACCATAAACAATGATAGTTATAAGAAATGTTATAGTATAATGTCAATTGACGTTTTGAGTGTAAGGACACAATAGAGTGTCGGGATGGCTGCACGCATGCGTAGGGTGGTTTCTTAGGATACACACGTATTAAATACTTCTTAACCTTGAAAACACTGTTTGGAAGTTTGACTACATAGAGGCAATGGTGGAGGTTGACCACAATGTAGATGACATGTATATGGTTATCGGAGTAGTCCTCTTTGTGGTTAAACTCATATGTACATCTAACTATGTATAGAAGGGACTTACATAGGACTAGTTTTTTCGAAAGTGAGTTGTAGCTACTGAAGAATTAGATACTCTTAATATCACGTTTCTATGGATGCAATGATCATCTTAAGTAAGTATACTTTGATATACTAAAAGTGAGGGTTTATCATGACTCTATATCTCTTGTATGTTGAGTATACTACTTAAATTATCACGACATGTACTCGTAAAATAAATCTATGTGATATTTACTTTGAAGTAAAGTTGTATGTATTAACCTCGTTCTAGTCAGACAATGTATAGCGTAATTAGGTATTGTTGATTTAAACTTGGATGCTTGAAATCCAGGAGATAATACTAGTTAAGGTGATATGAGTACTGTCTTGATAAGTATGCATGTCGTAGGCTCACCAATCTACTAGTGAGATACTAGAAGGGTAATCAGGTAAATTCCAACTTGGTAGGGCGAGGATAAGGATCATTTAAGTCGACCATTTGTATATACAGTATTTCCTCATAGAAGTTCAGTCGTGTTTCATAGTGCAGGAATTACAAAGCTTTATGCTAGGATAACAACTTTATCTTAGTATAATGAAAAGATAGAGGTAAATATATCTTTTAATCCCTCCTCTACAAGCAAACTTAATTTTTGTTGGTGTATATTTAGTAGGGTTGCTAGCAATAGATTACAATGGAAACAAAGATAGAAATGAGGTATAATTATTATAAGAAAAATAATATATTAATATTTTTTTTATATTTTAGATAGATTAATAATTAAAAGGAAAAGGAAAACAATATTTTATTATCTCAACATTACATTTCTAATTATTTTAATGAATAATAATGAGATAAACATTAATAAATAATTTATATTTTAATTAATTTATTACTTACTAAAATAAATAGCTTGGAGAAAAATAAAAGAGAGTTAGTATAGGATTCAATTTTTTTTCTAAATGATTGAAAAGACCATATTTGATTTTTTAGGATAAAAACTAACAAAAGATATTTTTTTCTTGCACTAAATTCATCATTCCAAAACACAAGAAAAAGAATCTACTCTCTATTAGTTACGGTTAACCTCTTCAGATTTCTTTCTTCCAGTTCTCTAGTTCTTGCCTCTTATGATTGAAAGTTCCAAATATTTTAATCAAGACAACCAGCAAGTCCACTCTCAGTAGATCTAATATTAACAATTGATCAGCGGTAATGATCAAGAGGGTTCAGAGGTTAGTTTGTAGCAAGAACCTTGAGATTTTGTAGATGTTCATCATTCACTTTCTACTTATGACCATTCTGGTGAAAAGATTACCAACTGGTTATCTTTGAAGGTAAAAATCATTTGCACAAGATTTAGATTCTAGAAAGTATATTTATTTATATAGGAAATTTATAGGATCCATTTATTGTCATGATTAGGACTTTAGACAATAAGGTAGATCTAATAATTTTAGAGCGTGTATGGTAGTTTATCTATATCAATTTTTTATTTATCATGCCTAGGAGCCCCGATCCGACCCCTACAATTGGTATTAGAGTTTTGGCTCAATAGATTCATATTTTAGGTCCTTAGAAATGATGACTCGAATACTATGTGGCCAAAAAGATCTTTTTTTTTTTTTGTATAATTGTTGAATTTCTAACCCTTATTTTGCAACATAGTCATTGATAATAGCCATGGTATTATTTTACCTATGTAATTTTGATTTTTTGAAAATTGTTTTAAATAATTATTCGTATGGAAAAATGTGTTATTTTTTGTATTTTAAATTCTACTTTAAAAATGTATAGGAATTTTTCTTGATTAGGAAAGTTGTAAATACAACTTTTGGATTTTAGATTTAAATTTTGGTTAGATAGTGTGTTAGTAAAATATTACCATAATATAAACCGACGTGAAAAATGGAATAGGCATGACTACACGAGTTCGACTTGGCCAACCCTCAGCAGTCCATCGATGGACATCTTGCAAGATTTGAGGAGTTTTGTATGATGACAGTAGTAGTTTGATTTCAAATCAAATTCTATCTTGGTTTTATTTTTTATTTCAATTAATTTTATATAATTTTTAAAATTTTACGACATTTAGTTTTGTTTAGATAATGACTTGGTTTTTTTGTAATTAAATTTATTAAATAAAATTTATTTATATTTATTATTAATCTAAACACTATAATTATTTTATAATAATGAATCTAAAATATGTTAACTATGTAATCCTAATATATTGAAATAAATTTGCAAATTCTGAACATATTTAGGGTTGATTTGTTATTAAAATAAAAAGATCTAATTCGTAAATTCTAAAATTTGTGGGGTCAAAGTTTAGATTCCTAAAATTTTGGGAATCCTTTTGCAAATATTAATATAATGCGACACATAAATAAAACTAATATCTTAGGGGATCAAAACACAACTTTAGGAGTATATGGACCAAAGGGCAGTTTCAAGAAGTTCGAGGACCAGGGTCTAATTTTTCCTAAAATTCAGGAAATCTTGGAATCAACATTAGAGATAACACATCATCATCCATGGGATAGTATAGCATCTTGTGTGTATGTTTTCTATTCTGAATATGTATATGTGCATGTATGTAATGTTCGTTATATGTATGCATAGAGTTGTGATCATGTTAGATATAGGAAACCCTCTGATTAGGATCACTAGTTGGCTTTAGTATATCCTAGGAGCACTTAACATAATAAGACTCTAAAACTAATTCAATCTTAGAATAGTTTAATAAAAAATAAATTAAAAGATTGAAGTAGGAGAGGGTTAAACATTACTCGTTTAATCGTAGATAGCCTAAGAAGCGTTTAAGTGAAAATATCTAGGAACTATAAGTGTAGTATAGATATACTAGTATGGTTAACATTTCTAGTGACACTGATTAGATCAAAACTGTTTTACATAGATTGTGCGATAAACAATTAAGGATCAAAATAGGCTAATGGACAACGACAATTGTAGGATAAAACCCTTAGTACAAAACTTCGGTGGTAAAGGGAAGGCAAAAGCATCCCAATACTTCGCGTAGCTTGGCTCGTGTTTAACAATATTTCCTTATTAATTATTTTTGAAAATAAGACGATCTAAAAATGAGGACTAATATATAGTTGGACTACCAACGGTCAACCCCACATCAGAGTTCAAAACTAAAACACAATATAAGGGTATAGGTCGAAATGATCGGCACCACGTGGGATTTATAAGTATATCCTAGAAGACCTATAAGTTAATGGTACGCACTAAATTTAGAAGAGGGTTTGACCCCACCTTGGAGGAGGATCCTTGGAGTTCTGAAAAGTCAAGCCCAAACAGGTCTTAATATTAACTCTACACTTCGTGTCGTGGTCACTAGTTAATAAGACTAGACTCGAAAAAGTTTATCTTCTACGTTGCATGCATCTAGCCCCACGTCGAAGTATGAACTAGATAAATTAAAAAATGTTACACTATGTATGATAAATTTGAAGGGCAGGTCTATCTAGTTAACACCTAGTGTAGAAACCATTGTATGAATAGTTTTCCAAGTCATATTTGTGCATAATATATAACACTCGAATTTACAATACTAACATGTTTGTATCAACATCCAACAATCTTGTCCTTAACACCTCTCGTCGGTATTCTCAAGGAGAATAAGCTAACTAAAGCAAGCTTTGTGGACTGGAAGAGGAACCTATACATAATTCTCGCTTCAAAATATCACGATTATGTCATGAGGAATCATATTCCAGCACTTGAAGAAGGCTTTTCCCTCACTTTTACTATGAGAACAACAATAGTTGGCCGTGACAAGGCTAATCATATAATCAAGTGCTCTATCATGATCTCAATCAGCAACGTGATGCAGATAAAAAGTGAGGGAATGGCTATGAAAAAAAGATGCTTGCATCTGTCTCTAGAATTTTTATGTACAAGAACAGACCCGCAAAACTAGCTTCTCTTCGAAATGTGGTAAATTGAAGGATGGATGAAGGATAACCGATAAGAGAGTACACTCTCAACATGATCGATAACTTCAACACAACCATGATACTTGACGTTGATATATATGAAGGAAGCAAGATAGATATGATAATAGAGTCACTGCCACTTTATTTTGGACATTTCAAGCTTAACTATAACATGGGAAAGTGTGAGAAAAAATTGCTAGAGATGATCAGGGAATTTTAGGCAACTAGAATTGTCATCAACACGAAGGGTGAGGCTTGTCCCACTTGGTTCAAACTGCAATGCTATAAAACAAAACAAGAGTTGGAAGGGTTCATCTAAGAAGGGAGAGAAACAGTCCAACAACCTCAATGTTCAAAAGAACAAGAAGAGAGAACCCAATTATCCTCCTAAAGGAAAGTGTTTCAAGTGTGGACTAAAAGGTAATTAGAAGCAAGTTTGTCTAAAGCTACACAAAATAGTAGGTAGTTCTTATTTAATGTCATTGTAAAATCCTTTTGTGGTGATTATTTATTGGAATCTTGATCCACTAATCATTTAAATGTTTTATGATTTACAAATAACATGAAAGCTGACAAGTGAGCTGAAAGTAGATCGAATGTAGTTAGTTAACTTGAGTTTCTTAGTCTTGATTCAGATTTTTTAGGTAGACATTTCATATTATTGTATTAAATAATACAATTAGAGGTTTTTCTGATCAAATTATTTCATTTTGAGTATTTTTAGATATGCCTTGTGTTATGAGGCGTTGGATATTTATAACTCCTAACTTATATTAGGAACAACTGTTATTCAATTCAATAATAATAGCTAGGAAGATGTTTTCTTTTCAAATATCTCTTGTTTTAAGATAAATGTATGTTTATTCATATTGTATATAACTTTTGATAAGTGTCTATGTTATAACATTCCTCAAATAAGGAAGTGTGGAGAACACAAAATGATTTGGGAATGATCATATGACATACTAGATAATCCTAAAACATTTAGGTGACAATGACTCGTAGGAATGGATGATCACAATCATTCTACAAGATGAAGCATGGATCCCTTAAATGTAATTGTTAACTAGATTAGATCATCTCGAGTAAATATAAATAACAAACACATTAGCAATAAGAGAATATTTACTATTGATTTTACCAGGTCAGGATTTAAAGCTTATATAAAATAACGATCACCTTGAAGTAATACTAAGTGAAAGCTAGAACCAAGAAGAGCCTGGATACTCATCTAGTGATTTTTAATGCACATAGTAAGAGAATGAAAGAAATATATGTGTATGAAGTGTAATGAATGACATGTAGGATCATGTTAAACCAATAATACACTTATTAGATAACACGGTTCGAAGAAAGTAATGTCAGACAAATCCTGACGATTCATCTTGGATTCACATACTAGGAAATAAAAAAGATACTCATTTTTTAGAAATGTCTTTCCCATTTCCTTTTAGTAAATTAGAATGTATTAACAATCTCAAATTGTGTATTAACATAGTGGAATATGTTCCAACAAAACAATTGTTCAATATGATTTTAAAAAAGTTGACCAAATGTGATTCATGTAACACCACTATAAATGATGAATGGAACACTAGAGTGTTTTATTGCAATGGAGATGACCCAAGAAAGGGTCAAAGGTGTAACTCGTGGATGAGTTAACCAATTACCATTCATTTATTCTATCAACGAGCAATAAGAGGAACACGAATTAGAATCAGATTCAGAAGTCTGGTTTAAACCATAACATGGGTTCTTACATAATCTATTGAAGAGATAAGTCTATGAACGATAGGTATCTCAAAATAGGAATGGATTAGAAGCCAGAAAGGTTCATTATAAGACTTTTAGCTAAGATTTTCCTTTCAACAGTGTTAATAGATAACCACCAAAGAAGGAAGAGATTTTATGTTAACTTACAATTTCAAGAACTTTTTTTTCAATGAATGGAATTTTGGTCACCTAGTTTAATGTCACAATACCTTTCTTTAACAATGTGTGAATTACTTAATGGTCTTCAGGGGATACATCATATAGTATCTCAACTAAGTCTAAGGATTCAAAGAAGGAGTTGGTTTACTTGACAAGGCTGGGTATATCTCTCCTCTTTCCCTCTTTTCCTAGAAAAAATTCATGCTAATCCATTTCAACTACTACATAACCAAAATTCAATTTCTTATTTCCTATGCCATAAGATTCATTACTCTTCCAATGAAACTTTTTAAATGGATACTAAATCCATTAGTTCCATGCGAAAACATGAGATAACAAATGACATATCTTTTTGACTACTCACAGTATACCCAATAATCGACTAGCTCTAATATGTCTTGAGTTAAGTAATTGAATCTAAGATAATGTATGACATCAAATAAAAAAATAGGTGAATGAAATCTAGCTCACTAGTACAAGTAGGTACTAGATCGGTGGGAGCGTCAAATAGAAAGTCCAATAGTTGGTTTTACATAAGGGAACATAGAAAATTTAGTCTTGGATATTTTTAGATTGCGAAGGAGATAGTGTACACCTAATAAGGAAAGATGTGGTAGCCTCATACTCATACCATGTTTAAACAGGCACACCTAAAGAAAGTAATTTCTTGTGCAAATTGGAGATTGTCAGGATTATATGCCTAAGACAATAACTTTTCACTTCTAGGTAGAAATAAAATTAGTCATTTTGATAAAGAACATAAACCATGATAGTCATAAAAACGTTATGGTATAAGGTCAATTGATACTTTGGGTGTAAGGACACGACGAGTTATTAGGATGGTGACATGTGTCTTGTAGGTTGGTTCCTCAAGATACTCACATCATCAATACTTGTTGAACAATTAATCACTATATTTAACTATGATTTTATGGAGGTCATGATGGAGGATGAAAATTATTGTAGATGGCATACATATGGTCACCGTAGTATTCCTTTATATGGTCAAACTCATTGATACATCTGGATATGTATAGAAGGACATTCATAGGTTCATTTTCCCGAAAGTGAGTTATAGCTACTAAAGAATTAGTTATTCTTAACATTGAGTGTGTAATGATGCAATGATTATGTTAAGTAAGTATACTTTGATATACTATAAGTACGGGTCTCTCATGACTCTGTATCTCCTGTGTGTTAGGTATACTTCTTAATTAATCACGACAATATCATGCAAAATAGAAGCTAGCTGATATCAAATTTATAATAAGATTATATTGATTAACCTCAATTTGGGTGAACAATATGTGGTATATCGTATTAGGTATTATTGATTTTGAGTCGGATGTTGGAAATCCAAGAGATAATACATGTTAAGGTAATATGATTACTATCCTAATAAATATGCATGTTGTAGACTGAACATTCGACTAGTGAGATACTATAGGGGTAACCTAGTCAATTCCAACTTGTTAGGTCGAGGACACGGATTTTTTAGTTGTCCCTCTATTTATACAATATTTACCCATACGAGTTCCACTATATTTCTATAGTAGAGCAATTTCAAGACTTTTGGCTGGATAAAAACTTTATCCTAGTATACTAGAAAAGCAAAGGACAAACTATATCTTTTGGTCCCTCATTTAATAGTTAAGTTAATATCTAGTGCTATATTTTTAGTAGGGTTTCAAAAAATAACGGGAAAAAAATAGAAAGTGGATTTAACTATTAACTGAATAGATATAAGGAAAATAATATTTTAATATTAATTATTATTTTAAATAAATTAATAAATATAAATAAATATAAATAAAACAAAAAAGAAAATAATGTTATTTTTATTATCTTATTATTAATATTTACTTTTAGTTTTAATTAAAAACAAGATAAAATTCAATAAGTAATTATCATTTTATATTCTAATTAATTTTATTATTGATTAAAACAAATGACTTGGAAATAAAGAAATAAGCATTAGTCTAAGAAACAATCTCTTATTTTATTGACTGAAAAAACTAGATTTGATTCTTGAAGATAAATAACAAACAAAATTATTTCTTATACTTAATTCATTATCATAAACAAAAGGATAAATCTCCCTCTCTCTCTCTCTCTCTCTCTCTCTCTCTCTCTCTCTCTCTCTCTCTCTCTCTCTCTCTCTCTCTCTCTCTCTCTCTCTCTCTCTCTCTCTCTCTCTCGGTTTTTTCTAATTCTCCAATTCTTACCTTTTCTGATCAATAGTTTCAAAAAATGTAATATAAATAACCAACGAGCCCACTCTCGTCAGATCAGTATTAACATATGATCAAACGAGAAGATCAAGAAGATTCAGAGGATAACTTGTAGAAGGAACCTTGAGGTTCGGTAATGTTTTCATCGTTTAGTTTCTACCTACTACCAGTCTGGTGAAAAGATTTAATCTTTCGAGGTAAAATACACTACCGCCTGATTTAGATTTTAGATAGTATATGCATGTATGTATGAATTTTCAAGAACCTACTTGGTGCCATGATTAAGACTTTACAGAAATATGATAGATCTAATATCTTTAGGGAAAATTTATAGTTTTTCCATAATTATTTTGTGTTAATTATGATTAGGAGCCCGATTCGACCCCTGCAAATATAATATCACTATTACTAAGCTTGATTTATATGCACTTGGGATGCAACTCAATTTTTTTTTTTTTGATCGGCAAATCAAACTTTTTCATTATAAATCAACAAACCATGTTCATTACAACTTTCCAAGCCTATATCTAATTAGGCCCATACATTAAAAAAGAACTATAAAGTCCACTAGCTAAATACGATAAAGTCCACTGGTCTAGCTATTACATTTCATTACAAGACTCACATAGACCCTTTAACTAATCTATCTAGAATCTCCACCGAGTCTTTGGCTTTCAATTTTAACACCTGTAACTTCGAGCAAACTTGCACAATTATGCCTTTAATTAATTGTTCTTCACTTTGAGTAGATCCACCATGTTCTCTACTATTTCTTTCACTCCAAATACTATAATTATACGTAGTAAAGAATAAACTTACAATACATAAGTGTTCTTTACATGGTAATTACAGAAAAGCATCAATTAGAGCACTAATATTTGAAGCCTAGGACTGAATTCCACATAATAACATAACTTTACTAAGAATTCGTTGAGAGAAGGAACAAGATATAAACAGATGATCTCTATCTTCTGCACATCTGTAACAGATAACACAAAGAGGATTGACTTGTAAAGCCCATCCTATCATCCTGACTTTGGTGGGCAGTCTATCTTGAACTGCTACCTAAGAAATAAAGGAACATCTTGGGATGTAAAACCTATTCCAAACCACACCACTCCAATTTACACTATCTCTATCTTCACATATATAAGCTAACGTTTTCTTAAAAGAGAATCTCTTTTTAACACTTTCTATCCACACTATTTCATCTACATTGTCATTAAGTTTAACATCTTAAATAATAGGAAGTGCCTTCCCTATACACGGGGGAAGCCTCCATTGGTCTCTAACATAGAACTCACTAACAGTTCTGTTGCAATTTATATTTTGATTACTCAATTCAACTTTAAGAATCTCTTGAAAACTTTGACCACCAATCCACTTGTCCCACACCATGAATGTACTTCTACCATTCCCAACTCTGTGATAGATAAGCGCGTAAGCTAAACTTCTAATTTTCAGCATTTGCTTCCAAACCGAAGTATGGTATTGTTTAGCTTCAATTCCCCAAACACATCTGCCTTGTAAAATATTTGATTGAACCCACAAACTCCACAAATTTGATTTCTAGAGTACATTCTCCAGAAAATAGACCGAATGCATACTTTATTCAGATCTTCTAAGTTAGGAATGTTTAGACCACCTGTTTCTTTGCTAGAACATATAGTATTCCAGGCAATTTTTTCCCCTTGAGCACCATCTGCGTTACCTTTCCAAAGAAAACTAGACATCTTCTACTTTAACTTATATATAACCTGTTTAGGTAGCAAAAAAATCCTGCACCAAAATTAAACTTTGCTCACCAACACACACCTTATAAGTTCAACTCTCCCAGCATAGGATAGCATTTTAGATGACCATATCTTTATACTCTCGCAAATCTTATTAACAATCTTATTTCCTTCAATCACACTCAGCTTTTTGGAGTTTAATGGGACCCCCAAATACCTGACTGGAAGTTTACCTATTTTAATGTTGCGAATATTAGAGATTCTTTGCATACAATCCAACTGTGTGCCCCCAAAATATAACTCACTTTTGTGGTAGTTTATATTAAGTCCTGATATCCTGGAGAAGAGGTTTAGAGCATCTTTAATTATACAAGCTGACTTGACATCTGCCTTTAAAAATGTGAGTACATCAGCAACAAAACACATGTGATTTAATAATAAACTTCTGCATTTGTGATGATAACTAAATTTATCTTTTTTTTTCTAAATGATCGAATAAGCCTGTGAACACCTCCATGCACATAGTTAACAAATACGGGGAGTGAGGATCTCATTGTCTGAGTCCTCTTTTCCCTTTGAAATAACCACAAGGTTCACCATTTACACAAACTGAGTATGAAGTAGTACACACACATCTTTATCCAATCAATAAACTTTACTGGAAATTCAAAAGCATAGAGGGTATTAATTAAAAACTTCCAATTCACTGAGTCATAAGCTTTTTGTAAGTCTAAATTGAAAGTACAGTTGGGATGGGAGTTTTTCTTGTCATAATCCTGAACAATCTCTTGAGCAACTAAAATATTGTCACTTATGAACCTTCCACCTACATAAGCTGCTTGATTGGTAGATATAATACTATTCAATACCTTTTTCAGCCTTTTAGAGGTAGCTCTAGAGATAGATTTGTAAGTGGTGTTAACACAAGAAATTGGCCTGAACTTTGTAACTCTGGAGGCATTCTTCTCTTTTGGTATTAATACAATATTAGTTGCATTAATTTGTCCAAGTAATTCTCCAGTATGAAAGCATTGTTGAACAGCTGAGTTGAAGTCATCCTTAATAATTTCCCAAGAATCTTTATAAAAAGATGAATTGAAGCCATCAGGCCCTGGGATTTTATGCTCATTAATTGAGAATAGAGCCTCCTTAATCTCTTTCTTAGTAAAAGGAGCTGTTAGCTCATTTTTCTGTTCATCATTTAAAGTCTTGTTAACAATATGTTTTATTGTATCAACAGAGCAAATTTTCTCATTTTCTTAAGCGTAGCCTAATAGCTTAGTATAATAACTGACAAACTCATGCTTAATCAAACTTGAATCAGTTATAGTATCACTTGTGTCAGTTATCAAAGAAGTAACTTTGCTTTTAGCAATTCTGCCATTGATAAGTTTGTAAAAATATTGTGAGTTACAATCCATCTCATTAATAAATGACATCTTTGTTTTTTGTTTCAAAATATTATGCTGCACCATAATAGCTTTTTCTAATTCACCATCTAACACTCTTTCTTCACTTAAGGTAGCAATATCTGTAACTCCCCTTATAATATTAGACTGAACAATGTTCAGAGGAGTCTTTATAGCTTCAATATATTCATTGTTTCTCTTAAAATAAGTGTTATTAAATCTTTTTAAGGCCAGCTTTACTCTCTTCTGTTTCATACAAAACCTGAACATATAATTGCCCTCAACATTTTCACTCCATTCAGCTTAAACTAACTCCAGAAACTTATCATGTGTGGACCATATGTTAAAGAATTTAAAAGAACTCGGATTGCTAATCCTCTTATTACCAATAGTGACAAGTAAAGCACTATGATCTGAGGTGGAAGGAGGAGTAACAATCACACTAGAGTAGACTTTATCCAACCACTTGTCATTAATAAACAATATGTCAATTTTGCTAGCTCTCAATTGCCGTGTCCTATTCTTATTAGTCCAGGTGTAAAAATGACACCCATATTGATGCTCATAGATATTTGCATCATCAATACAATATACAAATTCTGTATCTCCTTTATCTAAACCATCACAATTTAATCTATCCTGCACTTTCAATATTTCATTGAAATCTCCTAAAAAAACACACCTTTTGATCTTTAAATTTGTGGCTTAAATCAATCATATCTCTCCATAAAGATTTCCTCTCATTATCATCATTACTACAATATACAAACCCAAAGTAAAGAACTGTATTATTCTCAATGATCTCTAGTTTGATAAATAAGACTTGGAAAGTTTCATATGACTGGTTTATTAACCTCTTCATTTTGAGCAGGATTTGGTGAATCATCCTTAGTTAAAGCTGAAATTGGAGTGTTAACCGGGGTGGATTACTCTCCAGTCTTCTCCGGCGATGATACTTCATGATTATCCTTACAAACAACCTCGCTCGCTTCCAGATCTACATTAGTCGGTGATAAGATTTGCCTTGTGATGTTACTATACCTAGTTTTGGGTCTCGGATTTCGAGCTTCCAACTTGGTTTACTTTGTTTGAATTCATCATTTTGGTCATTTTTTAGAGTAGAACACGGTGAGGGAAAGGGTGAAGGGTGGGGATATTTGGGCGGTGGTGGTCGGCTGAGATGAGATGAGGATGAATGGATTTTTTTTGAAGTTGACTTGGTGTTAGATCCCAGATTTTGGGATAAACACCAAATCAGAAAAAGAATAAAGCAAAAAGTGTGTGAGAATGGCTAAAAGTGTTTGATGTCTCCTTAATTGTTCTTTTTTTCGACCCTTAGGAGACATCATTTTTGGTGTTTATTTAATCATTTCGATAGAATTTTGGACTAAATATGCAATAATATGATTTTTTTCTTTTATTTCTAGCATTTTTTATTTATTAAGCTTTTGCGCGTAATATTGGTATTTTTAGTGAAGATTTTACAGGTTTTAAATGTTAGCTAGAAGAGGAATCCGATGAGAAAGTCAAAGATCAAAAGATAGAGTCAAGACTTGAAAAGAAATCCCAAAGATATTATTTTTAGAGCTGAAAATCCATTTTCCAGGCCATAGATTGCTGATTTCGAGGTGCTTGAGCGATGATTCAGCTGTTGACCTTTGAAGAGAAATCATTACTTATCGAGTTACGGAACTTTAGCAACTGGAATGAGGTCAATCGGAGCGATGACGCAAGAAGGCTGCGTCAGGGGTAAAAAAAAAAAAAAAAAGAGTACAAAATTTTTTCGAAAATTTATTTTTCGCCGACACAGTGACCGGCATGCCGGTCAACTGCTGTGATCGGCGATTTCATGGAGTAAAACCCTATAATTTTTTACCCTCTTTCCCTAGCCTACCTTTTATTACGAATCCTAGCCTCCTACCACTCCTAAAATCATCATCAAAACAACATCATACCACCAATCCTTCCCTCTAAACAGCATCCAAGATCACAATCATACCATGAAATACCAAATCCTTACACTTTAAACCAATTTTTCTTTCACCAAAGCTGAAAAATTATCAAGTTAACCTTTCCCAAACGTTGAAATATCCATGACCCAGCGCTAAACAATCCATAATTCAAACCCAAACCTTCAAGAACACTAAAATCACAATTTTATCCAAACCTTTTGAGGGTCTTGAAGCTTTGAGTTTGGGGTCATCGGAGATGACCATGAAAGTTAGGAAAGGTACGAAGAACATGGTGCCGAAAGCGATTTGGGTATTGAGGAAAGATTTTAATAGAGGAGATGATGCTTAGAGGGCAAGTAATAAATGAAAACGTGGGAAATTTGAAGAAGTTCGAGGTGATGAAGAACACTTTAAACGCAACCATTGATGAAGAAGAATTCAAAACCTCAACTTGGACGCAACACCGACACCAGCCTCGCGCTGGTTAAGATACGTTTTCTTTCCCTTCTCATTTAGTGTAAATTATTTTATTGCTTTGAGTCTTTTTCGAGTCGTGGGGACACGACTCATTTTTGAGTTTGGGGTGGGGTTCGTTGCCTCATCCCAGTTTTTTATGCGTTATGTGTTTTACTTGCTTTCAATAAAATAATTTTCGGAGTTGCGTTTGACTATAGAAGATTTTAAATGTCCCTTTAAGCATACTTTTGATGAATCTATGATAGTAAATAGTGGACTTTAGGGACTGATATAGAACGCACTTACAATTGCATGCGAACATAGGTAATTGATAGGAAAAATTAATGAACAATGCAAATGAAGTAAGCTTGTACTCAAGGAATATGTTTGGTGTGTAGAACGTGAAATCTTAATCAGTAGAGAACCCACCTAGATATGAACTAAAGACAAGCTATGTACGTAGGAAAATGAGAGGGGCAGTTCTTTGTTAGCCATTTGAAGCCTTTTAGCTCGCTATCCCTTATATTATAATTTTATCCGTCTCAGCCCAATTTTGAGCCTTAAGCCTTTTCTTTTGTAGCCACGATATAAGCCCATTATCCTTTAGATTATTAGGCATAAATAAATGACCCGCACTTGAATCACAACCCTGAGACTTGTCTCGAGCTTGAGTTTGGGGTGGAGGGTCCACATTTGGGAATTTACATTGGAAAGGGATTATATGTGTTTGTATTGAGGCACAAAAATAAAAGATGATATTATTATTTGTATCCCTTTGCCGAGATTTGAAAAGAAAATAGAGAAAAAGAAAAGAAAAAGAAAATTATAAGAGACATGACTTTCACATCAAAATGATGGTCATGGGTATCTTGTACAAAAAAAAAGAAAAAAAAAAGAAAGAAAGAATGAAATAAACCGGCAAAGTGGAATATTCTTTTGAAATCATCTTAGTTTTATTTGGGTTGACATGGGGACGCAACATTAGCGCGTCAAATGGGTGAGTGAGAACATTTTTGAGCGTAAACTCAAGCTCGAGGACATGTTGATGGTAAGTGAGGAGAGAGCCAAAAGCTCACTTCAAATTTACCAAATATACATCCATACCGTCCTTAAGCCATTATTAAAACCATAAAGACCTCGTGATTCCTAGGTACATAGTGAATTTATGATTCTGTTGATAGGGAATATACTAGGTGGAGTGTTCAAAGCGAGTTAGGATTAATGACCACCCTATAGCCATCATACAGAGATGGGTACAAGTGTAACCTTCAAGCATTGCGAATTTAATTTTATGATTGAGATTATTTATGTTTGATGTTGCATGATTAGTGTATGTATATGTTAGTTCTTAAAGTTTTGCTATATGAGATTTATCTTCAGAATTGCTTTAGGTTTATTTGCAAAGCTTCTATTTGTTCTTGCGTTTACTTCTACCCCTTGTTTTGTTTTGTTTTGCTTTGTCGGGACGACAAAGGTTTGAGTTGGGGGTCTTGATGTCTCCTTAATTGTTCTTATTTTCGACCCTTAGGAGACATCATTTTTGGTGTTTATTTAATCATTTCGATAGACTTTTGGACTAAATATGCAATAATATGATTTTCTTCTTTTATTTCTAGCATTTTTATTTATTAAGCTTTTGCGCGTAATATTGGTATTTTTAGTGAAGATTTTACAGGTTTTAAATGTTAGCTAGAAGAGGAATCCGATGAGAAAGTCAAAGATCAAAAGATAGAGTCAAGACTTGAAAAGAAATCCCGAAGATATTATTTTTAGAGCTGAAAATCCATTTTCCAGGCCATAGATTGCTGATTTCTAGATGCTTGAGTGATGATTCAGCTGTTGACCTTTGAAGAGAAATCATTCCTTATCGAGTTACGGAACTTTAGCAACTGGAATGAGGTCAATCGGAGTTGTAACGCATCGGGAAAAGCCGTTTTAGTGAAGGTGTATCAGCAGTTACGGGATTTTGGGCTTAGAATTTGGGCTTGGACATTTAATTAATGTTTTATTCTTAGGTCCAAGCCCTAATCCGAATTTCCACCTATAAAACCAGCCTTTGACTTCTATTTTCAAAGACAATTCACATTCTGCAAGATTAAAAACACCAGAGAGAAGCAACTGAAGGAAGGAGAAGAAGCTACAAGAGCTGGAGAGGGTCTATATCTCCGTTCGTAGTCAATCCGGTTCCGGAAATTAGGTTCTTTTATCTTTTTAATTCTGTAAACAATATGAATTTCATTACTTTTAATTTCGTATTTCATTTTAATATGAGCTAAGCTTTCCATAGTGCTTGAGAACAAACAATGGGTGAACCCCAATCTTATTAATTAACGAATGTTGAATTTGGGTTTTTATTGAATTAAACTAAATTAGGGCTTTTACTCTTTTCGATAAATTATGAATATTTACTGTTTTTAGCGTCATGAACTAGGAACAGGTAGTAGTATTTAGGCTATTCCAATTAGTGGCAATTGGATCATCCTGACGGAGGGTTTATATACGGAACCATTTATTCAATCTAGGATAGAAGTTAATGATTCTGACGAGCTTAGCTAATCCTAGGGCCAATGAGGTAATAACACTTAATCATCCAACGGTGGATCATATTTACCCTGACGGGACTAGTGACACTTTAGGATCGCCTTATAGTCCACCCTGACGGGGGTATAAGGAAATTAGAATCCCGACCATTGTAACTGACTAATTTAGCCCTTAAACAACATAAGTTAAGAAATAGGATAGGGAGGATCCTTGCGTTCTCAAGTACTACATCTCATATTGCGTTTTACATTATTTTACTTGCGTATCAGCTTTTATTTGCATTTTAATATTTGTCTTTCATTCATTAGCTTTAATAACAAAAACCAAACAAACATATTATTGTCTTTTATGTTCATAAGTGCATCAATCACTATTTGCTAGACATTGTGATCAACCATTCTGTCCTTGGAACGAATCTGTATTATCAGATATACTACTTGGGGCAACCGTACACTTGCGGTTGTGGTTCGATTATCTTTTGCATTTATTTTTAGAACACACAAAGGACCACCAAGTTTTTGGCGCCGCTGCCGGGGACGGTAGCGTGTGACCACGGTTTTTATCCTTTAGTGATAGTGCATTTATTTTATTTTATCAGTTTTACGCTTTTTATTTAGTTTCTTTTCAGGTTTTTAGGTTTGGTGTATACAAAGAAGGCTATTCAAGGATCTAGAGCCAACAACTCCGATCCTTAGTAATCCAGAATCGTTGATCAGACTTGCTAACAAGAGAAGAAGAGAACGAGAAGCTTTAGAAGTAGAAGAATTAAGTAACAGAATGGAAGATATCAATCTTAATGGTCAACAAAATAATCAACAAGGTCAACTAGGCGCAAATGGCCAACCTTTGGCTCCAGGCGTTATTCCTCCAGTTCCACCAGTGAATCCTAATCCTCAAGTCCAGATAGTAATGAATCAAGATCCGTGGTTTACTAATGGTCCTCCAGAAGTTCCATTCCGTGCTCCAGCTATAGGAGTGGGTGCTCCAGATATAGATGTTCCGAGATTCCGTCCAGATTCGGGTATGTTAGCTCAGTTCCAAAATTTTGGAAATTTTCGTGGTAGACCATCAGAAGATCCTCTTAGAGCAGTACAAAAGTTTAAACAGATATGTGATTCTTATATCACACAAGGAGTTTCGAGAGAACATATGTATTTTGCTGCATTTAAATTCTTTGTTATTGATGGAGCAAGTGAATGGCACGATACTCAAGATCCTACAAAGATAACATACTGGGACCAATTAGAGATTGCTTTCTTTGACAGGTATTACCCAAGTTACATGAGGTTAGATGCTGAATTAGAATTGACGCATTTCCGTCAAGAATATGATGAAACATTGGGTAAGAGTTGGACAAGATTTCAGATGTGCTTACGTAGAGTCCCCAATCATGGCTTTTCAGAACAACAACAGCTAAAAATCTTTTACAGAGGCCTTGATGGGACTTCAAGAGAGAAATTGGATATGCTATGTGGTGCAGGTTTTCTTCAAGTTCAACCCGCTCATGCTAAAATTATTTTAGAAAGAACCGTCAAGAATGAAGTTGGGTGGAACACCGTAAAAACACCAGTTAGAGGAGGAGTTAATAATATTAATATCGAAGAAAAGTTTGCTACGCTAGAGACAAAGATTCAGACCACACTAGAACAACAGTTGAGACAACTTACTCTAGCCGTGAAAGAAGGTTTTTCGAATAAAAGAGGTGAGGTAAAGGTAGCACAAGAGGTATATGGATGTGAGCATTGCGGTGTTAATGATCATAGTTGGGAAAATTGTCAAAATAATCAAGAATCCGTGATGTTTGTGTCCAATAGAGGTAACTTTAATTCGAGTGGTAACGGATATCAGCCTAACAGAAACCGTCCTGGGTTTCAATACTCAAATCCTAATGGGGCAGCCAATCCTACCTATGCGTATCAGCCGCGTCCCCAAGATAACAACTATAATCCAAGACCACACAACAATTATCAAGGAGGACAGAAATAAAATTATGTTCAGAGTCAAGCTCCTCAAGACAATTACGATGACACAATGAATCAGAAAGCCTTACCTGCCTATTCACAAGAAGGTGTAATTACTCTTCAGAAAACAGTTAAAGGTTTAGTTGCTCTTCAAACACAAGCTATGGAACGTCAAAATGCAATCGAAGCAAATATGAATTTGTTCCAGAATCAGCTAAGTCAAATTAATAAACAACTAAATCAACGTCCACAAGGGCAACTTCCTAGTAATACTGAGAATCCAATCCAAATCGAAGATTGTAAAGCTATTACTCTCAGAAGTGGTAAGAACCTTCCTCCACCACCTTTTCCGGTTATGAAAGAAAAAGAAGTTAGAAAAGAAAAAGAGGTGGTGAATAAAGATAAACCAGTTGAAGTAGAAGAAGTGGAGAGGTCTAGTGAAGTTCCGAAAAAGAAAGATGATACTATAATAAACCGTCCTCCTCCACCATTTCCATCAAGAGTTCAAAAGAAGGGTGATATGGCTGATTATCAAAAATTCTTTAACAAGGTAAGAGGTCTTAGCATAAATATTCCGTTGCTAGAAGCTATTAGAGATGTGCCCAAGTATGCTAAGTTCTTGAAACGAGCCCTCACTAATAAAAGGCCATATTGCGATAATGAGATAATTGGTCTCCCTGAGGAATGTAGTGCTATTTGTCAAGGTAAATTACCTCCAAAGTTAGTTGATCCTGGGAGTTTCACAATTCCGATCTCGATTGGAGAAGAATGGAAAGGTAAAGCACTATGTGATTTGGGTGCAAGCATAAATCTTATGCCCAAATCCATCTTTGACAAGCTTAATATCAAAGCAAGACCCACTTCCATGGTCTTGCAAATGGCGGATCGATCTCTTGCACATCCAGAAGGCCGAATCGAAGATGTCCTCGTTAAGGCAGGTACGTTAATTTTTCCCGCTGATTTCGTTATACTTGATTACGACGCGGATAGGAATGTCCCCATTATTTTGGGAAGACCATTCCTAGCCACGGGGCGTACCTTGATTGATGTAGAAAACGGCGAAATGATTATGAGAATCCAAAACGAGGAGATGAAGTTTAATGTGTTTAGACCTATGAAGTTTCCGGATTCCAAGGAAGAATGTTTTCGTGTAGATGTAATGGAACCAGTAAGAAAAGAGCCAATTAATGTTGTGGACACTTTAGAAGTGGAGGAGAAAGAGCTACGAAAGAAACCGCCAATTAAAGCTCCTCCATACCCTAAAAATCCACAACTAAATCATGCGAAGAAGAAAGAGAAAGCACGTGCCACGAAGGTTCCAAAGGAACCTAAGAAAGAAAGAAAGAAAAAGGAGTTCAAAGTAGGCGAAGAAGTTGCTATGAAAAAGCCTAAACCTCCTCCAAAGGTACGTGAATCAAAAAGCTCTTGGCTAGGACCATTCATGGTCACGAAGGTTATCTCAGATAAACTAGTGGGCATAAAAGCTAAAGGATGCAAATTTCGAGTTGCAAATATTGACAACCTCACTCACTGCTGGGGAGGTTATGTCAACGATTAAAGAAATGAGGTAACCCGTCGAGCTTAACGACGTTAAACAAAAGCCATTTCTTGTATATTAGTTTAAGCATTTCAATTTCGTAGTTTAATTTAGTTTGATTTTCGTTAATTTAGTGTTTATTATTAAGAAATGAGGAAGGGTAGTTGTTTTAGTATGCAAGTTTTAGTTAGTAAGTTGAGTTCGTTCTCAGGGACTTAAGTGTGCTATACGAGTGGATAACAATAACGAGTAAGCAATAATTAATTAAAGACAGAAAATAAAAGAGATTGAATTTCGAAATTAATAATTAAAACTAAGAAAATAAAGACAATAAAATAAATACGAAGAATATGAGATGAGAAGTATAGCTTAGGTTTTGCTAGTATGCACTAATTCTTCTAATTCGTCCTGTTAGATCTAGTTAATAAGGGAGAATATTAGCTCTTGTATACTTAGTCAGGATTCTAAATTCCCATTCCTTAGACCTTGAGAGCGACTAAGGGGGCTACGACACAACCAAGAAGCTGTTTTAAATAGGGTTATCAAACGCTACTAAGGCCCTAAGCAAACAATTCATTCAATTGGTGATATGGTGATTAAATTATACCCTAATGACTATCTAGTTAGAATCAGTTTTGTCAGGACTAATATCGACACTAGACGTTATGTGGTGTTTCAATAATTAGACACCCAGCTAAGGTGATCATCTAACTACTATTAAGGTAATCCTATACTCGTGCACTAGCAAGGAAAACAATCATTAAATCAAAACACATAAACTAATATAAGAGTAAGCAGCTAATATCAATTTAAAACGTATAATTCCCAAAGAAACTTAGATAGAAGAATTAGAATTCATAGATTATACATGATGCAAAACCCAAGCTATGGGGAGTTTAGTTCATACCTGATGGAAATAAACTAAAAGAAATTACATAAGATATCATCTTGCTCTCTACAATAAACTGGAAGAATAAAACCTTAAGAACTAATTACTATGAGGCAAAGATGATTTACAAGTGATATAAGGGTGTATTTATAGGTGTTTAGAAGACCTAATTCGTTTTCTTGAGGGAGAGGTAAAGTAATGGACTCCAAGCCCAACTCAAATTCGTATGGAAATAAAGATAAATATTGTTGACTTGTCTTGAGCATATCTTCTTCGTTATTGGTCGGTTTTTGCTCCACAATATACCAAAAGAATCCTCAGCGAATTATCTACGTCCCTATGAAAGGAATCTTCCAAAACCGGCTTCCTTTTGGAGTTATCACCACTTCTTTAGGCGTAGCTGCAGAAATTCAGATTTAGGCAGCTTTTCCTTTTCCATGATTTTAGCTTTTGTTTCCTTATCTCCAATTACCATGCTAATCTCTTTCCATATCTTGTAGTCTTTGACTTGGACTCTAATTTATCTCCATAATTATCTTTAAAGCTACACACTAAATAAACAATTAAACCCAATATGCTCTAAAAATATTATCTTACTAAATCAAGACTCAAAATAGGAAAGTGCACTATTTCTCAAGAAAATCGACTATTATGATTTCTAAATCACTAAAAATGATGTCTCATCCTAACATAAATCTATCACAAATGAGGAGACATCAAGACCCACAACTCAAAGTTGTATCGTCCCGATACAATAAAGATAAAAACAAAGGGAAGTCTATAAATACACACTTATAAAATTCTCAACACAATGGGAAGAACATAGCAGAATATATAGAATAAACCTAAAGCAACAACTCAGAAAATTTCATGCAATAATATTCATAAACTACATACCTGTACACTTCTCATATCCACAGTCAACACAGCTTAAATTCAAGATCAGATTAGTTTCGCAATGTAAGAAGGATTGGGACTTTACTCAGTTCTCCAGGAAAGCTATAGATTGTTCATCAAACCTCGCTAGTATTCAAAGATCCATTTAATTACTCTCTAATCACTTCTCAGTTACATAGCAAAGAATCAAAACGTCTTTAAGGTTGTAATTTAGGCTTAGGAACGGTATGATAGTATATTTGGATAATTTGGAGTGACCTTTTGGCTCTCTCCTCACTAGCCACCAACGAATTGCCCTAGAGCTTGAGTTACTCTCATAAAACGTTTCTCACTCAACCCAATGAATTCCTTGATGCACAATTTAGCATCACCAATAACCCAATTAAAGCATATGATGTTCACATAAAAATCCACTTTGCCGGTCCGAATATATATATTTTCTTTTCTTTTCAAATCAATTCTTAAGCTATGACTCTCTTTTAATGTTGAGATATCACGCTAATTTTCTCATATATATTTTTTTCTTTTAACGCCCTTGTTGGCAAATTTAGCTCGTAGCTTCTTTTTCATTCACTATTACCCCGGCAAAGGGTTACAATAGAAATCTGTAAATCATCATCAATATAAAGCACAAAGCACAATTAATAAGCTCAAAAATTCCATCCCAATAACAATTCCCATACTGGTGGACCCACCACCCCAAACTCAAGCTCTAAAACAACTGTCTATGCATCACGATTCGAGTGCGGGTCATATGGAAAAGTCCTATAATCTAAAGGGATATGGCTTATAACGTGTTTCAATAAAAAGATTTAGAAAGGCTAGAAGGGGCTGAGAAGGATATAGCATATAAAATCAAAAATCACAAGGTGAGAAGGTATAAAAAGGCTTCAAAGGCTTCAATATGAAAGAACCGCCTTAATCACTTTCTACACTATGCAATTTCGTTATTTTCTTACCTTTAGCATTTTCATCAAATGGCTTGTCAACTAGATTGGATCTCACGGCCTACACACTTCTCAAGGTTCCCTGAGATCGAACATACTTTCTATCGCGTTGCTCACTAATCTTTTCTTTACTATCAACGTGTGTTTTCCTGCAGATACTCAAAGCATACAAATAAAATAGCTCATAAACATACTACTTACTATCATCAATTCACTGAGCTTATGCTTTAAACACATTCTACATCTAATTCCCATGTATCAAAATTTTAATTTCTACCTAAAAACAGAAAAATGGAGATGAGAGACAACGAATCCCCACACCCCCAACTAAAAAATGAGCCGTATCCCCACGACTCGAAAAAGACTCGAAATAGAAATTAAAATTAGCAGATAAACATATTACAAGATGGTAAGGAAGAAAGAGAACATACTCTCGAGGCTATTGCCTCGCATCATTGATATCCGAGGTTGGATTTGCTGGACCTTTCTTTAATTGCTCAAGGAGTTTCATGATGTGCACTTGATTAGCGTTGATTTGTGCCACATCATTGACTAAGGAAGTTTGAGCTGCTTCGAATTTTGTTAAACGCTCCTCCATCTTCTCTTGCCAACTTTGCTCCTTTTCTTCTTTCGAGACTTGCGTAGAACCCGCTCTTCGAAATATATCTTTGGTCCAAGCATTATCAATATAACTCGTCTTAAACTCGAGTTTCTCTTCTTCACCCAACGTAACATTCGATTTTCGCACAAGACACGTGATCATAGTAGGAAATTTAACATTATAAACTGATTTAGGAGAGATCGAAAATCGCATCACCTCCTCATAGATCAACTGTGCCAAATCTACTTCTTCTCCTCTCAAAATAAAATCCAACAGTAGAGCGTTCTTCATAGTCACATCCAAAGTTTGTGTGTTTCCAAATACATTAGGAATAAGGAAATTATGCCAAATTCTCGCTTCCGATTGAAGATATTTGTAAGGCCAAAGTGCCTTCAATTCTCCCTTATGTGATTGCACTTTATCCTTCTCTAATACATGCTCAAAAAGTAATTCCTCATCAAAGATTTTTCGTTTAGCAACCGCTTCATCAAATTTGCAATAACCTTTCAATTTCTTAAACTTGAAGTGGTTTCTAATCTCCTCAACTGTGAAAGGAACTAACTTTCCTCTAATCGGAACACAACCTTTACTATCTCGGCTAAAGAGGCCTAAATAGAATTCCAAAACTAACTCATGACATAATTCAGAACGTCTTACCATGAACGTAGACCAACCCAATTTCGCACCAAGCTCTAAGAATCTTTTGTACCAACTTCTTCCTTGAATACTTTCTCATAAGCAAAAGGTAGTTCTTTTTATTGTTTCTCTGCAGGAGCTTTCAGGGCCCTTGAAGCTTCCTCTTTCTCCTTGGGTGTAGGACCTTGTGGAAGTTGTGTTTTCTCCTTTGCATAAAAGTAAAGCTTTTTACCATTACGAATAAACAAAGGTATCGCACCTTCATCTTCAACATCGTCTTTACCCTTTGATTTAGAACTAGAACCTTTGTTATTTGATTTCTTCTTGATCGGATCCAATACCTTGCTTTTCTTCACCTCTCTCTTGTTAGCTAATATTGTTGTTCTATTAGTCATCCTCAATTAACCCCCAACTCAAAGCTTTAACAACTCTTGAAATTTGAACTTTTGAATTTTTGGTTGAACAAGCTTGATTTGGTTTAGGAAAGATGAATTTATGATGAATCTCTATGTGGGTGAGGTGGATTCTTGATGGATTGGCTTGGATTTAAGAAATTGTAGGATGAATTTTTGAAAATTTAAGATCTTGATTCTTCAATTGGATGTGTTTGGTGAGAATTGGTTGCTTGAATCTCCTTTGTAGTGAGGTGGAGAGAAGATTTGATGTGTTTTTCTTGATGATTGAGTAATATTTTGATGATTGGTGAAGGTTTTTATGAGTTTCAATGAGTTGGGAGAGTTTTGGAGAAGAAAAAGAGGCTTGAGGTTTTGTAAATTCGGAATAATGTCATTATACCTCTTTTATAAACCTTAATCCCGCACTTTTCTCTCTCTGGCGGCGACCTACGGTGCACCGCGCCTTACCTGCGGTATACCGCAGCTTCTGTTGCTCCAAAAAATTTCACTTCGGCAAAATACACGTGGTACATACCCGTGGCACGGATTTTGGACCTGCGGTATAGGGTTGGTGTGCAGGGTCCGGTATACCGCACGGGTTCGATGGATTTTTTCTCGTCTCAGTATAAAACCTGTGGCATCTACCCATGGTACGGGTTTTCCTCCTCCGCGGTACACCACAGCCGCGCTCTGGTACACCGCATCGCTGCTTCGGCTCTTCCGAAATTTTTTGTTCTTATTCCCTAACTCGAATTCTCCAATACCTAAGCATAAAAAACACTAATACCTTTCTCAAATATGCAATATCAACTAAAAAAACTAAACTAAACATAAAATAAAAACGTAAAAGACATAAAAACTTAAAAAATTGAGGGTTGTCTCCCGTACAGCACTTTTATTTAACGTCTTTCAAAGTTAGACGTGTTACCTCTATCAAGATTTGCGAATATAGCCTCCCCAACAACGAGTTAGACTATGAACGTCAACTAATCTACGCTTGATCCCCTTCTTGTGTCGGATTTCTATCACCTTGGCTGAAACAACCTTAGTGACAATGAATGGTCCCATCCATGAGTCTTTGAAACTACGTGGCCTACTCTCGCGTTTGTGAGCTTTCCATAGAACTTCATGGCCAACCCCAAACTCAATGTTTGGCTCAGTATCCACAGGCTTTAAGTGGATCTTCTCAGGAGGGACTTTGTGATGTGAAAGGCTGTGGATGACAGGAACGGTGGGATCTAACTTCCTTGGTTTCTTACTGGTGGGGGCAAAGGTGTGATAAATAAATAGATAAATAAGAATAATAATAAAGATCACACACCCTTGAGAACCACGGAACTCACTGCAAGTATCACAGATCGTTTGCAAGTTTTAATGATAAGTCAAGTTCGTTCGCAGGGATTGTATCCGTTAGATCTACTTATATTTAACACGCGTAGATGAATTTAGATGTTATAATAAAGTTATAAAAAGATGAAATAACAATCTACGCAATTAAATAATTAAAACAAATAACTAAATATGAATGTAAGTCAAATAGATTAGGATTACTAATATGAGTCTATTACTAAGTTGTTATTCTAACCTGTCACAGATTAAGCATTATATATTAACCAGGATTCTAAATTCTACCTAGCCTCTATTAGGCTTAGGAGCAACCTCTCCACTACCAAGGATTCCTAAGTAATGATTGGTGATTAAATCAAACCTTTATGGCTATCTAGTTAGGCAAGGATCAAAACTAGACGATTATGTGGTGTTGTCAATAACTGAGAATAATCCTAAGATTGGCCAAATCTAGGGTTGTAACAATAAGTCAAAACACATAATAAAAATATACGCCAAGCTCAATCAATTAAAATAACAAATAGTATTATGGATTTTAAAGACAAAATAATAACCCAACAATTAAAAAGTAAAACTTACAGAATAAAAGCTTAGAAATATAGTTGAACATAGATCTATAGCTAATTACCCTAAATATAGAGAAGGCGAGATGTAGAAGAGGAGTTTGTCACTCTCCAACTTCTTCTTCTTGTCTTCCTCTATAGGTCAGCTTGCTCCTTGGATGAATAGCTTGATACCAAGGATGAATAATAAATTAAAGGACTAAGCTATTATTTAGAAGTGAGAAAATATAAGCTAGGACTTAGCCTAAGCTTGAAACTGAGCAAGGACATGTTTACAATGATAAGAGGGTGTATTTATAGGTATCTTGGAAGCCCTAATTCGTTTTCTTGAAGGAGAAGTAAGTAGTGGACTCCAAGCCCAACTCAAATTCGTAACCCTAAAAACATGAAATCAGGTCCGATCTTCTTTTGGCTCTAACAGCTTCAATATTCATCCGTTTGACACGTATGAATATACCAAATTGATCGTCTCGGAAAGCTCTTCAACTTTGCTCTTGACCATTCCTCCAAATTACACACCGTTCTTGAGAT
The DNA here is from genome assembly GCA_029959085.1 of Nemophila menziesii. NCBI lineage: Eukaryota > Viridiplantae > Streptophyta > Magnoliopsida > Boraginales > Hydrophyllaceae > Nemophila > Nemophila menziesii. Next base: position 24,966,493 of record JARWIR010000004.1, on the reverse strand, counting down.
ATAAGCTGATTTGTGGTCGTAGGTGCAGAAATTCAGGATTAAGGCAGCTTTTCCTTTTCCATGTTTTTAGCTTTTATTTCCTTATCTCCAATTACCATGTCTATCTCTTTCCATATCTTGTAGTATTTGACTTGGAATCTAATTAATCTCCATAATTATCTTTAAAGCTTCACACTAAATAAATAATTAAACCCAATATGCTCTAAAAATATTATTTTACTAAATCAAGACTCAAAATAGGAAAGTGTAGCATTTCTCAAGAAAATCGACTATAATGACTTCTAAATCACTAAAAATGATGTCTCATCCTAATATAAATATATCACAAATGAGGAGACATCAAGACCCCCAACTCAAAGTTGTATCGTCCCGATACAATAAAGATAAAAACAAAGGGAAGTCTCTAAATACACACCTAGGTCAATTAAGCACAGAAGACAGAAGATAGAAGAATATGGAGAATAAACTTAAAGCAACTACTCAGAAAATTTCATGTAATAATATTTATAAACTACATACCTGTACACTTCTAATATCCACCGTCAACACGGCTTGAATTCAAGATCAGATTAGTTTCGCAATGTAAGAAGGATTGGGACTTTACTCAGTTCCCCAAGGAAGCTATAGATTGTTCATCGAACTTCACTAGTGTCCAAAGATCCATTTAACTACTCTCTATTGGCTCAATCACTTCTCAATTACATAGCAAAGAATCAAAAGGTCTTTAAGGTTGTAATTTAGGCTTAGGGACGGTATGATAAGTATAATTGGATAATTTAGAGTGAGCTTTTGGCTCTCTCCTCACTAGCCATCAACGAATTTCCCTAGAGCTTGAGTTACTCTCATGAAACGTTTCTCACTCAACCCAATGATTTATTTGATGCACAAAGTAGCATCCCCAATAACCCAATTAAAGCATAAGATGTTCGCATAAAAATTCCACTTTGCCGGTCCGAATATATATATTTTCTTTTTAAATCAATTTTTTCTTTTGTATAGCCATGACTCTCTTTTAATGTTGAGATCTCACGCTATTTTCTCATATATATATTTTTTCTTTCAATGCCCTTGTTGGCAAAATTAGCTCGAAACTTCTTTTTCATTCACTATTACCCCGGCAAAGGGTTACAAGACAAATCTGTGAATCATCATCAATATAAATAACAGAGCACAATTAATAAGCTCAAAAATCCCATCCCAATAATATTTCCCATAATGGTGGACCCACCACCCCAAACTCAAGCTCTAAAACAACTGTCTATGCATCGCGATTCGAGTGCGGGTCATATGGAAAAGTCCTATAATCTAAAGGGATATGGCTTATAATGTGGCTAAATAAAAGGCTTTAGAAAGGCTAGAAGGGGCTGAGAAGGATATAGCATATAAAATCAAAATAACAAGGTGAGAAGGTATAAAAAGGCTTCAAATGGCTTCAAATATGAAAGAACCGCCTTAATCACTTTCTACACTATGTAATTTCGTTATTTTCTTACCTTTAGCACTTTCATCAAATGGTTTATCAACTAGCTTGGATCTCACGGCCTACACACTTCTCAAGGTTCCCTGAGATCGAACATACTTTCTATCGCATTGCTCACTAATCTTTTCTTTACTATCAACGTGTGTTTTCCTGCAAATACTTCAAAGCATACAAATAAAATAGCTCATAAACATACTACTTTCTATCATTAACTTACTGAGCTTATGCTTTTAAGCTATTAAACACACTCTACATACATCTAAACCTTCAAAAATTTTAATTTTACCTAAAAACAGAAAAATGGAGATGAGAGACAACGAATCCCCACACCCCCAACTCAAAAATGAGTCGTGTCCCCACGACTCGAAAAGACTTAAAAATAAAATAAAAGAAAATTAAAATTTTACAGATATTGCACATAAAGAAAAGGTAAGGAAGAAAGAAAACATACTCTTCGAAGCTATTTACCTCACCTGATCAATACCCGGAATAGGGTGCAGTGCTTTCATGTATGTAAACTTCTAGTATCACCAATTTCGCTTTCCCTGACATCTTCTTATGCTCCATCCCAATCAATCACACTCTAGAAATCTCTTGTTAATCTTCTTCCAATTCTGCTCTCGACTAATTTTCTCATGTGACAGTGTTCATCCAGGAATATGTTTTGAACATAGCTACTAGCGTCCCAGAAGCTCTTGTTCATCTTGGGTTAAAGTACTATTGATTGTAGAGGTTGTGGTGTCTTCCTTATGAAAGTTTAAACCTTTTTGTTCTTTGAATTCACCACTGCTAGCTTTCCTCTATTCTCTTGATCCGATTTTACCTTGTAATTTATTCCCAAACTAGTACCCATCTCAATTGAAATCTTCTAGAGCTTACCCAATACCTTGCTTTGATTCTTCATATCCCATACACTTGATAATATCTCTATTCTCTTTATCATCTCTTTTGACCCCCAACTCAAAGCTTTAAACACTCTTGAAATTTGTAACTCATGATCATAGGTGGAACAAACTTTATTTTGGTTAGGAAAGGTGTTAGGATGACAATTCTCCATGTGGGTATGTTTGAATCAAGCTTGATGATATGGGTTTAAGGAATTTGAGTAGAAGATCTTGAAATTCATGGTTTTGATTCTTGGTTTCTAGGTGTTTTGATATGATTTGGGTGCTTGAATCTTCTTTGTAATGATGTAGGGAAGGATTTGGGTGTGAATTAATGGTGATTTGGTGGTGTTTTGATGTTAGGTGAAGGTTTGTTAAAGCTTCAATGGAGTTGGGAGAGTTCTGGAGAAGAGAAAGAGGTTTAAGGTTTAATAAATTCGGAGTAATGAGCATTATATCTTCTTATAACCTTGAAACCCTTTCTTTTCTCTCTCTGGCGGCTCGTGCGGACTACCCCTGCGGACCATGGGGTGTACCGCGGGGTATATCGCGATTCCTACGTCAAAATACCCGTGGTAGGACCCCGTGGCACGTGTTTGTGCGGTGCATGGCGCGGTATAGGGTCCGGTATACCGGACCCATCAGCTATTTTTCTTTTTCTTTTCTGTACACAACACGTGGCTGCTACCGTGGCACGGGTTTTTACCTTGCGGTGCACCGCGGCTGAGGTCCGGTGTACCGCACTAGGAAAAAACCTCCCAAACAGCTAGATCTCGAAAAGTTATGCAGTTTAGGCTCAAAGATCACCTGATTCCGACATCCGAGCGCAAATATATGACTTGCCGAAGTTTCTTCGTTCCGAAAAATTTTGCTCGCTTCCCTAACTCGATTTCTCCAATACCTAATCATCAAAAACACTAATACCTTCCTCAAATATGCAATATCAACTAAAAATAACTAAACTAAACTAAACTAAAACATAAAAACATAAAAATTTACTATGGGATGTCTCCCAAAGGGCACTTTTGTTTAACGTCTTTCAAAGTTAGACGAGTTACCTCGGTTATTTCTTTTTATAGCCTCCCCAGCAGTGAGTGAGATGATTAACACTTACCAACTCGAGCTTGCAACCTTTGATAGCCTTGATTTCGACCACTCCTTTTGAGAAAATTTGCGTGATAACATAAGGTCCCTTCCAAAAACTGCTCTGTTTGGGGTTGGGAGGTTTCCATGCCACCTCGTCTCCTACCCCAAACTCAATCTTTTTCTCTATGGTTTCTTGGAGACTTTTAGGTTCTGGCTTCTTGGTTACTGCTCTGATTGGATATAGTTCCTTTGACTTCTTTTTCCTCTTCTTTCCCGAAACATAGAATGTTTCAGAGTTATCTTTAATACTAAGAGTCACGGTTCCTTCATTCACATTCACTATAGTATCGCTGGTGGCTAGGAATGGACGCCCAAGAATGAATGGGACGTTCTTATCTGCTTTGTAGTCAAGAATAATAAAGTCCGTTGGAATAACAAGGTTACCTACTTAAACGAGTACATCCTCTATTACTCCCCACGGCTTAACCGTAGATTGATCCGCAAGTTGTAAGATTACGGATGTCGGTTTCGCTTCACTAATACCAATCTTCTTGAATACACTTTTGGGCATGATATTCACACTTGCCCCTAAACCACACATGGCTTTTCCATGAAATATACCACCTATTTTGATTGGGAGATTGAAACTTCCTGGATCTTTACGCTTCGGTGGTAATCTTCGTTGAACTCGTGCTGATACCCCTTCGTTGATTTCTACAGACTTGGCTCTTGTGAATCTTTTCTTATTAGAGAGTGCCTCCAGAAAGAATCGATCATAGTTTCTCCTTCCTTCCATAGCTTCGAGTAAAGGGACGTTAATTTTCACTTGTTTTAACGCCTCTATACACTTCTGATGTTGCTCCGTGGGATAGTGGCAATGTATGGGTGTTTGTCTTGCTCTACTTCTCTCTTCAATTCTTGGTTCATCAACCACTCTAGGCTTCTTAATCTCATCATGTTCAACTTCTTCAACCCAATCTTCAACAATTATCTCATCTAAGTTCATCCGTTTTACGTTTGACTTGTTTGGTAGAACATCCCCTTTTGAGGGAGATGGTAGCGCTTCAGTGATTATCTCACCGTGTTCTTTTATCTTTTGAGCTTGAAGACTGATAGTCTTAACCTTATCGTCAACGTATTGGATCTTCTTCATGTTAGTAGTTGTATCTTGGGTTAATAGGAGTTGACTTTGCATCTGTTCTATGATTGTAGTGAGCTGCATCACATTCTTCTCTAAAAGTTGATTATGTTGTTTAAGATCTTGGTTCTGTTGTTGCAGGCTTTGCACTACTGATGCATCGATCTTTGATTCAAGTCTGCTCATATTTTCCTTCGAGAAGTTGATGAATTGACTAATAGTCTCTTTTTAACTCAGTAATCTCTTCTTGAGGACGTGATTGAGCTTGACTTACATTATGCACAGTATAGCTCGGTGGTTGATCAGCTTGATTTTCATAGGCTTGCTCTTGTAGGTATAACTGTTGAGGTGGCTTTAGGATGCTTTCCTTAACAGTTATAGCGAGTTGTTGTATTTGATCTTGCAAGCTTGAAATCCTCGCATCTTCTTCTTCGTTAGTGGTAGGAGTTTTTCCTTGTGGCCAACTCATGTTGTTCTCAATGATTGTTTCCATACCACTTTTTGCTTCTTTTGGATCCATAGAGACAAAATTTCCACGACCCATATTATCTGCTCTCAGCCTTGACTCTCTATCGAGTCCATTATAGAACATGGATAATTGTAATTGTGGCGTGTATCCATGTAGTGGACATCTTGCCAACATCTTTTGAAATCTCGTCCATGCTTCGCCAACACTCTCTCCGGCTTCTTGTAAGAAATTCGTAGGCTCCAATAGTTCCTTCACTCGCATACTTGTAGGATAAAATTTATCAAGGAATCTTTCTTGAAGCTTGTCCCAATCGGTTATTAGCTCGGGAGGTTGATCATCAAACCAATCGCTTGCTTTCCCGGTTAAGAAAAATTGAAACATTAAATAATACATCTGTTCTTGCGTAACACCTTCATTAATGTAGGCATCACAAAATTGCATGAATTTTTGAGCAGATCTGACCGGATCTTGATTTGTATCACCATTAAATTTCCCATAGCTCGCGAATTGATTAATTAAATCAGGATCAGGCTTGAATCTAACGGCTTGGATAGTTGGGACGCGAATCCCAATGCGTTGAACTCGAAATTTACTAGGTAGACCTAGCTCTAACCGTTGATTATCCATCTAAAATCCTGAGAAAGACTAAAACAAAAAGAAAGCGTAAAACTGAAAACAAATAAAAACTTCTACACTAAATAAACACAAAATAGATTTAACTTAAAGATAAATCCCCGGCAGCGGCGCCAAAAACTTGGTGGGGGCAAAGGTGTGATAAATAAATAGATAAATAAGAATAATAATAAAGATCACACACCCTTGAGAACCACGGAACTCACTGCAAGTATCACAGATCGTTTGCAAGTTTTAATGATAAGTCAAGTTCGTTCGCAGGGATTGTATCCGTTAGATCTACTTATATTTAACACGCGTAGATGAATTTAGATGTTATAATAAAGTTATAAAAAGATGAAATAACAATCTACGCAATTAAATGATTAAAACAAATAACTAAATATGAATGTAAGTCAAATAGATTAGGATTACTAATATGAGTCTATTACTAAGTTGTTATTCTAACCTGTCACAGATTAAGCATTATATATTAACCAGGATTCTAAATTCTACCTAGCCTCTATTAGGCTTAGGAGCAACCTCTCCACTACCAAGGATTCCTAAGTAATGATTGGTGATTAAATCAAACCTTTATGGCTATCTAGTTAGGCAAGGATCAAAACTAGACGATTATGTGGTGTTGTCAATAACTGAGAATAATCCTAAGATTGGCCAAATCTAGGGTTGTAACAATAAGTCAAAACACATAATAACAATATACGCCAAGCTCAATCAATTAAAATAACAAATAGTATTATGGATTTTAAAGACAAAATAATAACCCAACAATTAAAAAGTAAAACTTACAGAATAAAAGCTTAGAAATATAGTTGAACATAGATCTATAGCTAATTACCCTAAATATAGAGAAGGCGAGATGTAGAAGAGGAGTTTGTCACTCTCCAACTTCTTCTTCTTGTCTTCCTCTATAGGTCAGCTTGCTCCTTGGATGAATAGCTTGATACCAAGGATGAATAATAAATTAAAGGACTAAGCTATTATTTAGAAGTGAGAAAATATAAGCTAGGACTTAGCCTAAGCTTGAAACTGAGCAAGGACATGTTTACAATGATAAGAGGGTGTATTTATAGGTATCTTGGAAGCCCTAATTCGTTTTCTTGAAGGAGAAGTAAGTAGTGGACTCCAAGCCCAACTCAAATTCGTAACCTTAAAAACATGAAATCAGGTCCGATCTTCTTTTGGCTCTAACAGCTTCAATATTCATCCGTTTGACACGTATGAATATACCAAATTGATCGTCTCGGAAAGCTCTTCAACTTTGCTCTTGACCATTTCTCCAAATTACACACCGTTCTTGAGATATAAGCTGATTTGTGGTCGTAGGTGCAGAAATTCAGGATTAAGGCAGCTTTTCCTTTTCCATGTTTTTAGCTTTTATTTCCTTATCTCCAATTACCATGTCTATCTCTTTCCATATCTTGTAGTATTTGACTTGGAATCTAATTAATCTCCATAATTATCTTTAAAGCTTCACACTAAATAAATAATTAAACCCAATATGCTCTAAAAATATTATTTTACTAAATCAAGACTCAAAATAGGAAAGTGTAGCATTTCTCAAGAAAATCGACTATAATGACTTCTAAATCACTAAAAATGATGTCTCATCCTAATATAAATATATCACAAATGAGGAGACATCACTTACCCAAGACATAGAAGGTCTAGGATACATTCTTTGCATGAAGGGTAATGGTCCCTTCTTGAAGTTGATGACACTTTGACTTGTGGCCATGAAGGGCCGTCCAAGTATGATTGGAACCTGCTTATCTGCATCAAAATCAAGTATAACAAAGTCAGTAGGGATGGCGATACTACCTGTACAGACTAAGATGTCCTCCACTGTTCCCATGTCCTCGTAACTGAGTTGTCAGGAAACTGCAACTTCACTGGAGTTTTCTCTGATTTCTGAAGTCCAAGTCTCTCGAACACGGACTTAGGCATAAGATTCACACCAGAACCCACATCGTACATAGCTTTCACCTTGAGCATACCATTAATTTGAATGGGAAGGTTAAAACTTCCTGGATCTTTAAGCTTTGTTGGTAGCTCTCTTTCACTTCTTCTTGAGACTCTCAGATTCTCTCTTGGGATCTCTACACTCATTTCTTTCTCAGGAATAGCATGCGTAAAAACTTGTTGCGGTGTAAGCCCTTTCTTCGCAATCTCAAGCATTTGGGCGTTGATATTTTCAGATGTATACGCCTCTACAAATGTCTTGAGTAGAGTGCCATCCTTAGGATTTGTATCAGGAATAGTTGATGACACTGGTTGAATAACAAGTGGCGGTTCCACCTTCTCTTCTTCCTTCTCTTCTTGCACAGCAGGTGCAACTTCATCTTCTTTCTCTTTCTCTCTATCTAGCTCAGCTTGATAATCCATAACCGATCAAATTTCCTCTTGCATCTTCTTTAGAAGTTGTATAAATTCGGCTTTTTCTTGATCGTCCTCCACATAAACCTCAGAACAGTCAGATTCCACGGGGCTAAACTTGGTTGGTTCTTCTTCGGTACTCGGAACTTCCACGGCATTAACGGCAGCATGCGGTACTTCCTTCTTTTCTTATTCAATTTCAAGGCAAATAGCCTTACAAGATTCGAACCCAACATTGTCATCACCTCCTTCGATAGCCTTCACTTCTTTCTGTTCCATTAAATTCGTTAGAACTTTGTTTAATTGTTCTTCTTGAGTACCTAAAATCTGAAGTGCGGCATCTTGTCCTCAGACTTTCTCTTCCTGAGCGTTCATATTCGTGGTCAAACGGTTCAAGATTTGTATTATTTGTTGATTATCCATAGATCCTTCTTGAGGATACTGAGGTAAAGCCTTCTGATCTAACGCATCGGTATAGGCATCTTGAACAGGTTGTTGAGGGGGAGCAGGTCTATTTTGATATTGATTTTGATACTGACCTCTAGGTTGGAAAGAGTTGTTCTGGGGGCGCAGTTGATAATGACCAGGATTAGCGGCCCCTTGTGGATTTGAATACTGCATACCTGGATGATTTCGGTTACCCCGTTGATAACCTCCTCGGTTGGATATGAAGTAGACAGATTGCGGATTTGTTTCGCACTCTTCCCATGTATGATTGTTAACCCCACATTGTTGACAACCTTGTGCTTCTTGTACTACGTTTGAGGCGGCTAAATTCTTTTGCATCTCTAACTTCAGCTCTTTGATTTGATTTTCTAATGCGGATATTTGAGCTGAGTTCGCAGTTTCTGCATCTAAACGAAGCGTTCCTCGGGTCTTTGTTACAAGAGCTTGCGTTGAAGGCCAGCTCCTTTCTTGTTCAATAATATTTTCCAAAACCTCGGAAGCTTCGTTATGATTCATGGACACAAAATTACCCTTTCCAATGTTATCCACCTTCTCTCTGCCTTTATCATTAAGACCTTCATAGAATATAGCAAGTTGTAGAGCAGGGGTATAACCGTGGAGCGGACATCTAGCTAATTTATGCTAAAACCTTGTCCATGCTTCTCCTATTTTCTCTCCATCTTCTTGACAAAATCTTGCAAGCTCGCTTTGATCTTTGAGTCGCATGCTCTTTGGATAAAAACGGTTAAAGAAAGCGGCTTGAAGTTCTCTCCATGAATTAATTGTCCCTGGTGGTTGCCTATCTAGCCACTCACCAACTCTGCCGGTCAGAAAGAACGAAAACATATGACAATACAGTTGCTCTCGTGTAATGCCAGGAGTAACATAGGCATCACAAATCTGCATGAACTTTTGAATCGATCTTACCGGATGTTGAATTGCTGTACCACTGTAGAGTCCATGACTTTTAAATTGACTGAGCATACCCGGATCGAGTCTAAATTTAATATTCTGGGTCTCTGGAGGACGGTAACCTATTGGTTGAACATGAAATGGTACATAAAGACCAGGGAGGTCTTGATGTACTCGATTCTGTTGATTATTCTACCCATTACCTCCTCCTAGTTGTTGTTGTACACCAGGTGGAATAAATGCTGGAGGTCGTCCTGGTGCAAAGTAAGGTAATCCTCCAGGTGGATCTAACTGTTCTTGCATGCCTGCCATAGCTCTTCTTCGAGCTCTTTCCTCACGATAACGTTTATTATAAGATCTGAAGCTCCTCTCAGGCTCCGGTAACGGAGGCCAAGAATTAAACACTGTGAAACCTGAAAAAGACTAAAGCAAACCACAAGCGTAAATCCGGAAAACTAAAAACTAAAAACTAAAAAATAAAAACTAATTAAAAACTACTACTCGAAATAGATAACCCACACGCTAACGAGACACAAGTCCCCGGCAGCGGCGCCAAAGACTTGGTGTTGCCTAGGGTGTGATAAAAATTAGAAAAATAAAGTCTAGAAAACTACGCACTCTCACCCTAGACAGGCACAGTACTGCAAGTATTATAGGACGTATGCAAGTTTTAGTTAGTAAGTTGAGTTCGTTCTCAGGGACTTAAGTGTGTTATACGAGTGGGTAAAAATAACGAGTAAGCAATAATTAATTAAAGACAGAAAAAAAATAGAGATTGAATTTCGAAATTAATAATTAAAACTAAGAAAATAAAGACAATAAAATAAATACGAAGAATATAAGATGAGAAGTATAGCTTAGGTTTTGCTAGTATGCACTAATCCTTCTAATTCTTTCTGGTAGATCTAGTTAATAAGGGAGAATATTAGCTCTTGTATACTTAGTCAGGATTCTAAATTCCCATTCCTTAGACCTTGAGAGCGACTAAGGGGGCTACGGCACAACCAAGAAGCTGTTTTAAATAGGGTTATCAAACGCTACTAAGGCCCTAAGCAAACAATTCATTCAATTGGTGATATGGTGATTAAATTATACCCTAATGACTATCTAGTTAGAATCAGTTTTGTCAGGACTAATATCGACACTAGACGTTATGTGGTGTTTCAATAATTAGACACCCGGCTAAGGTGATAATCTAACTACTATTAAGGTAATCCTATACTCGTGCACTAGCAAGGAAAACAATCATTAAATCAAAACACATAAACTAATATAAGAGTAAGCAGCTAATATCAATTTAAAACGTATAATTCCCAAAGAAACTTAGATAGAAGAATTAGAATTCATAGATTATACATGATGCAAAACCCAAGCTATGGGGAGTTTAGTTCATACCTGATGGAAATAAACTAAAAGAAATTACATAAGATATCATCTTGCTCTCTACAATAAACTGGAAGAATAAAACCTTAAGAACTAATTACTATGAGGCAAGGATGATTTACAAGTGATATAAGGGTGTATATATAGGTGTTTAGAAGACCTAATTTGTTTTCTTGAGGGAGAGGTAAAGTAATGGACTCCAAGCCCAACTCAAATTCTTATAAAAATAAAGATAAATTCCGCTGACTTGTCTTGAGCATATATTCTTCGTTATTGGTTGGTTTTTCCTCCACAATATACCAAAAGAATCCCCAACGAATTATCTACGTCCCTATGACAGGAATCTTCCAAAATCGGCTTCCTTTTGGAGTTATCACCACTTCTTTAGGCGTAGCTGCAGAAATTCAGATTTAGGCCGCTTTTTCTTTTCCATGATTTTAGCTTTTGTTTCCTTATCTCCAATTACCATGCTAATCTCTTTCCATATCTTGTAGTCTTTGACTTGGACTCTAATTAATCTCCATAATTATCTTTAAAGCTACACACTAAATAAACAATTAAACCCAATATGCTCTAAAAATATTATCTTACTAAATCAAGACTCAAAATAGGAAATTGCACTATTTCTCAAGAAAATCGACTATTATGACTTCTAAATCACTAAAAATGATGTCTCATCCTAACATAAATCTATCACAAATGAGGAGACATCAGAAATCCAAAACATTTGGGCATATTGAATAGAAAGATCATGTTAACATTATTATAAGCCTTTTGAAGATACTGTTAAGAGAATCACCATGCACATTTAAATTTGATTTTGAGGTAGCCCATTTGTTTTTATGATATTACTTTAAGTTAGGAGCACGTGAGAGGTTACATATTTCATTTTGGAGTTAAGATGACAAGGATATGCTAATGTTCCATCGTGGATCGTACCAGTCTAGATTCACTGAAAATGTTTTCTGGATCAACTTTGACCACTTAAATGAGTCCCACACCCCAAAAACATTTTTCACACTTAGTATATAACAATTTGGATACTGATAACTGAACTTATCACTTTGGGAAACATGCACAATAGTTGGAGAAGGATAATAAGAAGCAAGAGAAAGAAGACACCATTCCAACTTCATCTATCTTTCATTCTTTAGATTCTTAGTGAAATTACTTTTCCTTATATGGACTATTATTGTTATAAATTATTCAAACATTGTATATCATATTTTCATTATGAACTAAATAACCTATAGCTTGAGGATTGCTTTATGTATGAACTATAGATGATTATTTGATGATTTTGTGTATTTGGGATAGTTGTGTTCAATTGATTAGTTCAGTTTTTCTTTGGCTATATAATTGTATGTTAATTTCAATCCTTTACCTTGATCAATTATTAGGTTGAATTAGTATTTTGATATTCGCCTGGTGGAGGAGTCAAACTACTAAACTAGTATATAGACGTTTGGTGTTTGTTATTGAAATTGGAGGTCTTGACTAACAAGATAGTCAATTGGGTTAGTGTTAATGCATTTGAAAATGTTGTATGGTCACACAAAAGAGGTATCTATCACTTTAGGACAATCCCCTATCTACCCAAGAGGGATTTAGGGAGATTATAGAATTTCGACTAACACAAAAATACCAATTCACCCTTATGTCTAGAATCATCTAAATCGTCACTAAAGAACTGCTAGCAAGACTCAAGTCATCCTTTCATATTCTTCACTTTTATTGCAATTTAATACCTGTTCCCTTTACATTATTGTTTGAAATTTATTATATTGCACTTTAGTCCCTTTGTAGTATTTTAATTATTGAAAATTAAAACTCAACTATCACTTACTTTTTGTTTTTTGCAACTAAAACCCCAAGAACTTTATAAAACACAAATGATTAACCTTGTACTCCCTATGGAGAACAATACATAATACTTACTTTTATTACTTGGGATGACTCGTACACTTGCGAGGAGTGCTCACTGAGTGTTCATTTTATATCATGCCTCAGGACCACCAAGATTTGGTGTCGTTGTCGGGGACAATTTCGTTAATATTGCGTTTTTATTTGATATAGTTGGAGTTTAGTTGTTTTTATTTAGTGTAGTTGGAGTTTAATTAATTTTATATTACGTCGTGCTTTTTTTTTTGTCTCTTTCATGTTCTTAGGTTTGGTGTATACTTTCTAACCCTGTCAGGTTGCTTCGAGTTCAAAGAAGACGAGAGAGGGAAAGAGAGAGCAAGAAAGATGGAGAACTTGAATGTGAATTTTAATTTGGATGTTAAGGGGAACCCAATAGTCCCACGGAATGGGGCTATTCCACTTGGTATGGGGAGTATCGATCAGAATCAAGTTATTCCAAGAGTTCAACCACCACCGAATGCTAATCAAGTAGGTGCTCAAGCCTAGCCGGAGCAAGAGTCGTGGTTCATGCAGTATCTCAAGCAACAACAATTTTGTTTGCCACAACTTGGGATTAGTCCACCAACTATTCAGGCCATGAGTCTCAATTTTGTGCATGCTAAATCATGTAAAATACTACAGTAATTATGGCAGAGCCTCTAGTGAAGATCCGGTTGGATCCGTTCACAAGTTCATGCAAATTTGTGATGCCTACATCATTCAAGGCGTCACTCAAGAACTGGTGTACCTCAATATGTTCCTGTTCTTTCTAAATGGTAAATGAATGGTATGATCAACAACTGTGAGAGCTCATCACTACATGTCATAAATTGTAGACCATGTCATTTAATAGATACTACCTTCATGGCGTGAGGTTGAGTGCTCAAATAGACTTGTCAAATTTCTGTCATGTTCAAGGTGAATTGTTAGGGGCAGCATGGATAAGGTTCAAATCATGTATGAATAACTTCCCACTGCATGGGTATACTCCAATGTTATAGATAGCCATATTCTACCAAAGTCTAGATGGAAGTTCAAATGAGACGTTAGGTCTCCTTTTTTGAAGATCTTTCATGATGATCCTTCCAAAACACACGTTTAGGCTTATGAACAAGATTGTCAATGATGAGAGGAGTTGTAAGACTTCTAGAGCTATGGTCCATCAGTCACCAAAATATACGTTGAGTTTAGATAATAAGACGGCATTGAGTGAAAAGCTTGTTACACTAGATAATTAAGTGAAACATCTAACTTGGAACCAAGGTACAAAATCTAATATGAGTGTATTACATGAGAAACTATTTATTTGAGTTGCGGTTTAGGTAATCATTTTTGCGAAGAGTGTCAGCGTAACCCGGAGTCGGTATATTTTATGGGTAATCAGGGAAACTACCATTCCAGTAGTTAAGATTATTAACAAGGGAATTAACCATCCAGGTTTTCAATGTTCGAATCCTAACAAGCCTGCGAATCAAGGGACCTTGTACCAAGGAAATCTGTATCAATATTCGAGTGGACAAACCTACAGGAATCTAACTCCTTAGAAAGTCATGTATAACCCCAATAACGAGAATCTAGTTGATGTCTCCTTATTTGGGATAGATTAATATAGTCAAGAGACATCATTTTAGGTTAATTATTTGCAAAGTTAAGGGATTTAGCATTTTATGGTTTTATATGTGTGTTAAATGTGAAGATCTTAGGTACCAGGATGATATGCCAAAGCATGTATATGTCGAGGGAAGAAGATCAAAGTGGAAACCAAGAGTTGTGGAACAAAAAACCATTTTTAGAAAGTGCAAGAGTTGCCGGCCGAAATTAGAACGCAAATTATTTTCGATGCCACGTGAGATTTACAAAGAATTTGACGGATCCCTTTTTTTATCCATGTAAAGGATTTGACTTAGGAATGCATGGCCGTTGATGGTTTGTTATTTGGAGTCGTAATGGAAAAGGTATAAATTTTGCAGCTGGTGTGACTCGAACCAGTCCCCTCTTGGAGGAAAATGTTTTTGGGATGGACTAGGTAATTTAAATGAAACCCATGACCCATAATTTTTTTTAACCTATAATTATCAGCTATGAACATTATAAATATATCCCTTAGCCCCAGAGCTTAGTTTTTAAGAATTCCATCAGGGTGCGATTAAGAGTATCTCGAGAAGAAGGAAACAGAGTTGGAGCATCACCACATCAATTCTGTACCTCTCCATCTCTATCCTTAGGGTAACTAGCATTAGATAACCTTGTTTCTACGCTATTTATTTTAGGTTTTTATTATACTATTATCTCTTTTCTTAGGAGTTAATGTATGAACTATTGAAAATTGGATTAATGTTTTAATCGATTTGGTATTTTATATTTGATTTAAGTTGTACTTAAATATTTCTATAAATTATATGTTTGTTATAATACTATCCATATTCAGGCCAAATATTTGGTAGCTCGAGTTGTAGGCTGTTGTCATGACGGGGTTTAATTGCAAATATTACATATAGGCGTCTAGTGTACGATAGTGAACTAGAAATTCTTGCCTAGCTAGATAGTCAATAGGGTTTGACCATAAAAAAATTTGAAAGAATTCAGAGGGTTCACTCGGAAGAGATCCCTAGGGCCGTAGAATTTGTCTCAAAGTTACCCTGACGGGAGTTAAAAATATCATTGAATCCTGGCTAATGCGAAATTACCATTCACCCTTATTTCTAGAACCATTAATTCAGTAGGATAGATTCATACTCGCAACCTTTTGGCTATTATCTTACTTGCATATTTTTATAAATTTATTAGAAAAAAAACTTCGATATATTTTTAATCTTGTAATCAAAATATCTATACGAATTAAAATACCTACCTAAATTCCTGAGGAAGTAACTTATTTTACCTTTTTATTACTTTTAACGGTCACTACACTTACAGAGAGTTAATTGTAGTTTTTGAGGTATGTATCCCTTCTACATCATTATTTTATCACACACACGGGCCCACTAAGCATTTGGCGCCTCTACCGGGGATAGGGTTATAAAATCCACGTTCACCGCACAAATTTTTTGGCAGCGCCGCTAGCGATTTTCTAGTTATTTTATTATATTTAAATAGTGTAGTAGTTTTATTGGTTTTCAGTTTTTAAGCTTGTTTTATTTGTGTCTCTTTTTAGGTATCTTAGTTATGGTGAAACCTTGTGAATTTGATATTCTATTTATAGAGGAACCAACTAAGCTAAGCTTAAAGGAATCGAATGTTGAGACCTTGGTTGAAAAAGAGAAAGAAGAAGAATAAAGCAGCTTGGACTCGCCACCTAGTACTCCATTGTTGTCACCACCCGTTCCTGTGATGACTAATTATTCAAAGGGAGACATGTACAAAGAATTTGTAGAGGCACTCGACGAAGATAGAACCTCCTCCCAACTTCTTCAGATTGTTGCAGAGGGACTCACACCGAAACAAGTATTCATGGAAGCTATCTCAGAAAAGAGTGAGAGTGTGAGTGTAGAGATCGAGGTAATAGATAAGGTCCACCATGAACCGTGAAGAAGAGAGCTAAAATTGAGTTTGGGGTCGGCAACGAGGTTTTTTGGAAGGCGCCCAAACAAGAGAATAGGCCACACGGTCTCAAGAATGCGTGGATGATACTATTTTTCGTTACTCGAGTGGTGACGACAAAATTAATAAAAATACAACCCACATAAGTGGTGTGGCCTAAGGTGTGATAAAATAATGATATAAATAAGTGCAAATACACACCCTAAACTAACACTGTACTGCAAGTATTACAGGACGTATGCAAGTTTTAATGATAAGAAGATTTGTTCCTCAGGGACTGACGAAAGTTAGAGAGAACTTATGCAAATTATCAAGTGCAGATATTAAAGATAGATAATATAACGCAAGGATAAAGAAGAGAAAGACAAATATTTATTTGGTTTTTATAATAAAACTAAACTAATAAACTAAAGACAATAAAATAAATAAGAGAAAAGAAAAGAAGATAGTATGAAAGATATAACTTAGGTTTTACTAGTATGCACTAATCCTTCTAATTCTATCTATTAAATCTAGTTAATAAGGGAGAATATTAGCTTTTGGTATACTTAGTCAGGATTCTAAATTCCCAAGCTTAGACCTTGAGAGCGACTAAGGGGGCTACGTCACAACCAAGAAGTGATTTCAAATAGGGTTATCAAACGCCACTAAGGCCCTAAGCAAATACTGCAATCTTGGTGATACGGTGATTAATACAAACCCTAATGACTATCTAGTTAGAAGTATGTTTTGTCAGAACTGCTATCGACACTAGACGTTATGTGGTGGTTCAATAGTTAAACACCCAGTTACGGTGACCATCTAACTACTATTAAGGTAATCCTATACTCGTGCACTAGCAAGGAAAACAATCATTAAATCAAAACACATAATTAAATATAAAGGTAAGTAGCTAATATCAGATTAAAACATATAATTCCCAAAGAAACTTAGATAGAAGAATTAGAATTCATATTTTATACATGATGCAAAACCTAAGCTAATAGAATTAATTCATAAAAGGAAAGAAGAAAGAATTACAAAATAAGAGGTTGAAGGAGACATGATTGATTCCCAGCTCCTTCCAGACTTCTTCTCTTGTGTTGCAGCTTCCTCTTGGCCTTAAGGTCTGGACAAGGATGATTTAAGAGTGTTAAGAGGCTGTATTTATAGTGTAGAGGTTGACCTAATTCGTTTGGTGGAGATAACTTCAAGTAATGGACTCCTAGCCCAACCCAAATTCGTAAGGAAAACACTGCTGGACCGTTTTGAGTGTATCTTCTTCGTTATTGGTCGGATTTTTCTCCATAAGATACCAAAAGAATCGCAACAGAATTATCTAGGCCCTTCAAAAGGAAATTACCAAATTCGGCCTATTTCTTAGGTAAAAACACCAATCTTTAGACGTGTGTGCAGAATCCCAGATTTAGGCAGCTTTTCCTTTTCCATCTTTTTAGCAATTGTTTCCTTATCTCCAATTTTCCATGCAAATCTCTTTCCATAAGTTGTAGTCTTTGACTTGGACTCTAATTAATCTCCATAATTATCTTTAAAGCTTTACACTAAATAAACAATTAAACCCAATATGCTCTAAAAATAATAATTCTACAAATCAAGACTCAAAATAGGAAAGTGCACTAAATTAAGCTAAGATCGACCTATAAACTAATAAATAAGCCTAAAATGATGTCTCTGAAGTATATTATATTATCACAAATGAGGAGACATCAATAAGGTTAAAAGCTCTGAATAGTAGATGTGCATAGCCTCACGCGCTGCTGGGGAGGATACATACTCAAGAAATAACGGAGGTGACTCGTCGAACTTTAACGACGTTAAGCAAAAGTGCTTTTTGGGAGACAACTCATGTTTTAATTGATTCAGTAGTTGAATTTCATATTTGTAGTGTATATTAGATATTTAATTGTTTTAGTGTATATTAGATTCAACAAGAAAGGTAGAAAGTCGTTTTTGATGTGTAGGTAAGTAGAAGATCGAGTTTGGGGTGAAAAAACTAGAAAATCCGTGCTCAACAGCAGGTCGAATGGTATATCGGCCTAAATGGGCGGTATACCGCTCCTATCGGTGAACATAATTGAACAAATTTCGGGAGGCCATAACTTTGCACTTGAGTGTCATAATTAATTTTTTCTCGATCCTAAATCTCATATTCTTTTGAGATCTATCTAATGGAGAAGATAACACCTTTATATGAGCTCTTGTAAATTATGACTTTGCCCATTTACAATGTGTTCACACCGTCATGATTAGCACTCCACGCGTCGAAAAGTCAAATTGTTTTATGCTCAAATAGTATACCATGCCCTACGGGTGCTATACTGTTCGCGAATTTTGACCGTGGAGTGTTTGTGTGATACGGTGTAAAGAATTAGAATCTTTGAAGGTGTCGAGCGGTATACCGCACCCAACAGACGGTATTACTGTTGAGCAAGGTACCGTCACGACCGAAAGGCCACAGTCAAACAAGTCCAATCCCTTGGGAGCGGTATAATGCACCCTATGGGCGGTATACCGTGCCACAACATCTCTGTTAATAAAAGACAGTTGGAGAAGGAAAAGAAGAAGCAAGAGCAAGAAGACACCATTCCAGCTTCATCTAGCTTTCATTCCTTTAATTCTTAATGTAATTCCTTTTCCCTTTTCTTTCCTTTAATCATTATGAATCATTCCAACATTGTATTTCGTATTTTCATTATGCATTAAATAACCTATAACTTGAGAATTGTTTTGTGTATGAACCATAAATAATTATTTGATGATTTCGTGTATTTGAGATAATTTTGTTTAATTAAAAAAAATTCATTTTTCTATTGGCTATATACTTGTATTTTAATTTCCAGCCTTAACCTAGGTTGAATTAGTATTTTATTTTCACCCAGGATGGGAGTCGGAATAAAGAACTAGTATATAGACGTATGGTGTTCGTTAGTGAAGTGGTGGTCTTGACTAACCGGATAGTCAATAGGGATAGTGTTTATGCGTTTGAGAGCATTGTAGGGGTCATTCGGGAGAGGTCCGTAACATTGAAGGATAACCCTTATCTACCCGGTAGGAATTTAGGGAGATTGTAGAATCCCGACTAACGCGAAAAGACCAATCACACTTATGTCTAGAATCATCTAAAACATCACTATTGAGGATTTCTAACAAGACTTATTGTCTCAAATTCTTCACTTTTATTGCAATTTAGTCCTTGTTCCCTTTATATTTTTGATATAAGTTTATTATTTTGCACTTTTAGTCCCTTTGTAGTACTTTAATTATTGAAAATTAAAACCCAACTATCATTTATATTTTTATTTTTGCAACTAAAATATGATGTCTCCCTCTTTGGTCTAAATATAATCCCTTAGGAGACATCATATTAGGATGAAAATGGTCTTTTTATATTGACTTTAGTGCTTAAATAGCAATATTACACTTTCTCCCCTTGGAATTAGACTATTTGCATTTATAGAGCTTTTGTGCGTTAATTTACTTATTTTTAGTGCAAAGTTAGTAGGTTTATGAATTTCATGAGAAACCAGTCCAAGGAGGAGAAATGAGAATTAAAGTCTTAGAATATTTCTAGTGTGTTTAGTCGAGTTTGCTGAATTTAAATTGCACTTTCTTATTTCTAGTCTTGATTTAATGATTTATTATTTATAAAGCATATGCGGTTTAATTATATATTTAATGTGAAGCTTTAGAGATAATATGGAAATAAATTAGATGCTAAATCAATGCTAAGGAGATAAGGAAAGAAGATCTTGAAGAAATCTGGAGATAGAAGGAAGTAGAGTCCAACTAGGAAAAGGAAAAGTTGTCTTACGAATCTGAAATTCCAGCCACGTTTTAAAGATTGATTCATAACTCACGATTGGCTAGGAATTTGGGCGAGTGGTCTGCACCAATGGAAAGCTCTTTCCGAGACAAGCGGTTTCATATATTGAACTCCTCAAACGGATTAGTATTGAAAAAGATATGACCAAATCAAATCAGCAGCAGAATCTTACCTTTCCTAGATTTTAGGGTTACGAATTAAAGAGTTATTGACTTGTCTTTAGGGGTGGAAATCGGATCCGAAATTTCCGATTTCCGACTTTTCCGATCCAAAAATTCCGGTTTCGGAACTGATTTTCAAGGTTCCGAAATTCCGAAGTTCCGATTTCCGATTATTCCGAAAAAATAGGATCGGAATTGGAACTACATTTAAATTTCCGAATTTTCCGGCTTTTCCGATCCAATTTTTGTTCCGATTTATATTTCCTATTTTACCTTTTTTATTTTACAAAAATAATAGAAGATAACGTTGAAAAAATTCAAACAAAAAAAGAAAAGAAAAAGTAAACATTGAAAAACAATGAAACAAAGATAAAACTTAAACCCAATCTCTTCATACTCGCATTGGAAGCCTGCTCTCCTTCACAAGAAACCGCCACCACTGAACCATTCTCCATAAATATTATTCTCCATAAACCTGCGGGGGAGTGATGGGCAACCTTAGTCTATCTAATTAAATTTTTAGCACACATTTTAAGTAAATTTTTAATTTTATGTAAGTTTTAACTTTTGTTTCGATTTTCAACCTTTAGTTTCATAGTTTCCGAATCGAAAGTTCCGAAATTCCGTACCAAAAGTTCCGAAATCTCCGAACCAAAAATTCCGAAATTTCCATGCCGAAATTTCCGAATTTCCGGTAAATTCCGAAATTCCGAATTCGGAATTTATTTTTACAGTTCCGAAAAATAGGAACGGAATTGGAATAGAAAAAATCTATTCCGAAAAAAATTGGAAATTTTCGAAAGACCCAATTTCCGATCCGTTCCTTCCGATTTCCACCCCTACTTGTCTTCCACTCCAAGTAATTCGACCTAGCACCTATAAATACCAGCTCTACACCTTAGAAAATCATCCCTTGGCTGCATAAGCTTAATATACACAAATAATTCATCATAGAAGCAATCAAGAGGATCTAGAGGAGGAAGAAGCAAGAGCTAGAGCTTAACTACATCAATTCAACACTTCTCCATCTCTATTCTTTGGTAATTAGTATTAGATCTATTTTGTCTATGAGGTATTTCTAAGCTAATTATTCAAGAAGTTTTATTATGCATAATTTCTCTTTAGGATTGTAATTTATGAACCATTGAGTATTGTTTTTCTGTTTTAGTTTGAATCTGGGATTTTAGTATTTAATTGAATTGGTTCTTAATTTCCATTGACTATATTCTTGTGCTTGTTCACTATTTCTGACCTAGCTAATTAGAAATAGGTTTTAGTAATTAGGCTATTCCATATAGTGGCGTATCGATCATCCGACAGGGGGGGTTTAATTACAGAACTAGAATATAGACGCGTGGTATCCGTTATTTGACCGACAGGCTTGACTAACCACGTATCCAAAGAGGTAAAATAGTATTCATCCGAAGAGGCATATTCGCCCATATAGGGGTTTATAGTACTCTAGGATAGCTCCTAGGTCCACCCTGACGGGGGCTAGGAGATAATAGATTCCCGACTATTGTGAGATTTCCCATTCACCCTTATTCTTAGTAATCATAGATTCAATAGGATAGATTCATACTTGCATATCCTTATCTTTCTTGCATAATTATTAATTGTTTATTGTATTGTCTATTTTATTTGTTTAGTTGATTAGAAAACAAACTCCTTTGCTATTTATCTTTTTATTTAAAGCAATCAAAACTATCTATTCTAATATTGAATACGAAGTTAGAATAACTACTTAAATCCCTGTGGAGACGATAATCCCGTATTTACTTATCTATTACTTGGTTATGACCCGTACACTTGCGGTCTATGGATCCTTTATTCCTTTGCTTTTATTTCATTATTTTATAACACACAAGGACCCACCATGTTTTTGGCGCCGCTGCCGGGGATTTATAGCGGTTATTTTATTTTGTTTTAAGTTAGGTTGGTAGTTTTAGTTGTTTTCAGTTTTACGTTTGTTTTGTTTTAGTCTCTTTTCAGGTTTTTCTTTAGGTATGGAGATTTCCCCCTATCAAGAGCAAAATCCACCACTTATGATGCCTCGTTCTCAAGGTCAAATTCCACCATAGTGGTGGTTAGAAGAACTGCAAGACTCTTTTGATAGAATATCTACTTTCACGAATTCGACACGAGGGAGCTTGACAAATCATTATAATAGGCTCAGAAAGTTGGAGGACTCCCTCAGTTGTTTCATGAAAGCCACAGAGAATAATATAATAAAGAGTAATGCGAAAATCGATGCTATCATATCATTAGTGCAAGTCATGCAACAAAGCCATCAATTAATGGAGCAACGATTGACGCAACTCTCAGAAACAATTGAGCAATTACAACAAGTACAATCTATGCCAACAGGCCAAAGTACAAATTTTGATGATGAAGCCATTCAAATTGATAGCGATGTTTGGTTCGATGTAGCTACAGAGTTTAGCCTTCAAGAACAGAAGGAAGTGGAATCACCACAAGTTGCACCTAGTGAACTAGAGATTCCAACAATAGAAGAATCAACCACGCTAAGCATAGATGAGTCAAGTGTTGGTAATGGAGTCGAAATTGAATTTACACCTTGTGAAGGGACGATTACATCCATGGAAAACCCAGCCAAGGCGTGTTTAGAGGAAGTAAATATTGAGGTCTTGGTTAGAAAAGAGATAGAAGAAGAAGATACTAGGATGGATTCACCACCTAGTACTCCATTGATGTCACCTCCCAATCCAATAACGACGAATCATTCAAACGGTGACATTGATAAAGCATTTGTAGAGGTGTGTAAAGACAAAGCCTACACCCAAATGCTTGAAGTTGATACAAAAGAACTCACACCGCAACAAGTATTCATAGAATCTATTCCAGAAACAAAGGAGAATGCGAGTGTAGAGATCGAGGTTGAAGACATGGCCCTCATAATAAAAGCAAGTTCTGAAACATCCGTTGTTTTAGACAAAATTCTAGAGGAGGAGCCACTTGGGTTCCCCATTGTTCCAGAAATATCTAAAGAGGTTAAAGAGAAGGACCACCACCATGAACCTGTGAAGAAGAGAGCTAAAGATGAGTTTGGGGTCGGAACCATGGTTGCTTGGAAGGCCTCCAAACAAGAGAATAGGCCACGAGGTTTCAAAAATGAGTGGATGGGACCATTTGTTGTTACTCGAGTAGTGACACCAAAATTAATAAAGATACAACCTTCGAGAGGTCAAAGGACGCAAATTGTAGACATACACAACCTTACCCACTGCTGGGGAGGTTACATAATCAAGGGATAATGGAGGTAACCCGTCAAACTTTAAATGACGTTAAATAAAAGTGCTCTTGGGAGACACCCCAAGCTTTAATTGCTTTCTTAGTTTAGTTTTTTAGTGTATATTATTTACGTTACGCATTTTTTTAGTTGATAGTACATTATTGAGGAAGGTATTAGTGTTTTTGATGCTTAGGTACTAGAGAATCGAATTCGGGAGAGAAAACAAAAATTTTCGGAAAAATCTGACCATCGGTGCGGTATAGCGGAGCATAGCCGCGGTGCACCGCAGTGAAGAAAACCCGTGCCACGGTAGCTGCCACGTGTTATATGCAGAAAAGAAAAGAAAAATAAAGCTGATGGGTCCGGTATACCGGACCCTATACCGCGTCATGGTCTGCGAGCCCAAAACCCGTGCCACGGGGTCGTACCACGTGTATTGTGCAGAGGAGAAAATTTTTGAACGCTGATAGGTGCGGTATACCGGACGATATGCGCGGTATATCGCAGCCCGCCGCCAGAGAGAGAAAGATGCGGATTTAAGGTTATAAAAGAGGTACAAAGCTTTTAATTCCGAATTTCATAAACCTCAAGCCTATTTCTCTTCTCCAAACCTCTCCCAACTCCAAGCTTCAACAAACCTTCACCTAACATCAAAACACAACCAAATCACCATGAATTCCCATCCAAATCCTTCCCTACATCATTACAAAGGAGACTCAACCATCCAAATCATATCAAAACATCTAGAATTCAAGAATCAAGAGCCTAAATTTTCAAAATTCATCCATAAATCCTTAAACTCATATCACCAAACCTTGATTCAATCATACCCACATAGAGAATTATCATCCTAACACCTTTTCTAACCCAAATAAAGCTTGTTCCACCTATGATCAAAAGTTACAAATTTCAAGAGTGTTCAAAGCTTTGAGTTGGGGGTCAAGAGAGATGATAAAGAGATGATAGAGATTTTATCAAGTGTAAGGGAGATGAAGTATCAAGGCAAGGTATTGGGTGAAAAGTTGGAAGAAGATATACAAGAGATTTCTAATGTGTGATTGATTGGGATAGAGCAAAAGAGGATGTAAGGGTTAGCGAAATTGGTGATACATGGAGTTTACATACAAGGAAATCACTGCACCCTATCTTGGGTATTAATCACGCGAGGCAATTGCCTCGAAGAGTATATTTTCTTTCTTCCTAACCACTTCTCTATATGCACTATTTGCTATTTTTATTTTATTGAGTCTTTTCGAGTCGTGGGGACACGACTCATTTTTGAGTTGGGGGTGTGGATTCGTTGTCCCTCATCTCCATTTTTATGTGATTTACTGTTTTTTTTTTAGAGAAATTTGAAAAAATTTGAAATTTTTAAGAGATGGATTAGATGTAGAATGTGTTTAATAGCTTGAAAGCATAAGCTTAGTAAGTTGATGATAGAAAGTAGTACGTTTATGAGCTGCTTTATTTTGTATGCTTTGAGTATTTGCAGGAAAACACACATTGATAGTAAAGAAAAGATTAGTTAGCAATGCGATAGAAAGTATGTTCGATCTGAGGGAGCCATGAGTGGTGTGTAGGCCGTGAGATCTAAGCTAGTTGATGAACCCATTTAATGAACGTGCTAAAGGTAAGAGAATGACGAAATTGCATGGTTTAGAAAGTGATTAAGGCGGTTCTTTCATAAGCCCCTTGTTGCCTTTTAGCTTGTTGTCCATTTTATTATTATATATCCTTCTCAGCCCCTTCTAGCCTTTCTAAAGCCCTTTTTATTAGCCACATTATAAGCCATATCCCTTTAGTTTATTAGGACTTTTCCATATGACCCGCACTCGAATCGCGATGCATAGACAATTGTTTTAGAGCTTGAGTTTGGGGTGGTGGGTCCACCATTATGGGAAATATTATTGGGTTGGGATTTTTGAGCTTATTAAGTGCGCTCTGTTCTATATATTGATGATGATTCACAGGTTTATTATATTGTAACCCTTTGCCGGGGTAATAGTGAATGAAAAAGAAGCTACGAGCTAATGTTATGAAAAAGCATAATTTATAAAAAATAGCGTGATATCTCAACATCAAAAAGAGGATCATAGCTATACAAAAGAAAAAAAAATGGATATGAAAAGAATATATATTTGGACCGGCAAAGAGGAATTTTAATGTGAACATCTTTATGCTTTAATTGGGTTATTGGGGATGCTAATTTGTGCATCAAGGAATTCATTGGGTTGAGTGAGAACGTTTTACGAGAGTAACTCAAGCTCTAGGACGATTTGTTGATGGCTAGTGAGGAGAGAGCCAAAAGCTCACTCTAAATTATCCAAATATACTTATCATACCGTCCCTAAGCCAACATTACAACCCTAAAGACCTTTTGATTCTTTGCTATGTAATCTAGACGTGATTGAGCCAATAGAGATTAGTTAAGTGGATCTTTGGATACTAGTGAAGTTCGATGAACAATCTATAGCCCCCTTGGTGAACTGAGTAAAGATCCTCTCCTTCTTACATTGCGAAGCTAATCTAATCTTGAATTCAAGCCGTGTTGATTGTAGATATGACAAGTGTGCAGGTATGTAGTCTGTAAATATTATTACATGAAATTTTCTAAGTAGTTGCTTTGAGTTTATTCTATATATTCTGCTATCTTCTTCTCCCCTGTGCTTCATTGATATAGCTGATATTTTCGAGACTTCCCTATGTTTTTATTTTTTATTGTATCGGGACGATACAAGTTTGAGTTGGGGGTCTTGATGTCTCCCTTTTTGGTCTAAATATAAGCCCTTAGGAGACATCATTTTAGGATGAAAATGGTCTTTTTATATTGACTTTAGTGCTTAAATAGCAATATTACACTTTCTCCCCTTGGAATTAGACTATTTGCATTTATAGAGCTTTTGTGCGTTAATTTACTTATTTTTAGTGCAAAGTTAGTAGGTTTATGAATTTCATGAGAAACCAATCCAAGGAGTAGAAGTGAGAATTAAAGTCTTAGAATATTTCTAGTGTGTTTAGTCGAGTTTGCTGAATTTCAATTGCACTTTCTTATTTCTAGTCTTGATTTAATGATTTATTATTTATAAAGCATATGCGGTTTAATTATTTATTTAATGTGAAGCTTTAGAGATAATATGAAAATAAATTAGATGCTAAATCAATGCTAAGGAGATAAGGAAAGAAGATCTTGAAGAAATCTGGAGATAGAAGGAAGTAGAGTCCAACTAGGAAAAGGAAAAGCTACCTTATGAATCTGAAATTCCAGCCACGTTTTAAAGATTAATTCATAACTCACGATTGGCTAAGAATTTGGGCGAGTGGTCTGCACCAATGGAAAGCTCTTTCCGAGACAAGCGGTTTCATATATTGGAACTCCTCAAACGGATAAGTATTGAAAAAGATATGACCAAATCAAATCAGCAGCAGAATCTTACCTTTCCTAGATTTTAGGGTTACGAATTAAAGAGTTTTTGACTTGTCTTCCACTCCAAGTAATTCGACCTAACACCTATAAATACCAGCTCTAAACCTTAGAAAATCATCCCTTGGCTGCATAAGCTTAATATACACAAATAATTCATCATAGAAGCCATCAAGAGGATCTAGAGGAGGAAGAAACAAGAGCTAGAGCTTAACTACATCAATTCAACACTTCTCCATCTCTATTCTTTGGTAATTAGTATTAGATCTATTTTGTCTATGAGGTATTTCTAAGCTAATTATTCAAGAAGTTTTATTATGCATAATTTCTCTTTAAGATTGTAATTTATGAACCATTGAATATTGTTTTTCTGTTTTAGTTTGAATCTGGGATTTTAATATTTAATTGAATTGGTTCTTAATTTCCATTGACTATATTCTTGTGCTTGTTCACTATTTCTGACCTAGCTAATTAGAAATAGGTTTTAGTAATTAGGCTATTCCATATAGTGGCGTATCGATCATCCGACAGGGGGGTTTAATTACAGAACTAGAATATAGACGCGTGGTATCCGTTATTTGACCGACAGGCTTGACTAACCACGTAGCCAAAGAGGTAAAATAGTATTCATCCGAAGAGGCATATTCGCCCATATAGGGGTTTATAGTACTCTAGGATAGCTCCTAGGTCCACCCTGACGGGGGCTAGGAGATAATAGATTCCCGACTATTGTGAGATTTCCCATTCACCCTTATTCTTAGTAATCATAGATTCAATAGGATAGATTCATACTTGCATATCCTTATCTTTCTTGCATAATTATTATTGTCTATTGTATTGTCTATTTTATTTATTTATTTGATTAGAAAACAAACTCCCTTGCTATTTATCTTTTTATTTAAAGCAATCAAAACTATCTATTCTAATATTGAATACGAAGTTAGAATAACTACTTAAATCCCTGTGGAGACGATAATCCCGTATTTACTTATCTATTACTTGGTTACGACCCATACACTTGCGGTCTGTGGATCATTTATTCCTTTGCTTTTATTTCATTATTTTATAACACACAAGGACCCACCAAAATACCAATCCCTTTATAATATACAAACGATTAACCTCATAGTCTCTTCTGAGTTCGATACATAATATTTACCGTTATTATTTTGAACGACTCGTACATTTGCGAAGAGTGTTCCCCTAATGTTGATTTTGTATAACGCCTCTAGGACCGTCACATAGGGCAGTGAATTTTAGGTGGTGATAATTATAAGTTTTGGTAGTGTTGCGGTGGATGTTAATTAAACGAGAAATAAAGATGCTATAATAAATAATTGTTTAAAGAGAGGAAAGAATGTTTTGATTTTTTTTCTACTCTCATTCTATATTTAAATTATTTATATTTTTTGTAATTATATGTATACTATAAAAGGTGGTTGTTATCGAAAATGATTCACTAGGGTTACACGCGCTAGTGAAGGGCGGTGTGAACAATGAGAATCGGTTAGATACACTACTGAAAGAGTGTAGGGATATTCTTGCGACTCTCACATGGTTTGAGCTTGTTCATGTGTATAGAGAAGCGAACTATTGCGCGGACTTTATGGCTAATAAGATAGGAGCTTATCTAGATGGTGATCCGGCTTATTTTGCTAGTCCCCCCGAAGGTTTAAAGAAATTGCTTATGAAAGATAAGTGTGGTCTACCTACACCTAGAGGTATATTGTGCTCTCTTTCGAGAGATTTGTAAATTAATTATGAACTACTGGTGATGTATCAAAAATAAAATAAAAGTGATGATAAATGTCATCTAAATTCATATCACCCAATTGTTGGAATTATGTCCCAGACCCCATCGACTTGTAATAAAATTGAACATTAGTGGTTGATCATATTTTGATTTATAACTGTAAAGGAAATGTTTTCTTTATATGTTGTGGCAGGCATTTATTTTATTATTATAATTGCGGATCCTTGGTTAAGTTTAGGTTTGGATATCATAAGGAGTTATGATAATGAGAATCTATCCCATATGACTTAACCTGAACAGTTCTTAATCAAAGGATCGTCGAGTTAGGACCTTGATGATCCGGTTAGATTAATATGTAGCTAACAAGTATTTATTGGATAAATATCGGTAGTTCTCGTTTACCGAGTTAGGTGCATAGATAATGCACATAGAGATGAGATTATCGAACCGACTAAAAACTAGAGATTCCTAATGGTTAATTACGTTGAACTGTCAAGTAGGTTAATCTCTAGAAGGAATTTCATGCTTGTAATCCTTTGACCTGAGATCATCACTACTGTGGTGTATATGCTTGTTGTGTTTTGATATTGGACTACTAGTGTGTCATAATGCTAGTCGAAAGGATATTGGACACAACTAAGTATATATGCTTCTAGGGATGAGTCAAGATGGAATCTATCAACTCTAGGTAAAGAGTTTGAGCTCTACAATGTCATAAAATTATAACGATTGTATCAAATCCTTGGCCAAGGTGATAGAATGAATGAAGAAAGATGTTTCTTAGGTCATTCGTCAATCGTTGATAATCGACGTGTAATGTAGTTGATTTTCTAAATGGGATTTGACAGTTGTACCATATCCCAGGATAATCCGGAGCTGTATGATCCTTCACCGGGTTCTTTGTACAGAGTTACTTCACGTTATCCGGTCGTTGGGGAGTGTTGTTAGACGCCAACCTCGATTAGTGGTTAAGTTAATTAACTACTACCGGTTTAACGATGAACCCACGTAGTCTCACACTAACGAGTGGATTGATCTTGCTTCATGACATTGATTAATTTTATTATTAGATAATAAATATTAATTAATTTTATATTTGGAATATGGTATATTAATTTGCTAGCACAAACTAATATTCTGATATAAGACCGTTCTAAGACAAAAGAGAAAAGTGAAAAACAATCAAGTTTGTGATTCTAACCACATACCTCTAGCAGAGTGAAATGTGTCACTTACCGCTAGGCGAATCAAGTCCCTTGTATAATATAAGAGGTCTAAATCCATTTTAAGTGGGTAGTGGACATGATTATTAAGATAATTAATTTCATTATACGTTGCAGAATTTTCACTTACTGTCTTTTCACCTTCTTCTCTAAAAGTTATTATAAGTATAATGATAAATCATTATACGTACATAACTTTTCAATCAGTTTTTCTTCTAAGAAAAACCCCAAGAAACAAAAGGTCTTTTTGTCTCCAAGCTAGAATTGTGATTCTGGAAGTAAGGTTCAAGCTCGGTGTGCAAAGCGTGGAGGCTTCAAACTTTTGAAACTGGGCAATTCGATTCTCATACAACGTATTAAGGTATATAATCGAATTTTTCTTTGTTTTAAATCCTTAAATCGCAACTAGATGGTTTTTTAATTGCAATTTTGTTTGCGTCGAATTATATTTTGATATAATTGAATTGCAATTTTCCTTCAATTGGTATCAGAGCCAGCTTGTTTTTTTTTTAGATATTTAAATCTTTTATTATATGATAATATTTGGGTTATTTATATGAGAATCATGTTTTATATGAGATATAAAAACAATTTGTGTTTTGATCAGTATGTTTTTTTTTATTCTGCTGTCGTGTTTATTAAGAAAAAATTTGCCATGAATATGGCAGTATATTGTGTTTTAAACAATGTCTTAAAAATTGTGCGCAACAGAGTTTTCCTATTGATCGGTCATATAATCGTATATGATGAATCTCAATTATATGCTTTATAAACTGTTTATTTGAGCAGCCACTTTTTTGCTGTTATTTGTGATGTTCTGAACATCACTTCTTTTCGTCAAAAGAAAAAAAATAAAAAAAGGAAAAGAAAAAAACTTACCTGTTGTCTGCTGTCGTCAGAAAAGGAACAGACATATGTGCAATTGGATAGTATGATTCAGAGTTTTTTTTA
This sequence comes from Nemophila menziesii, assembly GCA_029959085.1. NCBI lineage: Eukaryota > Viridiplantae > Streptophyta > Magnoliopsida > Boraginales > Hydrophyllaceae > Nemophila > Nemophila menziesii. The sequence goes on along the minus strand of JARWIR010000004.1, from coordinate 24,935,658 downwards.
TTTCTAACATATTTAAAATAAATAATCGCATAATAAACGCATTTGAAAAAATAATAACAGAACTAACATATAGGCGCTCCTCGGAGGAGCGCTTTTGACATAATTCATAATTAGTAGGCCCAATAACGTAGCCCGTTAATTTAATCTTGAGGCGCTTTCCACAAGAGCGTCTTTATTTTAAAAATAAAATATTTGTTGGCCATCGATCTGGTTTCAAAGTGCCCATAATTTTTTCAATTCGATTCTATAATTTACACCCACCAAAGTTAGAAACAAATAAATTCTAAGTCAAGTGCGGCAATGTAAACAAAATTTGGTGCAATTATATATACCCTTTCTTGATCAATCATCTTAGAAAATAGTAATAATTTGTTTGAAAAGTTTGATCTTTAAAGTATTAGTTATGTATCAACAAGCAAGGATGAAGATATAACACAAAACAATGAGCAGAAAATTACAACTTCATCAAACCTGTAGTAGTTGAAGGAGTTAATTCCGAAGTTTATGAGGACTATGTTGCAAATAATTCAAGCCTCCGTTCTCCTGTTAATTTTCACGCTGGCTTCTTGGAAGGAATCACAAATATTGTTTCAAGTAATTTTACTGTTTTTGAGTTTCACAGTATATGTTAAAACAAAATATTAAGAATTTGTCTGTTTACAACTTTGGTAGGTGTAAATTATAGAATCCAATTGAAAAATTATAAGCATTTTAAAATCAGATCGATGGCCAAGGTTTTTTTTTTTTTCTAAGTAAAGTATATGTTAAAACAAAATATTGAGAATTTATCTGTTTACAACTTTGGTGGGTATAAATTATAGAATCGAATTGAAAAATTTTAAGCATTTTAAAATCAGATCGATGGCCAAGTTTTTTTTTTTTTTTAAAGTAAAGACGCTCTTGTGAAGAGCGTCTCAGTATTAAACAAACGGGCTGCCTTAATGGGCCTCTCTAATTACTGATTATGTCAAAGGCGCTCCTCGGAGGAGCGCCTATATGTTAGTTCCGTGATTATTTTTCCAGATACGTTTTTTATACAATTATTTATTTTAAATATGTTACAAATAAAAAAAACTCTATGATTCAATTGCCTGCTGTCATTAGAATAGTATAATTCAATTCATGCAATTCGATTTATTATTAAAGATAAAGTAGAGTTTTTTTTATTTCTAACTTATTTAAAATAAATAATTACATGGAAAATGCATTTAGAAAAATAATTGCGAAAGTAACTTATGCGCTCTGAGGAGCGCCTCAATCACTTTATCAGTCCATTAAAGAAATGAGCCCATTAACAAACTTAATTTTAAAAAAAAGAAATTATTGGCCATCGATCTTTGTTGGCCATTACTAAATTCCATAATTTTTCTGTTTCAACAATCTTTTCAGGCTGGAATGTTTTAGCACAGCTGGCTCATCAGACTATATAAAATTTATATTAAAAAAATAAAAAAATTGAAAACGTACATAATTGTTGATTCAAAGTTGAATATTAAAAAAAATACCTGACAAAGTTCAGTATCATGGAAATTCACAAAGTGCACAACATCCTTTTTTGTAACTAGCAGCCATTACCTGATGATTTATGAGGCCATTGATGAATTCCTCTTTACTTTGAATGTCTGTTTTTATCTACAAGAATGTGTGGACCAATTTTGAATCCAACTATGCTATTGTGAGTAATACTATTCTTGAAAGAAATTTATTTTTATCGTGATTTGATAATGATTGATACAATTATGCAACTACAGAGGGGTTTTTAGTAAAACAGAAAGAATCATCAGAATCATTTTCTGATATATTTGCTTTGTTGCTTGGGACTCAATACTGCATAACAGGGAAACTTATTGTGTTAAGTGGATTGGATAAAGGATTCATATTGAAACAGAGTAATTTTATAATTATGTATCGGCCAACAAAGATCGTTGGCCAATAATTTTTTTTAAAATATAAGTTTTTCTTAGAAAAGCGTCTCATAATTAAGTTGACTTATTAGTTTAATGGGCTGATAAAGTGACTGAGGCGCTCCTCGGAGGAGCGCCTATAAGTTACTTTTGCAATTATTTTTTCAAATACGTTTATCCTGCAATTATTTATTTTAAATAAGTTAAAAATAAAAAAACTCGATAAAGTAGAAGACATATATGATATGTCAAAGTCCTTTTCCTACAAACTTTAAAAGTTTGAAAAGTCTTGCTTTTTTGTCTTTTTTCTTTTTTCATATTCGAAAGCAAGAAAAAGGAAATAGAAAGAAAAAGGTATAAGGCTACTAATGCACAGGAGATGGGAAAGTGATTTATTTTCTTTTTATTTGACAACATATTTTGATTAAAAAAAAAATTGTTTCATATATATATATATATTTTCGACATATGTTCTTATGGTATATTTTGATATACTAATTTTGTATTTAAGTTAAATATAAAAAATATTGTTTTAGACACTTATTATATTTTGTATTAATCAATTAGTTTATTAATATTTTGTTTAATAAAATACATCTTATAGCTATATTTGGTGAAATATACTAATATGATATAATACTAAAAATTGTTTTAGTAATAAAATAAATACTTAGATTATGAATACTATGTTATTTATTTCCACTTAACATTAAAATTATTGAGTTATTAAATGATTTATATGATATTTCATGAGACTTTTCCATCACATGTATATTTTAATATTTGTTAAGTTTACAGTTTTGTTTTGACTACCATATAAACCTGTAGTTCGAGTACAAATTATAAAAATATATATTGTTGATAATAAAATAATTTATTAATCTTACGTTTTTAGTCTGGACTACCCATAGAATGTAAAATTGATAATATTGTATTATTGGATGGATTAACTCAACAAAAATAGTTAGAAACGACTTGACTACCAGGGGACTAAATAATTTTGAGTCTCTCATTTTATATGATAAAATAGGTATTGTACCATGCTTTAATTATGATAAGATACGACTTGACTACCAAGGGGCTTATGCATGTTTTAAAGTATATTTTTTGTACATATATCTCTTAGATAAATGTCCACATCTTTGATTGATATATTTACATTCTCTAGTGTTCTAATAATTTTGTTTCATGTTTCTTTCGATTATAGATATCTCTATCACTCTCGAATCATGTCTCACATCTCGCTCCGAAGCATATTGGATGCTAACAAACTGACTGGTAACAATTTTGACGATTGGTAACGTAACGTGAGAATTGTTCTCATGCATGAAAAGCTCATCGATACGATCGATAAACCTCTGACCACTGTTCCTGAAGAGGATAAAAAAGAGGAATGGGAAGCCTACATGAACCAATATGAGCTAGGTGTATCTGCTAAGTGCATCATGTTGGCTTCGATGTTCGCTGATCTTCAAAGGCAGCATCAGGATATGGATCCTCCACAGATAATTGAGCATCTTAAGAAGATGTATGGGTCACAGAGTAGGACTGCTAGAAACCAGCTATCTAAGAAATTGTTCAAGTCTGAAATGAAGCCCAAAAGTCCTGTAGGAGCACACGTTCTAAAGATGATTGATCTTATGGAACAACTTGAGAAGTTGAAGTGTTCACTCGGAAAGGAATTATCACAAGATTTGATCTTGCAATAACTCCCAGATGACTATTTTCCTTTCATTGTTAACTATAACATGAATACGATGCAGTGTGATAAACATGAGTTACTCAATTTGTTGATTGACTTTGAGAATCAGAATAACCTAGCTAATAATGAAAAAGTATCTGGATTTGTGAATCTGATTGGACAATCTTCTAAGGGCAAAGGAAGGGCAAGAACAAGCCTAAGAAAAACCCTCTTGCGCCTAAGAAGTCTGGGAGCAAGTCCAAGGCTAAAGAGAAGAAAGTTGATCAAAAAGATGTTGAATGCTTCTTTTGTAAGAAGAAGGGACATTGGAAGAGAAACTGCCCAGAGTACTTGGCATCCTTGAAGGATCAGAAACAAGGTATGACATTTATGAAAAATGTTTTCATGCTTTCTTTAGTATCTATTGATTCTACTAAATGGGTATTGGATACCGGAATTAGTTTTAACATTTGCAATTCGTTGCAGGAGTTAAAGACCAGTAGAAGGTTGAGGAAAGGAGAAGTAAGCTTACAAGTCGGCAATGGAGCAATTGTTGCAGCCGTAGTTGTAGGATCTATTTCTCTTTTGATGCCTACAGGCAAAACAATAATTCTGGAAAACTGTTATTATGTTTCAAAGTTTGTTTCGAACATTATTTCCATTTCATTGTTGGACAATTATGGGTTTTATTCAGTTTTTAAGGATAATCAATGTAGTATTTTTCATAATGATGTTTTATATGGTGTTGGTTATTTACAGAATGGTGTATATGTTTTGTCTAATGTTACTTATAACATGGTATTGAATGTTTCTGGCCATAAGAGGAAGCTAGATAATAATGCAAATCAAACCTTTCTTTGGCATTGTAGGCTTGGTCATATTGGTGAGAAAAGGGTCCACAAGTTACACAAGGATGGTTCCCTTAGACAATATAATTATGAATCATATGAGACTTGTGAATCCTGTCTCAAAGGAAAAGTGACTAAATCTCCTTTTACAGGAATTGGAGAAAGAGCTACAGAACTCCTTGGTCTCATACATACAGATGTATGTGGACCAATGAGAGTACATGCTAAAGGAGGATACTCTTACTTCATCACCTTTACTGATGATATGTCTAGATATGGATTTGTTTATCTTATGAAACACAAATCTGAATCATTTGAAATGTTCAAGCGATTCCGCAGTGAAGTTGAGAAACAAACAGGTAAGAGTATTAAAGCACTAAGATCTGACCGTGGTGGTGAATATCTCAGTGATGATTTCATAGATTACCTAAGCCAGAATGGGATACTCTCTAAATGGATGTCTCCAGGAACACCACAACATAATGGTGTGTCTGAAAGGAGAAACCGCACTTTATTAGATATGGTGCGATCCATGATGGGATACACAGATCTTCCAACATTTCTCTGGGGTTACGCTTTAGAGTCAGCTGCTTATTTGCTTAATAAAGTTCCCACTAAAACAGTCGATAAAACAGCATATGAGATATGGAAAGGACGTAAGCCAAATCTTAAACACTTAAAAGTTTGGGGTTGCCCAGCTTATGTTAAGCGACTAATGACGGATAAGCTTGAGTCAAGATCTGACAAATGTAGATTTGTTGGATATCCAAAGGAGACAATGGGATATTACTTTTATCACCCTTCTGAGCACAAAGTGTTTGTAGCCAGAAATGCAACCTTTCTTGAAAGGGAGTTCCTTGGAGAAGGAATTCATGGTGGAGAGGTAGATCTCGATGAAATGCAAATTTCAGAATCTTCTAGTCAAGCTGAAGAGCAACAAATATCTGTCAATCCTTCTTTTATTGATGTGTTGAATGTTCCTTCTAATGATCAAGACTCAAATGTTGAGTCAAACGAAATTCCAGTCGAACACGATCATGGACAAGGAAATCAACAACATCGACAAGAAGAAGAACCAATTGTACACGAGACTGTTAGAAGGTCTTCTAGGGACCGTCATTCACCAGAAAGATTAAATCTCATGGTGCAAGTTGATAAAGACGATCATGTTGATGACGTCATATCAATAAGTGACGATCCTAAGACTTATGAAGAAGCTATGGCTGCTACAGATAGTGACAAATGGATTGGAGCCATGGAATCCGAGATAGAGTCTATGAGAGTCAACAAAGTATGGACTTTGATTGAACCCTCAATAGGCGTAAGACCTATTGGTTGCAAATGGGTGTTTAAGAAAAAGATTGGAGCAGACGGGAAGGTAGAGACCTATAAAGCCCGTCTGGTTGCGAAAGGGTTTAATAAAAAAGAAGGAATCTATTACGAGGAAACCTTTTCCCCTGTAGCAATGCTCAAATCAATTCGGATCTTACTTGCAATAGCTGCATATTATGATTACGAGATATGGCAAATGGATGTGAAAACAGATTTCCTTAATGGGGAGCTCAAGGAGGATGTCTATATGACTCAGCCTAAGGGTTTCACATCCCCATCTCATCCTAATAAAATATGCAAGCTTCACAGATCCATTTATGGGTTGAAGCAAGTGTCACGAAGCTGGAATCTTCGCTTCCATACAACAATCAAAGAGTTTGGTTTTGTAAGATGTGAAAAAGAGCCATGTGTGTACAAAAGGACTAGTGGGATTACAATCATATTCCTGGTATTATATGTAGATGACATATTACTATTAGGTAATGATATACCAACAATGCAACAAACCAAGATTTGGTTATCCGACCAGTTCTCCATGAAGGATTTAGGAGAATCAGCTTATATTCTAGGATTTAAGATCTATAAAGATAGATCGAAGAAGATACTTGGCCTATCTCAATCCTTATACATAGATACTATCTTAAAGAGGTATCACATGGAAAATTCCAAAAAGGGATATTTACCAATAGGCTCTGGAATTACTCTTAGTAGGGGGGATTGTCCCAAAACCCTAGAGGAAAGAGGACGCATGAGTAAGGTACCATATGCTAGCGTAGTGGGATCGATCATGTATGCCATGACATGTACTAGACCTGAAGTAGCCTACGCGCTAGGAGCAGCGAGTGGATACCAAGGTAACCCAGGTGAGGAGCATTGGAAAGTTGTAAAAACTATCCTTAAGTACTTAAGAAGAACTAAGGACCAATTCCTCATCTATGGAGATTGTGAGCTGAAGCTAAATGGGTATACAGATGCTAGTTTTGCTTCAGACAAGGACGATAGCAAATCGATATCTGGATATGTGTTCACACTAAATGGAGGAGCGGTGAGTTGGAAAAGTTCCAAGCAAGCTACTGTAGCTGATTCGGTCACTGAAGCAGAATATATAGCAGCATGTGATGCAGCTAAAGAAGCTGTTTGGATGAAGAAGTTCTTAACAGAACTTGGTGTGGTTCCTACAATAAAGGGATATGTTCCTTTATATTGTGACAATACTGGAGCTATTGCACAATCCAAGGAACCTAGATCACACCATCGATCCAAACATGTTCTGCGAAAGTATCATCTAATTCGAGAAATTGTGGAGCGTGAAGATGTCCAAATTCAAAAAGTTGAAGGAAAGAAAAACCCAGCAGATCCCTTCACCAAAGCGCTTGGGTCAAAGGAGTTTGACAAGCACAAGATGAAAATAGGATTGCGTTTCTTGAGCGATTGAGTCTAGGTCAAGTGGAAGATTGTTGGAATTATGTCCCAGACCCCATCGACTTGTAATAAAATTGAACATTAGTGGTTGATCATATTTTGATTTATAACTGTAAAGGAAATATTTTCTTTATATGTTGTGGCAGGCATTTATTTTATTATTATAATTGCGGATCCTTGGTTAAGTTTAGGTTTAGATATCATAAGGAGTTATGATAATGAGAATCTATCCCATATGACTTAACCTGAACAGTTCTTAATCAAAGGATCATTGAGTTAGGACCTTGGCTAACAAGTATTTATTGGATAAATATCGGTAGTTCTCGTTTACCGAGTTAGGTGCATTGATAATGCACACAGAGATGAGATTATCGAACCGACTAAAAACTAGAGATTCCTAATGGTTAATTACCTTGAACTATCAAGTAGGTTAATCTCTAGAAGGAATTTCATGCTTGTAATCCTTTGACTTGAGATCATCACTACTGTGGTGTATATGCTTGTTGTGTTTTGATACTGGACTACTAGTGTGTCATAATGCTATATTGGACACAACTAAGTATATATGCTCCTAGGGATGAGTCAAGATGGAATCTATCAACTCTAGGTAAAGATTTTGAGCTCTACAATGTCATAAGATTATAACGATTGTATCAAATCCTCGGCCAAGGTGATAGAATGAATGAAGAAAGATGTTTCTTAGGTCATTCGTCAATCGTTGATAATCGACGTGTAATGTAGTTGATTTTCTAAATGGGATTTGACAGTTGTACCATATCCCAGGATAATCCGGAGTTGTAAAGATAGAGGGAATACCTGTATGATCCTTCACCGGGTTCTTTGTACAGAGTTACTTCACGTTATCCGGTCGTTGGGGAGTGTTGTTAGACGCCAACCTCGATTAGTGGTTAAGTTAATTAACTACTACCGGTTTAACGATGAACCCACGTAGTCGCACAATATAAGACCGTTCTAAGACAAAAGAGAAAAGAAAAAAACAGTCAAGTTTGTGGTTCAAACCACGTACCTCTAGCAGAGTGAAATGTATCACTTACCGCTAGGCTAGTCAAGTCCCTTGTATAATGTAAAAGGTCTAAATCCATTTTACGTGGGTAGTGGACATGATTATTAAGATAATTAATTTCATTATACGTTGCAGACTTTTCACCTTCTTCTCTAAAAGTTATTATAAGTATAATGAGAAATCATTATACGTACATAACTTTTCCATCAGTTTTTCTTCTAAGAAAAAATCCCAAGAAACAAAAGGTCTTTTTGTCTCCAAGATAGAATTGTGATTCTGGAAGTAAGGCTTAAGCTCAGTGTGCAAAGCGTGGAGGCTTCAAACTTTTGAAGCTGGGCAATTCGATTCTCATACAACGTATTAAGGTATGTAATCGAATTTTTCTTTGTTTTAAATCCTTAAATCGCAACTAGATGGTTTTTTAATTGCAATTTTGTTTCCGCCGAATTATATTTTGATATAATTGAGTTGCAATTTTCCTTCACCAATATGCAACCCATAATGTGGCGTGACTCGAGTGGAAGTAAATCATTAATTTTTTTTTTTTTGATTTGGTTATCAATTTACTTTGACTCAAATCATGTTACATCATTGGTATAGTAGGTAGTATATATTATTATTCATATTTTAATTAATGAAATTAATTTTTAATTTAAAAAAGAATTAATATTTTTTTTTGCATGGAAAAATTTAATACTTTTCTTTTGTTACTTTCCGTATGGCCCGTATCTTTTTCTCTGTTTGTTTACTTTTCGTAGTTGCCCTACCTTGTCTATGTGCATATATAAAACATGCCATGTGATAGATTGTATAGATCATGAAATCAGCTGAAACATTCAAGGAGTAAAACCGACGAAAAATAAATAAATTAAAGAGTAAATATTTATGTTTACCATGAAACATGAGTTGGGAGCTCGCCTGCTCATTATTTTAATTATGCCGATATGCCTAAGGGTAGGTCGCATAGTAGATGCGCAGACCACGCTACCATATCCGCCAACTACTATACCACGTCCGCCGCCTGAAGAAGGTAATATATCTAAACATCGTTCTGTGTACTGCTAATATAATTCCATAATTTTGCTACTTCACGTTTTTCAATTCCATCACTGACACTATATTCAGAAAGGGTATATAATGATAAGTATAATCCATTAATCCTAATTATTATAAGTCAAATCTCAAAGAAGAATTAATAAAAAAAAGCTTATCCAACTTAATTTTATATTAGATGATTATTTTCTTATAATATATGTTAATATTTTTTTTTCTTTTACATTTTTACCGTAGTTTTATTTAAAATAATATATATATATATATATATATATATATATATATATATATATATATATATATATATATATATATTTATTGACACTTTCAACCACCATTGTCGACCAGCACTTCCAAACGAGCCATAAATCAGTTAAGTCAATTTCAGCGATCAACTTTGTAAAACAATTTTTTCAATTTTTACAATTCTTGTATTAAAATCTATCACTATGATTTTTTTTAAAAAAATTGCAATAATTTTTTCCCACTCAAACAAAAACTTGTGTATATTTTATAAATATTCAAAAATTAAAAATTTGTGATGATAAAATTACGAAATTGTTTTTTTATTTTATTTTATAGTTGCAGAACCATAATTTGTCGTTCTTTGTAATGTACATAACAAAAAAATTTGATTCTTGAATTACAATTTGTCAAAAATAACGATAATTCTTTTTTCCTAAAATGATAATTAAAATAGACAGTGACATTACTATAAGAAATCATGCAATGACTTTAGATAAATTCTTCAAAATAAAATTCTTAACTAATTGCGTTGGTATCTAGTGGAAATTGATTAATAAATTATCAAAAATTAATTTATTGAATGCCCAACATCCTGTATAATCGCTTCTTTTAGAGATAGAATAGAATGTTGAGGTGTATAACTTATCAATCACATATCCCTTATTATAAATTTAAAGTATATTTATTATATTATTTCTAAAAAAGTTAATCATGATTGAAGACGAATCATTCTTAATAAAATATTGTCTTGACTGGAAAATCTTTAACAACTTTTCATCTATACAAAATTTCAAATTCTTGTACCTGTATCATTGATTTGGTTGTAATTAACTTTGCCCATTTCAACAATAACACCATTAGAATCTCTATCAATATATGAAACTGTAGAACTTAAAGGGCCTAATAGTTGCATCTGTATTAATCTTAAAATAATTAACAAGGGGCACTAAGGGATACAATCATTGTTGTTACTATTAACTTTATTCTCCTAATAGAGTAAACTAGAGTAGGATTAGATATCAGTTAATTAGTCTTTAAAAATGGATATGCATCATTAAAACTAATGAAAATAAGGTTTTCCTGCTATAAATTCAAAGCATAATTAATAGTATTCATTAGGGATGCATAAGGTTCAGATATCCGACCCTAAGGGACATCCCTCTACCAACCTTATAAGTTTGCTTTGGATTATTATTAACCCACCACCCAACCCTAAGAATCGTTAGAAATACGCTTTGGGTTGATTCGGGTTTGGCTCGGTTTTGGGTAGGATTTGGTTTTTGTCAACTAATGGTCAAAATATATAATTCATTTACAAAATTGTGAAATTTGACACATTTATATAATGTAAATCACAATATAAATATGAAGGACTTGTACATAAACCATAATTTTACTAAGAGTAATGCTGGGTATCACCCAAAAAGGTATCACCTAAATATCACCCATGATGTGGCGGTTAGGTGGACCAATTATGGAGGAGAGTGAAAAAAGTATATCTAGAAAGAGAAAATTCATGATTGGTCCACCTTAACCGCCACATCGTGGGTGATGTTTAGGTTATACCTTTTTGGATGATACCCAACATTACTCTTTTACTAACTTATATGAAAATAGATCCGTAAACAAAAAATAGACCTCTATTACATATTTGTCTTCATCGGTTAGGCAATTCTAGTTACATTTTACATGAAATTTACATCGTGCAACCTCTATGTAAAATGTTTACATTATATTAGAATTACATTTATTATCTACATTAAAAATTCGTAAGCACTCCCAAAAGTTATAAGAAAAATTCACTTGCTCTAGTGGATGGACTTGTGTTGATAATCAATATCTATGAGATATCCAAAATCCTTGCAATTTCACACTAAAACTATATAATAATATTGTTTTGTATCACAAACACCCTCAAAGTCAAACAAACTAGAAGACCATGATCAAAACTTAAAATTATCATAAAGGCATACACACCACCCATTTCAGAATTCATATTACATAAAATTCTGATAAGATTACATTGAATGTCTTAGTAATTTAATAATCAATGCCTCAGGTATCAACATTGGAATTGAAATGAACATGCCTCATAATTTACATATTCATTGGATAAATATCTATAAGGACTAGGGAAATCAGAATTTTTTTAAAACCTACAAGTATTCAATAACAAAGAACTAAGTTATAGGCTGCCTACTCAACATTTACTTCCTCAATCCATAATATATGGACAATTAGTACACATTGTCATCGTGTACTGCATATTTATGTAAGGTTGAACAATATCAATATAAGAAGTGAAACGGAGATGCAATCATATAATAGATATCTTAGAAAAATTATATTGCAGTAACATAGTTTTATACCTTTAATTAGGTGATTGGCTGAAAATCAAAGTGTTATAATAGAATGAAATTTAGTCAAACTCAACTCATCCAAAAAAAAAAATAACTTGTAAAATTTTAAAAAAGAAAGCATTTTTGTAACTATATACTTGTATTTAATTAATATAACAAAATAACTAAATTTATATATGTCTCCCCAATTCTACTTCCAAATGGTCCACATGTTTATTTGAAGTATTAAGGATTATAAGAAGTGAAGCTCTTAGCCAATTTTGCATACATGATACAACACAAGGCTTCAACTGTATTTGGGGACAAAGAGCTTCTAAATTGATCAAACACTCTTTCACTAATACCGAAAGCGGATTCTGATGCAACTGTAGAGTTATGAACATCTAACACATGTCATTTGTGATAATTATTTAAACCTTAGAGAGTTTCTTTTCCACCAACCCAGAATGTTAAATTCAGAATACATTTCCTCAGTGCCTTCACACAAATATCTTTTCACTTATGTACCTCTAGAGGATTGTCTTTGAGACATGAGAGACTGGATTTTTTTGCCAAGAACAACACTCGAGCTTCCCACTTCAATAATAGCACTTGATGATCAACTTAGAGCACTAGTACTATAAGAGCATCAACCTTAGCATAAAAGGAGTAGAATCTGTCTAGGAATCTCTTATCCTTGTAATAAATTCCTTATCCTCAGTATATATGTACATAATACTTAAGTAACATTTAAGATATTGTAATTTCTTCCTTGGATCTAATGCAACAACATACAACTAAATGTTGATGTTATTTATACCCAAATTCTTTAGAAACTTTTTCTTCATTAACTTTACAATACTTTCCTATATAATAATAACTTCATCGGAGTACAACTTTGAAGTCACAAATAAGGTACTAGAGAATTTCTTTATGGAGTTGTATCAGAAACTCTACAAAGCACCTTGCTTTTTACCATTCAATGAAAGTTTGTGGACTTATAGTCCATAATCTATATAGTAATATTTATAATTGTAATTATCCACTTTAATATTAAGAAATATAAAATCAAATTTATCAGCAGATTCAAGCACATTATAAGTAAAATTCCATCTAGTGGGTACATCAAGTCACAAGAGTGATTTGGACTCAATACCTCGTAAAGATACAAACTGTTTGTATCATAGTAATATAGAAGGAGAAGACCTCATAAATATAACTACCACTCTTTTATTTTTGATTAATGAAACCAAACCAGTCATACCTTCCTTCACAATTAGATCTAATATATGTGCACACCATCTCACATGAAAAAACACATGCATCGAGATGGTGGTGTCGCCTAGGGTGTGATAAAAATAAGATAAAAATAAGCCTGAAAACAATACACTAATCACCCTAGACAAGCATGGTACTACAAGTATTACAGTACGTATGCATGTTTTAATGATAAGTTAGATTCGTTCTCAAGGACTTAGTGTGTTACACGAATGAGAAAATAATTAAGAGTAGCAATAATTAATTAAAAGACAGCAAGTAAATATGATTGATTAAGAGATGATTAATTAAACTAAATAAAATAAAAGAAAATAAAATATATATGAAAGAATATGAGATGAGAGAGTATAGCTTAGGTTTTGCTAGTATGCACTAATCCTTCTAATTTTTTTTCTATCAAATTCAGTTAATAAGGGAGATAATAGCTCTTAGATACTTAGTCAGGTTTCCAACTTCCCATTCCTTAGACCTTGAGAGCGACTAAGGGGGCTACGACACAACCACGAGGGCAGTTTAAAAATTGGTTTATCAAGCGCTACCAAGGCCCTAAAGAAAACAGTTCCTTCAATTGGTGATATGGTGATTAAAACAAACCCTAATGACTATCTAGTTAGGATCGATGTTGTCAAGAACAATATCGGACACTAGAAGTTATGTGGTGTTTCAATAATTAGACACCCCTTCCGGGCGACCAAATAACTACTATTAAGAAAGCCTAAAGTGATCAAGTTTAGGACAGACAATAATTCAAAACACATAAACAAATATATGAGTAAGCAGCTAATATCGAATTAAAATATATAATACCCAAAGAAACTTAGATAGAAAGAAAATAGAATTCATAGATTATACATAATGCAAAACCCAAGTCATGGAAAAATTAGTTCATACCTGAAAGAAATAAACTAAAAGATTGATACAAAGATGTCATCTTGCTCTCTTCAATAACTCTAATGATATAAAACTTAAGGACTAACTTATGGGAGGTAAGGATTACTTTACAAAGGTTTAAGGGTGTATTTATAGGTGTCTAGAAGACCTAATTCGTTTTTTTGGAGTGGAAGACAAGTAAATTGGACTCCAAACCCAACTCAAATTCGTAACCCTAAAATATAGAAAAGGTAATAATCTGCCGCTGTTTTGTTTTGGTCATAACTGCTTCAATGCTTATCTGTTTGATGCGTTCCAATAGTCGAAACTCATAGTCTCGGAAAGCTCATTAACTATGCTTCATACTATTCTCCCAAATTCCTAGCCAATATTGAGTTATGATCACTTATATGGTCGTAGGTGCTGAAATTCAAATTTATTTGTTAACTTTATCTTTCCATATATTAGTCTTTCCTTTCTTTTCTCCAATTTCCATGTATATCTTCTTTTCTTTATCTCGTATAATTGACTTGACATTTAATTAATTTCCATAAATCTTTAAAGTTTCACACTAAATAAATAATTCAACCAAATATGCTCTAAAAATAATAAATCATTCTATCAAGACAAGAAATAGGAAAGTGCACTAATACATGTGAAAATCGAGTATTTAGACTTCTAAAACACTAAAAATGATGTCTCCAATTAATATTAAATCATCACAAATGGGGAGACATCAAGACCCCCAACTCAAAGTTGTATCGTCCCGATACAATAAAGATAAAAACAAAGGGAAGTCTCTAAATACACACCTAGCTCAATTAAGCACAGTGGGAAAAGATGGCAGAATATACAGACATAAAGCAACTTGTTAAAAAATTTCATGTAATAATATTTACAAACTACATACATGTACACTTCTCATATTCACAATCAACACGGCTTGAATTCAAGATTAGATTAGCTTCGTAATGTAAGAAGGAGAGGAACTTTACTCAGTTCACCAAGGAGGCTATAGATTGTTCATCGAACTTCACTAGTATCCAAAGATCCACTTAAGTACTCTCTATTGGCTCAATCACTTCTAGATTACATAGCAAAGAATCAAAAGGTCTTTAAGGTTATAATGTTGTCTTAGGGACGGTATGATAAGTATATTTGGATAATTTAGAGTGAGCTTTTGGCCCTCTACTCACTAGCCATCAACGAATCACCCTAGAGTTTGAGTTACACTCATAAAAACATTTCTCACTCAACCTTATGAATTTCTTGATGCACAAAGTAGCATCCCCAATAATCCAATTAAAGCATAAAGATGTTCACATAAAAATTCCTCTTTGCCGGTCCAAATATATTTTTTTTCAAATCAATTTTTTTCTTTTCATGCTTTTTAGATTTTTTTCATTTACTATTACCCCAGCAAAGGGTTACAATATAAACCTGTGAATCATCAACAATATAGAACTAGAGCAAAATTAATAAGCTCAAAAATCCTAACCCAATAACAATTCCCATAATGGTGGACCCATCACCCCAAACTCAAGCTCTAAAACAATTGTCTATGCATCGCGATTCGAGTGTGGGTCATATGTAAAAGTCCTAAAATCTAAAGGGGTATGGCTT
Source organism: Nemophila menziesii (assembly GCA_029959085.1). Taxonomy (NCBI): domain Eukaryota; kingdom Viridiplantae; phylum Streptophyta; class Magnoliopsida; order Boraginales; family Hydrophyllaceae; genus Nemophila; species Nemophila menziesii. The sequence continues at coordinate 24,920,038 of JARWIR010000004.1, read as the reverse complement.
ATAATATGGCTAATAAAAAGGCTTTAGAAAGGCTAGAAGGGGCTGAGAAGGATATAAAATAATAAATGGACAGCAAGCTAAAAGGCAACAAGGGGCTTATGAAAGAACCGCCTTAATCACTTTCTAAACTATGCAATTTCTTTATTCTCTTACCTTTAGCACGTTCATCAAATGGGTTTATCAACTAGAATGGATCTCACGTCCTACAAACCACTCAAGGCTCCCTGAGATCAGACATACTTTCTATCGCATTGCTAACTAATCTTTCCTTTACTATCAATGTGTGTTTTCCTGCAAATACTCAAAGCATACAAAATAGATCAGCTCATAAACATACTACTTACTATCATTAACTTACTGGGCTTATGCTTTCAAACTATTAAACACACTATACATCTAACTCCCATGTATGAAATTTTTTAATTTATACCTAAAAACAGAAAAATGGAGATGAGAGACAACGAATCCCCACACCTCCAACTCAAAAATGAGTCGTGTCCCTACGACTCGACAAAGAAATTAAAATTAGCAGATAAAGCATTTACAGAAATGGTAAGGAAGAAAGAGAACATACTCTTGAGGCTATTGCCTCGCATTATCTACATCCAAGATAGGATTTGCTGGATCTTTCTTTAATTGCTCAAGGAGTGTTATGATGGGAACTTGATTGGCTTTGATTTCTGCCACATCATTGGCTAAGGAAGTTTGAGTTGCTTCGACTTTGTTTAAACGCTCCTTCATCTTCTCTTGCCAACTATGCTCCTTTTCTTTCGTTGAAACTTGCGTAAATCCCGCTCCTCTCAAGACTTTCATGATCCAAGCATCGTCAATATTGTTACTCTTTTTAAACTCTAGTTTCTCTTCTTCACCCAAAATTATATTCGCTTATCGTACAAGACACGTGATCAAAGTAGGATATTTCACATTAAATAACGAGATAGGAGAGACCGAAAATCGCATCACCTCATCAAAGATCAATTGTGCCACATCTACCTCTTCTCCTCCTCTCAAAATACAATTCAACAAGATAGCGTTCTTTTTACTTACGTCCAAAATTCTTGTGTTTACAAAGACGTTAGGGATATATTTGTAAGGCTAAGGTGCCTTTAATTATCCCTTATGTGATTGCACTTTCTCCTTGTCTAAAACATGCTCAAAAAGTAAATTCTAATCGAAGATTCTTTTTCTATCCACTGTTTCTCTATACTTGCATGGTCCTACCAATTTCTTAAACTGGAAGTGGTTTCTAATCTCTTCAACTGTAAAAGGAACTAACTTTCCTCTAACTGGAACACAACCTTCACTATCTCAGCTAAAGAGGCCTAAATAGAAATCTGAAACTAACTCATGACTTAAATCAGAATGTCTTACCATGAATGTAGACCAACCCAGTCTTTCACCAATCTCCAAGAATCTCTTATACACTCCTTTACCAACTTCTTCATCAAATATTCTCGCATAAGCAAAAGGTAGTTCCTTTAATTGTTTCTCTGCAGAAGCTATCATGGCCTTAGAAGTTTTATCTTTTTCTTCGGGTGTAGGACCTTTGAATTGGAGAGGTTGTGTTGTCTTCTTCACGAAAAGTGGAACCTTTTTTCCTATTGAATTAAACGCAGCTAGCTCACCTCTCCTTACGATGTCTATTTTACCCTTTGTGTTGGAACTAGAACTTTTCTCACTTGATTTCTTCTCAATAGAACCCAATACCTTTCTTTTCATCATCTCCCTTTTAGTAGATAATGTCTCTGTTCCTTTAGTCATCTCAATTAACCTCCAACTCAAAGCTTTGACCACTATTGAAATTTCAAGCTCTTGCTTATTAGTTGAACAAGCCTTATTTGGGTTAGGAAAAGTGTTTTGATGATGATTCTATATATGGGTAAGATGGATTGGTATGGATCTAAAAAATTGTTGGATGAATTTTCTGAAACTTAGGCTTTTGATTCTTGGATTCAATGTGTTTTGGTGAATATTCTTTGTAATGATATGGAGAGAAGATTTGATGTGTTCTATGGTGATTGGGTAGTGTTTTGATGTTTGGGGAAGGTTTGATGAATCTTTAATAGAGTTGGGAGAGGTTTGGAGAAGAAAGAGAGGCACAAGGATTGTCAAATTCGTAATAGACTAATCTTCCTCTTCTTTATAACCTAGAATTTGAAACGTTCTCTCTCCAGCGGCGCGGACCAGCATACCGGTGCTTCTCTTCGAAATAAAATCTTGCTTCGGCAATAAACCTGACTCGCGGACCCGTGGGCACGTGTTTTTGTCTGACCGGCATACTGCTGGTATGGCCGGCACATCGGTGCGGTAAGTTTTCAAAAATCATCTCTAGGAAAAGAACCCGATTCATGAACCCGTGAGCACCCCTTTTTGACCCGCTGGCTTACCGGTCATACGGCCGACATACCGGCGGGCATGTCAGAATATGCCTAAATTTTTTTTCTTTTTTCCTCCCTAACTCGATTTATTTAATTCCTGTACATCAAAAACACTAATACCTTTCTCAAATATGCAATATCAACTAAAAAAACTAAACTAAACATGAATTAAAAACATAAAAACATAAAAAATTACGGGTTGACTCCCGTACAACACTTTTATTTAAAGTCTTTTAAAGTTAGACGCGTTACCTCTATCAAGATTTGCGAATATAGCCTCCCCAACAACGAGCAAGGCTATGAATGTCTACTACGCTTAATGCCCTTCTTGTAAAACTTACTATTAATTCCGTCTAGTCCCGGAGCTTTGGATGCTGATAACTCCTTTACAGCATCCTCTACCTCCTCCATGGTAGGCTTCTTAGTAAGTTCTTTGTTCATATCATCAGTGATACAAGGTTTAATATATTCTGCTGCTTTATTCATATTATCATCTGTAGTTTTAACTTCTTCAAATAAAGTATTATAATAATCCTGAAAGCAATTTTTAATCTCGTCTGTGTTATCTTCCCAATCTTCATTATTGTTTTTTATTCTGGTAATTCTGTTAATTTTCCTTCTTTGAATGGTAGCTAAGTGGAAAAATTTAGTATTTTTGTCTCCATAAATTAGCCAGTTTTGTCTAGCTCTATCACTCCAATATTTTTCTTCATTTTCGTATTCTATTTTTAGTTGTTCTTTAATATTTCATTCTTCATTTAAGTAATCCATATTTTGTTCTTTATTGAAAATAGTAATCAAACGTTCTTGTAAGCTTTTAATCGTAGTATCATGATTTTTAAATGTCCTTAGGTGCCATTTAACTAGTTCGTTTTTAGTATTGTCTCTTTTTTTAACAAAGTTTTTTAATAGGGATTGTGTTGCTAGGTTTTTTCCAACTATTATTCACTATCTCACGACATTCATTGTTGTCAAGCCAACGGGTCTCAAATTTAAAGAATTTACTACCAATTTTCATATCTATATTATGGTGAAGTATAAGGGGAGAGTGATCCGACCCAATAGCCAGAGGGATGAAGACTTGGGCTCTTGGGAATCCAATCGTACATGGCTAGTCCTCGATCTATCCTTGTCTTGACGTGTTTTTCTCCTCCCATCCTGTTAGAACAAGTAAAGAAACATCCGTTAGAATTAATTTCTCAAAGAGCGTTTTTAGAGGTAAAATCAAGAATTTCGTTAATATGAAGCATATTAGCGGGGTTCTTGCTTTGTTTCTCATTAACATTTAGAATATCATTAAAATCCCCTAGTATCATCCAAGGGTCTTTTATCTCTTTACTCCATTCTAAGATATCATTCCATATGTTTCTCCTATCATTAAAATCATTTAGGGCGTGAATGAAAACCATAAAGTACGAGAAATAAAGTTCATTAATACTAACTATTACATCGAAGGAACTGGAAAAAACAACTTCTAAACGCACACCAGCGTGCCACAAAATAATGAACCCACCAGAATGAAAAGCATTCCCAGTGGGTTTAACAAAAAATGAGTTCTCAAAATCAATTGCCTAACAATGTCTTGAGAATCAACTTCTCTTAACATTGTTTCACAAAAATCAACTACCCCCGGACGAAATTGAGCTAACAACGAGCGAATTCTAGTCAATGTCAAGGGAGCTCGTATTCCCTGGACATTCCAAAAAAGGGTCGTCATATATAACTCGCGGCTTTGCTGGAATAGCCGCCTCCTTTCTCCTTCCTTCCCTGTACAGATTCTTCTTCATCAGCATCTTCATATCTAAATTTCATGTCGTTATCTTCACCACCTCCTTCGTAATCTTTTTCAAAATAAATTGCTATTTTCGAAGCTTCCATCTTTCTCCTCTTCCGTTTTGAATTGTGAGTCGTAGTCATCTATCATTCATGAAAGATCCTCCATGTTATTTTTGGTCTCCTTAGCCTTCTGAATTGATACGTCATCTTCATTCTCATCTTCAAGCAAGCTATACTTGTTATTATTCACAAAATCTTCAATTGGATCCACGACTCTTAACTTTCTGAAACTCCCTGATTTCTTCTTACCCTGGTCAGCCTCAACTGCGCTCGCCCTAGTATCTCTTCTTCGCTTAACGTTTTGCTGGTTCTCTGAATAACACTCCCGACTCGTATAATTATTTCCACTACTGGTAACTACCTACTTCCCTTTCATTTTCCTCACTTCTTCTTCGAACGCCATAAGTGCAGCTCTCATATTTCCTTCATTTTTGTTTTCGCCATCTTCAGTTATCCCGTGAGCACGTTTAAAAGCCTCAATATTTTGTGCTGATTCATGAATTTCAATTCTTAGATCATGCATTTGCTTGTTCCAACTCTCCTAAACCCTCTCCTCACTCTCTTTTTCCTCCTTAGTGTGTCTTTGCGCCATAATTTTGCTGGAACTGGCATTTATGGTGTAGTTGAATTTGCTGTATATTAATGCTTCTTGCTGGGCTACGAGTCTCTGTTTTGCCACATGTACCTCTAACATTTTTATAATTATAAGTGAAATGCACAAACTCACCATCTATCTTAAGATGGAGCCCATATATTGCAGTTAAAATATTAATATTAATAATTTAACCGCAATAGAACGGATTTATAAATAAGGGTTAATGCCCAAAGTTTGAGTTGTGGGAAGCTTCCATAGCTCAACGACTCTTTTTATGGGAAAGAAAAGGAAAAAGCAAAATCTATGTGGTTTTTTATGGGTAAAAGAATGATGATTGGGTGAGAGAAAATTAATTCTAACTTGAGATGATTCTTGGACATTAATTCTATAAATAATTATAAAATATCTTATTTTTTATGGAAAAATATATAAAAATAAGTATATTTAGTAATGTGAACTAAAACTAAAAAAAGGACAAATATCACATATTTATTATTTTTTTGTTTCACAATGCTTGTTTATTTTTATTTTTGTTACAAATATTAAGGAATACAATAATTAGATTTTTCATTATCAAAATATTTTTATCAATAAAAAAATTTATAATTTTTTTTGATATTGTAAATATTAAATAAATAGTTAGATAAATTTTTTGAATGATATATTAAATAAGTGAGTAAATTTTTTTTGAACAAAATAAATTTTGTCAAATTTAACTTAGGCTTTGCTTGTATTAAGAAACTATTTTAATTATCAACAGTACCTAACTAACAAGTTGTTAAATCTATATAAATAAAGGAAAATTTTTCTACTCGATAATGGTGGATACTACACCCATTATATTAATACATATATCTCATGTTATAAACTTATAAAAGTAACTAAGTAATTAATTTAATGACATGTGTTTTGTTATAATAATTAATTAAAGTTATGTGAATATTAAACCATCCAATATTGTATGGAAGTTTTACCCTATAATAAAACACAACAAAAGATTAAAAAACAGCTAAGATTAGTTTAGAAAAATAAATAATAGGTAATTTAGATTTAGTGTTCGTTTGGAAGTGTTTTTTTAAAAGCATTTAAAGTGTATCTACATGTTAAAAGTATTTTAGACCTTGAAAAAACATTATTAAGAAAAACACCAAATAGATGTTTTTTAAATAAAAATACTTAAAGTGATTCAAATTTTTTATAATATTTTTAATAATTTTTTCAAAATTTAAATTTTATTTTAAAAACATTTTTTACTGTAAAATAAGTATTTTCAAACAAGCTCTAAATATGATTATTTAAAACTGAATTTTACTCATAATATATACATGATCTATTTAAAAAAAAAATGTAATTCATTGTATTTATCTATATTTTTATTTATTATTTTATTTATATGTCTTAATCATTAACCACCAAATAAAACACACTATATTTCATTTCACTGCATACAACTTTTAAATATTTATGTGTTTGGATATGGGTAATACCTAATATTTTAAAGATAGTTAGTTAGAAAACCTTATTATACTCGTGCTTCCATTTGTAGTTCAAGCACTTCGTGAGATCGCAGTTCAAGTAGGAAAAAAGGACTGGAATTTCACCCTTAATCCCTGCGATAACAACACCAACTGGGTGTCCGTGAAAAGAGAAAGACAGATACAACAGCACTGTCTACTGTAATTGCACTGCTGATAAATGCCACGTTACTCACATGTATGCGCTCTTTACTTTCTTCATTTAATTTATAGCTCTTACAAGGTTTCATATTTTATTAATCCTTGTTTGAGTTAGCCACAAGTTTCTTTCATTGAGCCAAATTTTTGGATTATACTTCACCATCTCCGTTTATATATATATGATTAAGATTCATTCATCGATTAGGGTAGGTGTTGTGTAGGAACCACAAAAGATATACAGAGTTGAAGAATGAATTTTTTTTGTAATTATTAATAATAAAAGTGTAATGAATTAAAGAAAATACAGAGAAAAATAGACAAAATCGTTATTCATATTAGTTAACTTCTCAGCTAAGAACACGTGTAATATCCCTTCTTCTCACAGTTATGTATGAGTTTGTCAAGCAAAAATTCGTTCGAATATTTGGGTTGTGATTTTCTACTTATGTTCCTCTAAGATGGGTAAATTAATCAGAGACCCGCCTCATATCTCTCACTCTCACTCTTTCATTCGCCTTTCTATATTATTGAAGATTAGATCAAACTTCCTTTGAAATGTCTGACAAAATACTAGGTTTTGACTAATTTTCATGAAACCTCTCGACCATTTTAGAAATCCATTTTCCTATAATTTTGGTGTCAATATTCTTTCGACCAGAAATAGAGTTTTTTCTAGAGAGAGCATAATTTCAACGAAACCGAAAAACCGAGTTAATTTTAACCAAACCGACCCAAAATATATGTTAATTTTACCAAGGTCAACCTTACCCATCGGGTTACCATATGATTTTCCGGGTCCATATATTTTACCTATATATTACCCAAACTATTGGGTTAGATTTACCCAAACCGAAAAACCCTAGTAATATAAAAAAATACAAAACATACATATTAGAGAAATCTTTTCCTTTGGTTTTTGGATATTCCAAACATACATAACTTATTTTGAAATATTCGATTCACGACTTCTTAGTTTGTAATGTCAAAATAATAAATTTGATATTTAGAGGTATAATAATATCGGTTTTTTCAGATTTTGTCATTTTTTAAAACTTTTTCATGCATTAAAAAAAGTTTTGACTAATGTTGACTAACTGGGTAAACCGAAGGGTAACCCGAGGGTAAACTTTTTTTTACCCTTCCCTTGGGTTACCCAAGCAATTTCTTAAACGGGAATATATTACCCTCGGTTTACCCTAATCTCAAAACCGGGTAAAACCGACCCATACTCTCCCCTAGTTTTTTCCATACTAGAAACATATTTTCTACTATCTTGAAGTATCTACCGAAACTTTAAAAATCATTAGGCCAGTGGGGGTTGCATTATTTATTGAATGGCCAAGTTTTTAAAAATAATTGGCCAGGTTACAAATAAATACAAGTGACACACTATAGTAAATCCGCCTTGTATCCCATTATATACAGGACACGTGTTTTCCTTTTAAACATGTTTAATGCATACATTAGTAGGAGTTTGATAGAGATTTAAGCTGATTTTTGGAATCACAGATTTAATTTTCTGATTTTGATTGATATTGTTATTATTGAATATGGAGTTCGAATATTTGTATAACAATTCCTTCTCTTTTTGATGTAGAATTCTTAGATTTCAAGATCTTGATGGTGTGCTACCACCATCGCTGGCGAAGCTACCTTACATTGAATACATGTAAAAGGATCATCACATTTTATTGTTTTTCTTCAATTCAGATTATTTTTATGTATTCTTCAATGTGATGATATTCATTCTCCCAGTGATCTCTTTGCCAATTACTTGAATGGTCCAATTCCTCGACAATGGGTTTCAACCAAGTTAAAATATATGTAAGCAAAGCTATAGTCTCATGTTTTGATCAGGAAAAATATTCTGCTAGCTTGTGAATTCTCAAGTAGGGTCATACAAAATATTGCAGGGGTCTAGGGATAAATCGCTTATCAGGAGGCATTCCAGATTATGTGGGAGATATATCAACTCTTATATATTTGTATGATTACTCTCATTCTTTATTCTGTGAGTAGGGTTGGATATATGATAGATTATTATTTTTTGATGAGGGTTTATTATTTTTTCAGACTTAAAATATTCTTACAATAAACTCTGATAAATGAATGTTTGATAAAATAATATATGCGTTAAATTAATAAAATCCTCCATTCCCAACTTGGGCCTTTGTGCTAAAGTAATAGCCTAGCTATTGAATATCATAATTTTTGTATATTTAACTCATATATTTCGGATATTTATTAATAAACATTCTTACAATAGATATTATTATTCATCTAAATAACAATACCCATATATTTTTCTTCTTGAAAATATGAATTTAAAGTTGCTTGTTTTCTCTTTCCCTGACTTAATTCTGACAATGTGAGTGAATCATAGAGAAAAGCAGAGTACGATGATTTTTCAGAATCAATTTCTATTCTAAAGGAAATCTGGTTTTCAGGAGCTTGGAGAACAACATGTTTACAGGACATATTCCTGCAAGCCTCGGGAAATTACCTAACTTAATGAACCTGTGAGGCTACTTTCTTATATAAATTGTCATGTCTCTGATTCATCTACTATATCTTTATAATTTCCTATGAATATAAGATTTGTTAACTTTCTTCGTGTGATCATTACAGTATTCTCAGCACAAACAATTTAACTGGTGGGTTGCCTAAGGATCTCTATAATCTGACAACATTGACAGAGATGTGAGTATAATGAATACCCTTTCTGATACTACATTTAAATAACCTCTAGATGTCACTACCTTTTAAATGTCTTATATATATATATATATATATATTTAAAATACATATGATAGTCACTCTGGATTCGGAATCATTTTAACTCCAATAAGATTTGATCACAGGACCTCTTGGTCTCTACAGAGTAGTCTAACCACTAAACAATCTATTGATCTTAATGTCTTATATTTTTGAAGTATAATGTTCCATATAAGTCTCTTATTGGAAGTAACTTCATATGTATAATTTTTTAATTTGGCGCAAACAGTAGAATAAGCAGCAACAGGTTTGTTGGAAAGCTGCCCAATTTCAAATATTGGCCACACCTTGATAAATTGTAAGCCTTTTGTCATTAACTCTAGAAAAATCTACAATTGCATCACTGATACGTTCATTATTATTTCACAACAGAGAGATTCAAGGTAGTGGTTTTGAAGGGCCCATACCTGACAGCATATCCCTCTTGACAAATATGACGGAGCTGTGAGTTTAACTTCTTGCAATACTTGTAGTTATCATTGTATGCTGAATGTAAGAGAAGATACTTATTTCAAGTGTACGTTGTGCAGAAGGATCAGTGACTTAGTTGGAGAAAGTTCCGGATTCCCACAATTAGGATATATGGTTCATATGAAAAGATTGTGAGTGGTATTTTTAGACGACATTACTACCACTAACTTACAAATTTCATGTTCAAGATATATTATTTTGAGAATATATTACAGGATGCTTAGGAGTTGTAACATCTCCGGGAAAATACCCTCTTATATATTGAAATTCCCTGAGCTCCTGATTTTGTAAGTTCTACCTAAATTTTTCATATTCAAATTTCCTGGCTTAAACTGCTTCAATTTTTAATGGTGTTTTTGGTCGTACAAATCTTAATTAAGTGACAAAAGTAAACTCTGAAAATGTGGGGAAATTGATCTATCCTTATTTTTAGTTCAAAAAGTGTAATCAAAGCATCACAAAAAAACTTTTCTATGAGCACCAAAGTAATACATGTACACAAAATATTGTCCATAAGATGGATTTGGAGTCGTAAATATCGTTAGTATAGTTATCTTCTTTGAATATTGTTTGTATTAAGTCTCTCTTAATCAACTTGAGCTTTTAAGATAAGTTAGTAGTGTACAGGGTATTTGAGGTTTGTTTAGTTGCCAAAGCTTAGAAAGGAAGCTTTCATGCATATGAATGTGCGTGTTTTGAAACATTAAAATCCATAGATGAGCAAGTAATTTAACAAATATATCTCATGGCCATATCTCATCCACTAGACTTTGTTTCCTTTGTTTCCTGTCCCCTTAGAAATCCAAGGATACAGTGGTACGAGCCTATAGAACATATCCTGTTCAAGCAAGGTCATTGCTACAATTAAATTAGGTTATATTATTTCCTAGTTTTTTTTTTCTAAATTTCCTTCCTGAGAACTTATTTTCTTATACATCTCTAAATTTTTCATATATAACTTATAAATATATGCATTATATATAATTATTATCTGATAGAATAAAGTGATTTTAATTTTTTCATTGAGAATCTAAATTCCTTGTCCTTGAATTTTTTTTTGTTCTTCATTTTCTGTATCCATGTCAAATCTATTACATCGATTTTTTCTTCTGATTCTTTATTTTTATTCATTAAGTCTATACTTGAAACTTTTGAAACCTTTATCATCCTCTCTTCTATACTAATCTTATATTCATTATGATAAAGATGGAGAAAATATATAAGTAAATATTTATAACTATCTTACTATTTCCAAAACACCTCCATTTTGTAAGGAACATTAAAATATCTGTACCAATCATTAAAATTGTCCAAATCGACCCTACATACCTCTTCCACAATGTCAATTTCTTATCTACTTTACACATCTCCTCTTATAACAAATTGTATATAATTAATTCATGAACTAGTGATCATATGAAATTTGTTTCACATTTATTCTTATCGACACTCCTTGTCATGGTAATCTTAAAATTTTAATGTCATATAAAGTATCTCTCCCTAGTCGTGGTAAAAGGTTCGTTTTTCAGTAATCTAACTCCACAATCTGCCCTCCATGTTCTTAAATTGTCTTTAACTTTTTTTTCATTAGCAAACTCACATGAGATTAGAATGTGGCTAAATTTACTCTATCACGATATAAGTTTTAGGATATCATTCTAAAAAAGATGAATGGTAGTGTAAGATCGGTTGATCAACTCTACAAATTTGAAAGAAATATGCCCCCTGGGTAGACAATTTTAAACTTCAAGTAGTTTACTTTCTCTTTGCTAAGGATGAAACAATGCAATGCCACTCTATATATTAGGTCTTTCTAATTTCTTATATTTGAGTAAGTTATATCCCTCAATTTTTAAAATTAAAAACCTTTCTCTTTTTTAATGTGAAATTTATAAACTTGTTACACATTAATGTGCCACTTTTTCCTTTATGCCTCACAAATAATTTGAACCATGTTGGTTCATCCATAGTGATATCTGAGGGTCATCAAGAGTAAAAAGTATAACGAGTAGTCGGTTATTCATCATACTCATAAATTATCGTACTTTTGACGGTTAGTGTATCTTATAAAGGATAAATCTTAAAGAAGACGTTATGTTTCAAAGGTTCATGTGATAATAGAAATTCAATTCCGTTCTAAAATTCACAAATTAAGAACTACACATGGCAAAGAGTACTTCAATTTTATTCTTACAAAATTACTTATGTAAAAGAGTTTTATACATCAAACAACATGTGTTGATACACCCCAAAAAAATGGTGTTGTTGAACAAATTAATAGACATCTCATAAAGTTATGTTTACCACTCGACTACTAAACGTTTTCGGCGAAAGATTGTCCTCGCTGCATCTTAGCTCATCAATTGAATTCCATCTCAGTTATGCTAGTTTATGAACCTCTCAAAAATATGTTAGATATACACCCTTATGTCAATTTTCAATACTTCAGGCCTAAATTGTTTTGTTGGGTAATATCTAATCATATTCATAATCATACTCATTCTAAACTTGATCCTAGAGATTGTAAATGTGTCTTTCTAGGATATTCGCCAAATAAAAAAGGATAAAGTTGTTTTGACCCTACCACCACCACTTTTATGTGAGTATGGATGTAAATTTTTGTAAAGATCAAATACTTTTCCTCCAATTCCTCTTTAGGGGGAGAATTAAGTTGATGAAGACATTTTTGGGAAAAAGTTGCTCGTTGTCTGTGTTATGTTTTTTCCTTATCCAAAAATAATAACTCCATCCCATCATATTTTTCCTAGTGTAGAATTTTTTCCTAAAAATGAACATATTTGGGCCAAAGTCTTGTATGCATAATGATGGAAAAATATAATGAAAAAGAAAGAATTGGTACATCAGTGAAGAAAAATAAAGAGTCACTGGTCTATACAAGGGGACATAACGACAAGTTGTGGTGCAACAACCACAATAAGAATGTTAAGATTCGACTCTGTATATATCATGTTATTCAGGGTCTTCTTTATATCCAAAGTCTTATGATTTGCAAGATCTTAATGTTTCTATTTCTCATTGAACAACTTTTAGATCATGCACCAGTCATCCTACACTTTAATATATTCTATGACAAATTATCTTTAAATGTTCATATCCTTGTTTCTAAACTGTAAAAATATAAAAACCTAATATTTTACGAGAATCTATTGTTGTTCCTGAATGGAAAAAAGTTATTCTTGAAGAATTGAATGTTTTTAAGAAAAATCAAATTTAGAAACTTGTGTGTCTTCCAAAAAAAAAAAAATCTAGTTGGTTGTAAATGAGTGTTTATAATAAAATATAATAATGATCTATCAATATAAAGGTAAAAAGAAAGATTAGTACAAAAGGATGTTCTCAAACATATGTAATAGATTATCATGATACATTTTCTCCAGTCACAAAAATGAATAATGTATGAATGTTGTTATCTTTAATAGTTGCTAAGGATTGTCCATTGAAACAATTAAACGCCAAGAATAGTTTTCTCAACTGTGAGTAGAATAGGAAGTTTATATGCATACTACACCCCCATATATTTTACAACCTTATTTGGTAGAAATAAAGTGTGTAAACTCAAAAGGTCAATTTATGGTCTTGAAAATATCTCCTAGTGTGTAGGTTGGTCCTTTCAGTAAAGTATAAGGTGTTTTGGGTACTCACAAAGTGAAGAAGATCACAACATGTTTTTTAGTACTTTGATGATAACAAATATATATAATTATTGCGTATGTATATTATATTATCTTAACATGTGATGACAAGGAAAAATAAAAAAAATCCTTGCCGAAGAATTTGAAATCAAAGACCTTAAATCATTGAGCTATTTTTTTATGTATGGAGGTTGCTAGAAGTCTAGAACTAAAGAAGGAATCTTGGTGACACAAAGAAAGTATATTCTAAACCTTCTCGGTGAAATATGTATGTTAAGGAGCAAGCCAACTCTAACACACATGATGCTAGTAACAAGTTGAGGTCAAATGGTAGTGTGGAGGTTGATAAAGGATAAAATCAACGCTTAGGTTGAAAATTTCTTTAACTACTACATACTTGACCAAATATTGTTTTTTCAGTAAGTGTCATGATTTGATTTATGCATGCACCTCGTATAAAGAACTTAAATTTAACCCATAGAGTTCTTAGTTATCTTTAAATAACTCCACGAAAGGAACTATATTAAAGAAATGTGATAATATAGGGGCCAAATTATTTACTAGATTTTCATTGGGTAGGAAGTATAGATGATGGAAGACCTCCTTTGGGTTACCGCGCCTTCATAAGTGAAAATCTATTACTTTAAAAAGCAAAAAACAAAATATTGTACCTAGAAGAAATGATGAATCTAAGTTTCAGCTATTATACAAGAAACATGCAATTTTTTTGGGATAAAACGACTTTTAGGTGAATTTAAAATTATTTGTTACCAATCTATGAAGTTATACTCAGATAAAGACAACTATTAATATCTCATAGTCATGTAAAACTGATATGACAAAATATGTTGATATTAGTTAACTCGTGTATTACGAGATAGATAGGTATATGTATTCAATATATTCCTTACACACCACAACTAACATATATTTTACATAGAGAATTCAAAGTCAACAATATCACTACTTGATTTGCAAGTTGATAATACTCAATATATACAACGCAATGAGGTGGAGTGTTTTGTATACACGATTTTTTAATTTAAGATTTCCATTATTACTATATTATTTGTATAGAATATCTCTATTATGATTAGATTAGATTATATTACATTAGTTTTTCCCTAAATTCTTTGTGTGTATAAAAAAGGTGCTCTTACACATAGAATTTTGTTTTCCAAATTCTTCATATATATATATATATATATATATATATATATATATATATATATATATATATATATATATATATATATATATATATATATATATATATATATATCTTATAAATATAAACTTTCAATGTAATAGTTATTATAAAACTTATAGTTATCTTGATTTATTTAATAACTAGATGGGAGACCATTATGCAAGAAATCTTTAGCTTCATCATAGCTTCTACATATTGATTTTGCTATCATTAGATTGAGCTTTATTAAAAATCGATAGTTACAAATGTTAGTTAACTATTTGTTGACAGGGATCTCAGTTTTAACAATTTATATGGAGAAATCCCAGACACTTTTGGAGACTTAGTAGCACTGGAAAATATGTAAGATTCTCGTTACATGCTTCAAAATTACCTATATTTAGATTTCACAAGGGAATATATACTAATGATATTATGTATTTTTCTTCTTTTTTTGTTTAATAATGCTTGTATATAACTATATTATTCTCCTTAATTTAGAGATTAAGTATTTTTTATTATGTTGATTCATTTTATGTTAAGACGGCAGCAATCATTTTTTATAAGTTTTTTACTTTTGATAAGGTATTTGACTAGCAACTTCCTTACTGGAGCTATCCCTCATTGGATTCAAGTTCCTACTAAGGATAAACTGTAAGATATTTTACATTCCACCTACAAATTGTTCTTAAACTTAAACTTATGCATGTCAATATTATTATATTTATTTGGGTATATGTCTAAGTATACTTTTGATTCTTTCTTCGTCCGAAGAGTGGAGATAAAAGTATGGAGAGAGTATGTAAGAGTGGGTAAGAGTGTTTATAACACACACCACTAAACTTATTTATTTGAATGGGGTGAGGTTGTACGAGGGATTAATTAGCGGAAGGTGCGGGGGGTTGTTATTTATTTTTCTTAGACGTCTTCTTTTTTCATTTTCTTATTATTTAGTACATTTTGTTTAATAATTCCTATATTATATTTTCTTATTTCTAATTCTTTTAGTAAATTTTTATTTCTATACAAAATAAAACTATTAAAATATTAATGAATACCTATTACTCAATTTATATAATCCCTAATATATTAATTTAATCTAATAACATTATATTATTTTTATTAATTCAACTATTTGAAATTTAACTAATATTATATGGTCATCACAACAACCACCATTACCCAAGAAAACCCACATCCCGCGGGGATTCACTGAAACTTTGATGTCAGTGTATGATGCTCATCACCCCAAGTTGAGTTGGTAACATCAAAAAGGAAAAAATGAGAGGTGGGGAGGGATTTAGTGACCATATAATCCACTTGGTAGACAACATTAATGTAAAAAATCTGAAACTTCAATAATCAGTATGTATATACTCTATCTTTGTTTGACATAGAGAGCGAAAAGGTCAAAACATATAAGTAAGAGTTGAGGTTGAAACATTTTTGCAAGCTAGAATAGGACAATGGGGAGAGTAGTTAGATCATTAGTGGACCACATAAACTTAGAAATTATAATGTGATGAACCACTGAGTGAAAATGGTATATTTTACTCTTAATGATCGCCAAATGTCACTAGGTGTGCCAAAATATAGTTGTGAGTGTTATGATCCACAGAATGGAAAGTGTCTAAGGATATTTGGCAAGTAGAATGATGGAAACAGGTTTCTAAAATACAAAAGGATAGGGTAGGCTAATCCATAACTTCATAAATTTTTTTAATTGAATAATAGACTATATGGAATTATAGCCTGCCTAGCCAAGAATTCACATAATTTGGAATAGTGGATTAAATTAACCCCATTAACAATGTGATCATCGTGTAGATATCTTGTCATTTACTTATAAGAATATTAGCTACACAATTAAATGGAAATTGAGTTTGTAAATGATAATTTTTTCGATAGAATAATAGAACCTTCCCCTGAAATTGGAGATAAAGTATATCTTACAAAACACACTAAACAATTACCAAGGCAAAGAATATATTATGAGAATTATTGGGAAGTTTAGTCATATGACTCAAATTAACTATATATGTTCATGATTAGTCAAAGTATTCAAGGAAATATAAAAATTACCTTTTTAAGATAGTGGACTGGTAATATGAATATTATGAGTAGATTTAGAGATAGTTAATAATCCATACAGATGATGTTAACTATTCCAATATGAATAGAGGTGACTTGGAACAAAGTTCATGGTCTTAGTAGTAAGTGGCAATCCATATTTGTCATTTTCTTTGGTATTCTACTAGATGTAAAAGTTGAAATGTTTTTCATGTGACTTCCACCATGATTATAATTTGCATGCTGAAGTTAGAATTTTTGCCTGGAAAATCAATGGGGATTTACAAATGAAATTTAATCCTCATAATATTGAATACATTAGTAATGAGCTATGTGAATGGTGTGATTTGGAGGATGGATCGATTGAGTATTTTTTTCTCAAATGCCTGTTCAATAGTGGGGATTGGGCTCGTTAGTAGCGCAAATAAATATTGATAATGATTACAAAGGATCTATTAAAAACTGGATTACCAACATTATGGATCCATTATCACATAATGAAGGTGATCGTAAAACATTTTTTTCAACAATCATATCGATGATGTGATTTATCTAGAAGGTTAGAATGAGTGATTATTCGAAAAATAAAAAATAAGTGGTAACTGAAATAGTTAGGAACACGAATAAAATAATCTAGGATCCTTTTGGAGAGTCAAGGGTTTTCTAACAAAATGGGACAACCAATAACATAATGGTAGATGAGGAATATAGTGTGGGATACCCTTTGACTTTGTTTGAATTTGTTTGACTTTGTTTGACTTTGTGATACGTCATTTACTAAGGAATGGGAAATGGTAGGAACTGCATCAGTCGTGGTTTATAGGAGTGGTTTCATCACAAACAAAATTAATACAAGACGTGGAGTAAAATCAAGGGTAGAAAGGGAAGTGTGGGCCATTCTTTTGGAAATAAGATATGTCTTAGGAATTGCTCTTTCTACTCTAGATAACCTTGAAGTCATTCAAGGTATTCACCAAGTATTAGGTTCCAATTAAATGATACACTAAATTATGAAGAAATCTGTAAATGGATTGGTGAATTTCTAGAACGGAACACTCATCACATTTAAAGAATCCTCAATGGGGTTGTTGACTCTTTGGCTAAATGTGTGAGAAGTAATATCAATTTCTCTATGTAGGAATGCATGACACTTTTTGATAACTATTATTTTCTTAATAACCTTTGTGGTATTAGAGGTTTAGGATAACTGTCTTTACTCTATCTTTCACTGTATAAAAAAAAAGGCTTCCACCATGATCATTTATTACCAGGTATATTTTCGACAAATTGCAATAGCCATATACCAATTGTTTAATTTTCTCTATACATAGAAAAATGACCTGACTTTACATTGTGAGAGTTGAAATTTAACTTCAACTAAAGAGGCCTCAAAGAAAAACAATTACAAAGTGAATAAAAGAAATAACAAAATAAAATGTATAATAAAGTAGACAAATTAGATTTTATTAACAAAGAGATGTAATATGACAATTTTTTATGCACTAGGCTTTTTTAAATAAATAGATCTGGGTTTTCATAAATAAATGTTCATTTTGGACCAAAAATTTTATATATCAAAATAATTTAAGAGGCCATACAAATAATTAAATTTTGGGAGAGTATGAAGTGTTTCTTATTTTGCCTCCAGGATCGACCTTATCAAGGTTGGTCATGATATTTAAGGGTTTAAAGCGACTTCTAGCCAAAGGGACCTCTCAAAGGAAAAAAAAGGAATAAAATTACAAAGTTCAAAAAAAATCAGAATATATAATAAGTTAGGCAAATTAAGCTTTATTTTCTAACAAAGCCGATGTAATTGGGTCCTTTTATTATGCACTGTTTTTTCTAAATAAATAAAAATTGAACTTGGAACTTTTCAAATAAATTTTTTATTTCGCATTAAAATTTATATGTATAAAATTAATTTAGGATAACCTGCAAATAATTAGATTTTGGGAGGACACAAAGCACTGACTTCCTTCGCCTCCCCCAAATACTGACCTTGGATATAAACCTTCGTGACCGATTAACTCTTTTTGAATTTTAGGTCTTAGAAATAGAGTAAGAATTTGAATTAGAACATCAAAAACCAGAAAGAGCCTTTTAAGCTTTACAATTATAAATTTCTCTCTTATACGTTAAGGTGTCAGTTGACTTGGTAACTGATTATGGTATCACAACCTAGGTTATTGATCCAATTAAGTCTTGTCTCTATTCATATGAGATGTCGATTAAAATTATAAATATCTATATATGTTTGTTTTGAATAGTTTGAATTTTAAGATATGTTGATAACTTGACGTTTGTCATGTTTAAATGATAATGATTAACATACAATTAAAGAGTAGTATGAACTAATACCATCATAGTCATGTAATTGTATGATTCATGATACAATTTGTTTAATATGATTTGATAATATATATGAATATGTGTATAATAAGGCGTGCTGTAGAAATGAAAAATTGTTTACGAATCATTCAATATTGAACCAAATCAATAGGATTCGTGTCAAATAGTAACTTTTTACTCAAAACATTTTAATTACTTAACTCCTAAAGGTTTTATTTATCAGTCATAAACTAGTAACACAAACCCTTAAGCCAGCTGTATTATATTATGTAGTTAACATCTTTTTTCACATACACTTAAACATATGTAATTCCAAAAATTTAAATTATTATGTAAATATATTTAACATAATATATTTTTATCTATATTTTAGTTATCTGTTTATAGTTGAAAGTATAAAAATTAAATAGTTAACTTGATTCACCTTTTTTTCTCCATGTATATTTGTTGTCTGAAGGAGATATTTTACCCAGTTTTATAAATTACTTTAGGTTAGAAAGTTATTCCTATATCTTACAACATAACAAAACTCATACAAACATTATATATCAACCTATTGTATACTTTTAAAAGATGATATGAGTCGTTGTGATTCAAGCATGATACGATATATGAACAAAAAAATAATATTTTGATTCGTGTTATAATTCATAATTCTTAAACTATGTCATCAATGAAAATAAAAGAGAAAAAATTAATGACTAAATGTTGAACGATAGGTGTATTGTATTCAGGGTCAGCCTGACCATGAGATGAAATTTTTAAAAAACTATATAGAAGTTCTTGAGGTTAATAATTATTCACTGTATAAAAAATAAGAAAACATGTTAGCAGAGTAGTTAGGTGCATTTTTAATTGTACGTGAGACCGTGAGTTTAACCCAACCACAAAACAACTTTTTTTATATCCATTCAAGAAAAGTTAATAATATGAAACAAGAAAAGAGATACGTGATTTTTACAATTATATCATATATATATATATATATATATATATATATATATATATATATATATATATATATATATATATATATATATATATATATATATATATATGAAATAAGAAGAAAATTTATTAAATAGAGATACGTAATTTAAGAAATTTTATTTAAAATTTCAATAACAACCTCGATTTAGTTTGTTAAGTTCTTTTAAAATTAGGAGTAATGTAAAGTATCATAAAAAAATACAAATATCATTTATGATTTGGATCTTTAATGCTCTAGTTATATTGTTTATGTTTCTTGGTTCATATCTTTCATGGTAGAACTATTTAATATTCATGGGTGATATTTAAGCGATCTTTTTAAGTGATATTTAACATTACTTTTAAATTAAATTAACTAAGATTATAATAATAATCTAATATAATTGTCACTTAGGTTAGATTTTTTCTAATATCTATATCAAAGGATGATATAATTATATATTTATATTTCTATTTACTTAAGTATGAATTGCCTAAAATTAAGATCGTAAATCTGTTAATCCGGAAATAATAAACCAAACAAATATGAATACATATGAATTCAAATTACTTACATGAAAATTATAAATAATATCATAATTCATCGATTGAATTATAGCAAACAAAAAATTAAACTATATGGGTCTAATTGTATTATCAATTCAAGATAGAAAAATTCTTCCATCTAATATTGGATGATCCCTACATTCAAAAATATATTTTTATCAATTTTAGTTTACTAATGGTTATAGTTTTTCAGTAAAATTATATAGATGATCAAGTAAGGCACCAACAAAGTTTGATGAATTGATTATTTTATGGATGTATAATTTTGTATTGAAAAAATAAAAAAAATTAATAGTATATATGAGAAAGGCCCAAATTTTACATCACGCCTTGGGGCCTCAAAAATGTAAAGACATGTCTGATTTTATTGCAACAAATATATAAATAGAAAATTGTATTTATAGGGCTCAACCGAATAATAAAATAGGAAAAAGAAAATTACATATAATCTTGTCAAAAAAATCAAATATAATATTTTTTAATATAATATCAATGTTTAATATTTTATTTATCCAATAAGAAAAAATCGTTGGTTTAATTTATTGTGTTTTATTTGTATAAACCAATAAAACAATAGAGAAACTAATACATAAATAAAGTAAATAAATAAATGACTTTACTTGTCGAGACTCGGATTGGGTCTGATGTTTTTAAGGTATTTAGACCACGTACCGGTGTCTTACGTTTGTTGGCTTCAACCTCCAGGATACAACGACAAAATTATTCAAAAGAAACTAACACGCGAATTCTTAAGAATTTCAACGAACTTAATAATGATGCTTCTTTCTATTTTCCTCTTATAATTATAATACTTTGAAAAAATGAATGAATAAAATGGTTGAGTTGGCCAACTATTTATAAAAAATAAAATAAATAACATGTATTATTTTTTTTCCTTTTAATTTCTTCAAATTTTATGACTCAATTTCTCTTTCAATATCAAATGATTTTAACCAGATAAATATATTACGTTAATCTTTACAAATAGAATAAATGTATCAATATTCGAATCATTTCTTTAAATTGAGTCACCCACTGTCATCGTAAACATAATCATTACTTGGATAAAATCTCATTTGACCAACAATCCCCACATGAATGGAAATTGACTAACCACCTTTAAAAAAATTATGCAAAAGAATGCTAAACACGAGAGAGAGCGAGAGAGAAGTGTGGAAGAATACTACATCGAGAAAGGTAGATTTTGGCCTTAACCTTCTCTAGTAAGAGCTATCTGATATACTTGCAAACTAGTAAACGTGATGTCTTGAACTATTCATCTTTTGTGTAAACCAAGACAATATAACTTATATAGTATACTTCGAAACATTAATAGGTTCTTACGGTTGTGTCCATTTACGGCCATGGACAACTCCCGGTAAGTCATGAATAACCGTTGGAAAATTTTGCCTTTAAAAATTCTCGTAGGGTGGCCTTAACCATGTTATTCATATAGGTGATCTCTTGTCGAGAGTATTTTGCATTACTCTATCTTATGTTATAGAAGATACAAGAACAACTAAAAGTTTAACTTATCCTTCACTTTTACATGTAGCACTGTTTAATTTTGTCCTAGGAATGGTTTAGGGAGGTCTCCCCACAGTGCGTTGTACCAAATTGCAATTTCATGATTCAGTTTTCCCTTTGAACCTAGATTGTGGGATCTCTACTCTGCTAGGTAGGGTTTCCATCATGGAAACTCGGCTTTCATAGGCTTAAGACTCAGTCCCCTTGACAACACTCGTACTTGCTCTCTTTGTATATCTTTGGTCAGTGGATTCACTATATTATCTTTTGATCGAACATAATCAATTGTGATAACACCGTTTGAGAGCAGTTGTCTAACATTATTGTGTCTACGACGTATGTGTCTAGACTTACTGTTATATATTTCGTTTAGTGCCCTACCAATGGAACTTTGACTATCGCAATGTATGCAGATAGCTGACACAGGCTTTGGCCAATTAGGAATATCCTATAAGAAATTCCGAAGCCACTCGGCTTCTTCATCATCTTTGTCTAAAGCTATAAACTAAGATTCCATAGTGGATTTGGCTATGCACGTTTTCTTAGTGGATTCTCAATACACAACTGCTCCTCCTAACATGCAGACAAATCCACTTGTGAATTTTGAGTTGGTGGAGTCTGATATAAAGTTTGTATCATTGTATCCTTCTAGTACAGCTAGATATCATGTGTACAACAACCCTTCGTTCCTAGTGTATCTAAGATGTCTTAGAACTCTTACAATAGCAATCTAGTGGTTCTTCCCTGGATTATGTGTAAACCTACTTAGCTTGCTTATTGCATGGGATATATCTGGCTTAGTGCAGTTCGTTAAGTACATGAGACTCCCAATTCTGAGAGTACTCCAACTGGTTAATCATATCACCAGTGTTCTTAGCAAGATGTAAATTCACATCAACAGGTGTCTTGACGATATTTGTGTCTCCATTACTAAATTTGTTTAATACTTTCTCAATATAGTGTGTCTGAGATAGTATAATACCTTCAGATGTTCGGAGAATCTTGACACCGAAAATAGCATCCACAATGCCTAGATCTTTCATGTCAAACTTACTTGGAATCATCCTTTTGGTGAATGTTATCACAACATTGTTACTTCCAATGATTAACATATCATCCACATATAAATAGACAATGACATATCCTATCTCATTCCATTTTACATAAACGCATTTGTTACATTCATTGATCTTGAAATCATTCGAGATCATGAATCTATCAAATTTGTCATGTCATTGCTTCGGTGCCTGTTTTAAACCATATAAATATTTAACAAGCTTCTTACTTGCTTCTCTTTACCTGGAACTACATAACCCTCATGTTGTTCTATATATATATATATATATATATCTTCATTTAGTTCTCTATTTAGGAAGGCTGTTTTTACATCCATTTGATGTACTTAGAGATTGTATATTGAAGCTATAGCAATTAAAATTTGAACGGATGATATTCTCGTGACTGGAGAATAAGTATCAAAATAGTCAAGTCCTTCTTTTTTACTATAACCTTTTACAACAAGGCGAGCCTTGTATTTTTCAATAGACCCATCGGTCTTTAGTTTCTTCTTGAATATCCATTTGCATCCAAGTGGTTTATTCCCAGGAGGGAGATCCACTAGTTCCCATGTATGGTTTTGCATAATGGAATCTATCTCGCTATTTACCGCTGTTTTCCAGTATGGGGCATCAAGGTTTGACATAGCCTCCTTGAATGTTCGTGGTTCGTCATCAAGCATGTAAGCTAGAAAGTCAGGACCAAAAGACGTAAAGGTTCTCATCCGCTTACTTTTTCTTGGTTCTTCTTCATTTGGTAATTATTCTTGATCTTGATTTTCAGTTGGCAATGATTCTTGATCTTGCTCTTCTTGAATTGCATCACGTTTTCTTTTCAAGGAACCATATTCTGGTGTGGTCTTGAACGGGAAGGTTGTTTCAAAGAAATGTGCATTTCTTGATCATTTCTTGATTCAATCACCGTATTGACGTGAATGTCATTACAAGATTTGTGTACCAGGAATCTATATGCAGCACTGTTGTAAACATATCCAATAAAGACGCAATTGATAGTCTTTGGTCCTATTTTGACCATTTTAGGAGCAGAAATTGCTACATTTGCCAAGCATCCCCACACGTTTAAGTATTTGAAGGAAGGTGGTTTTCCTTTCCATAATTCGTAAGGAGTTTTATCTACCTTCTTATGTAGAACCTTGTTGAGGATGTGATTTGCGGTGAGCAAAGCCTTTCCCCACAAGTTCTGTGGTAACCCTGAGCAATGCATTCATCATTTCTTTCAACGTACGGTTCTTGTGTTCAACAATCCTATTTTGTTGAGGCGAGTAGGGGGTCGTGGTTTGATGGATGATTCCATGTTTAGCACAAAACTTCTCAAAAGGGAGACACATATTCTCCTCCCCTATTTGTTCTAAGATTCTTAATCTTTTTCTTTAGTTGATTCTCAACTTCAGTTATGTATTTCATAAATGCTTCTAAGGCCTCATCCTTACTTCCAAGCAAGTATATTTGACAATACCTTGTGCAATCGTCAATGAAAGTTGTGAAATACTTTTTTTCCCACTTCTAGTTTGCACAAATTTTAAGTCATAAATTTCAATGTGAATCAACTCAAAAGGTACCGCAGTCCTTTCTAGATTTAAACGAGGTTTTGGTTAATTTTTACTCAACACATATTTCACATTCCTTTTTTAGAATTGATGTTCACATTAGGTAGATGTTTACTAACTTATTTAATGAATCCATATTAATATGTCGTAATCTATCCTGCCATAAATTAGGTGAGTCAAAGATATATTACTTTCTTGGTTACATTTTTTTGTATGTACTATGGTCATTACATACATCTTAAATAAACCGTCACATAGGTACCATTTGCCCACAAATATCCCACCTTTAGTGAGAATAGATTTATCAGACTCAAATACTAGTTTGAATTTATTCTTACTCAAAAATAACGAACCTTCTTCTAATGTCAGGCACATGGAGAACGTAATTAAGACTCAATTTTTTTTTCATAAGTCATTTTTTAGAATAACGATTCTAGATTCAACTACTTTTGATGTAGATAAATTTCTCATACATAAAGTCTCTTCATTAGTTGCAACTTTGTATCTCTTGAACATCGTTCTCACGTAAAATACATGTCGGGTGGCCCCGGTATCTACCCACCTGTGTTTAGTAGTGCCAACCAAATTTACTTCAGAAACTACTACTACAAAATCAATCTTATTTGATCGTAGTCATGTTTTCTTGGCCTTGTTTTACTTTCATGGAATTGCCTTTACTGCACTGTGATTTCGGCCGTCATTTCCATTTAACTTCTTAGACACCTAAACGGGTCTAAAGAAGTTGGGATCATGTCCCACAAATGCATTTTTCATAAGTAAAATTGCCGATGGTAGGTTGTAACCGATTCCATCATTTTTTTTGACATGTTGTTTATCTTGGTAGACATCATTTCAATCACCAAGGATTGAAAAATATTATAAATAACTCAAACAAATGAATTATTCAACTTTTCTCACTAAGAGACAACACAAATAATTAATTCTTTCTTACGACAAAATGATTAAATTAACTTTAATTTTCCAAGTTTTTGTATTCTTGTTAATCCCCCAAGTTTTTATATTCTTAATGTAGAGGTTCAAAAAAGTTAAAGAGATAATCAATTCACGTAAAAGAGAATCTCAATCAATTAATTATTCTTAAAGAGGAAAATTTTCAAAGCACACGGTTCGACAAGTATGCAGATATTAGCAAAATTAATAGTAGTTGTTAAAACACACACTAATATTACAACATAAAATTAAATGTTTTCACTTTATTAAGTATTTTTCTCCACGTCTGGTATGAGGCAGAAATATGACGTTAGTAAGCGAGTAATTTTCTAGTATGTAAACACAAGCCTAGAAATCAGAATAAGACAAATACACAGACCCAAAAATTTCGCAAAAGTAAAGTTTATAAAACATAAAAAGAAAACATTTTCTGGTTTATACAACGTGACACATAAATACCTTAAAATATTGTGTTTTATTTGAATAACCCAGTAAAATAATATAAAAAGTAATACAGAAATAAAATAAAAGTAAATAAATAAATAACTTTACTTGCCGAGGCTCGGATTGGATCCGATGTCTTTAAGGTATTTAGGCCACGTACCGGTGTCTTACGTTTGTTGGCATCAACCTTCAGGATACAACGACAAAACTATACAAAAGAAACTAACACACTAATTCTTAAGAATTTCAACGAACTTAATAATGCTGCTTCTTTCTATCTCTCTCTTGCAATTTTAAAGTTTTGAAAAAGTGAATGAATAAAATGGTTGAGTTGGCCAACTATTTATAGAAGATGAAAAGGTGGATTTGTCAAAGAGTTGTGATGTTTCATTTGAAGATACGTTGTATTAAAAGACACAATGTTTACTAACTCTGGCATAAAAGCCCACTAGCCTGGAGGCCCAGGTTCGAACCCCAGCCCAGACGTCCTTTTTTTCTGCTTGATTTGCTTTGTTTTGCTTCATAACCAAAGGAAAAAATAAAAAAAATAACATGTATTATTTTTATTTTTAATTTTTTCAAATTCTATGACTCAATTTCTCATTCAATGTTAAATGATTTTAACCTGATAAATATATTACTTTAATTTTTACAAATAAAATAAACGTATCAATATTCGAATCATTTATTTAAATTGAGTAACCCACTATCATCGTAAACATGGTCATCACTTGGGTAAAATCTCATTTGACCAACATAATTCATTTTATTAATAAGGTTATTATCCAAATGAATGACATGCCATGCATGTTCTTAAAATAAAAAAGATAGAACTTTTCAAGGGAAGAAGTGGACAACTAATTTTAGGTGGTCATCCATACCTCCACAATGTCTTATGCGAACTTAGGTGACCCATATGACATTTTCTTAGTGGTCTTATTGGTGAAGGACCTTGCACTGTCTAGCCTTTAAGAACATGTTTGAAAGCTAAATCGTTGAAACATTATGTATTATTGGTCTAATTGTCTAGAACAATCTTCATAAAAGAATTTTTTTTCTCATTGAAGAGAACACTAGAAGAATACATTTATAATACAAAGTTGTCAAATACAATTGAATACGATCTTATTTATATAACTAATAACTTTATTTATATTCATGAATTCTCATGTATCTTTAGTGTTGGAATATAGGTCCTATCAATCGAACATCGAGAATAGGACGATTGGGTCATACGTCCGTGATGAGACAACCAATATACCCATAGCCCTTTAACTATTGGAGGAAATAGTTGTTTTATTTTATTCAAATAGTTGAATCTTCTTTATATAAGTCATGTGTGCCTTGTATTGTATATTTGAGTGATACGCTTTTTTTTGTCAGACAAAAATAGTGAGATCAAATAACAACAAATCTATCCTCTCTAATCCAATCAATAAAAAAAGAAACAGTTTGTGGTATATAACTTGTGGATATATAAGATCCTTCTTATAGAGATGTTGAACTTTTGGTGAGCCGACTCAAAATAATTTATATTGCTAGAAGCATTCTGCATCCTCTAATTTATTATTAAAAAATGGAAATACATGACATGGTTACCTTTTAGTTTATGTCAATTCCAAGCTATTATGTTATAACTTAAAAATCATATTTTTTGTGTTGATTTTTTGTATGATAAAAATATATATTTTTTTGTAATTATATTTGTAGAATCTTATTCTCCCAAAAATTAAAAATATAATAGTATTAAGTTGTTGTTTTTTATTAAATATTGAAACAGATATAAGATTTTTAACTTTTTTTTGTTTTATTTTTTTACATAAAGAAAAATAAAAAATGTGAAATGGTAACCGTTGAGTTTCAAACTTGTGAGTTATGTGCTACATATATATAATGAAATGTTAGGTACTTATCCATAAACTGGTTTTATGTTATCTAAATATATTATGTCAGTATCGTTAGATAAGTCTAGACATATTTTGTGTTTTAAAAAAAAAAAATTAAGATCTTGTTTTTGGACTATTTGAAAATTTATTGTTTTAATGGTTTTAAAACATTAAACTTATGCAAAAATATCTAGGTTATGTGACTACTAGGCTAAAGAATCACCCATGGTTAATTAAATATCTTTGTTGATTTGTACTTGCGAACATGTATAGTTATGAGTAGTTGTAAAAAAAATAAAATTCTATTGTTGGTATAGACACATTACTCTTATATAACTTGGTAGAGATGTAAACCTCTAGACTATAGTTGTTTTTGGTCAAATTTTGTATTATACATATTTTTGGATACATGATTTATTATTTTGTATAATATAAATTGTCTGTGGATAATTGTATATTAAACATAATTTTTTCTTATTGGTAAATTTGAGTACATAACCACTACACCATATGGATTATGTATATTCTATCTCGATTGATTGTGTTGTATTTGTGAGATTTTTATAGTAAATATAGAATTTAGGGCTGTTGAATGAGATTGAGTTAGTACGGAATTGATAAAAGTGTGTCATTCATGATTGGAAACGTAGTGAACTTTTTGTGTCACTGATCTGTTCCTTCTTTGTTGATTTGATTTGCATTTACATTCATACAATTAAATGTATATTATTCTAATCGAAGTCTATAGAACTATTAGAGAAATGGTTTTGAAATTAATTATCGTGATATAAACAATGGTGAATTATGTTAAATATAGCATTTGTCAACTCAAGATGCTTTATATTCTTGAGAAGTTAAACTCTCACGAGACTGTAAAAAGGGTGGTATATATGCGTGATGAAGGCAACACAAATAAGGGACGTGGAGGCTTATCACGCATGAAAAAATAAGGATTCCATTACTCGAGAAATTATTATTAATTTCAAACTTAATGATCTAGTATATTAGTATTAGTATTACCCTAATTCATTTGAAATTTTCAATGCTTTCGAGTAATTTTTTTGGAGGGAACTATATATGACAAAACTTTGTCGGATAACTATCAAGTTTGATACTCGTAATAGCAGACCTAATAAAACCATTATACAATGTCTTAGGGATATTTTAATAGTATTAGGGATCTCAAGACCATCTATAATGTCCTTACTGGATAAATAATTTGTTCCAGTTGTGATACAATCTCTTCCACATAACTAAGAACATATAAACGTGATTTCCACTCACAATGATATCATCAAGTTTTTTTATGATGCTGATCGTCATGTTACTATTGAATATGGGCATCTTGGGGAAATGAATCCTTAAGTTCAATCCTATGTGGCTGAGTTAATATCTCAAGTTGTAGTGCGTATGAGAGCAAAAGACATTGCAGGAGAAAGAATGGTAACAAGTCATATAGAAAGAAAAACAAAAAATGGAAAGAATGAGGGTAAATGACCCTAAAAGAAGAAATATAAGAGTAGGAGTAATTCCTACAATTATGAAAAAATGGGTTACTTCGATTGCGAGTGCAGCGAGTCTAAGAAAGTAGAAAAAATTATTGTGTTTTTGCATGTCTAGCTATTACTATTGTGCTTGCTGAATCATTTGAGGACAACTGCTTTCAGGTTCAAGAGAAATTCATCTGTTCAATTATTCCCTTACTAAGGTAAGTCTACCGAAATGTTATCATTGTCTAGGTGGCAAGGCAACACAATGTCTTTTAGAAAGTCCCAAAAGGTCGATATTCCTTTGCAAGAAATTCAATCAAACATTTGTGAACAAGGGAATGTTCATATGACACATGGAATTTTTATTTCATCACTTTAATAGATAATCTCACCTTGTTTAGTTCAATTATTTGATTTTCCATAATTTGAGGTATTAGGATGCTTCGACCAAATTATCAATGAAGTGGAAAATCAATTAGATATTAAGGTTATGAGTTTGAGGACCAACCGATAGTGGAAAATCAATTAGTGTTTCTTAGGTACTTAACCGTATTCCTACAAAGTTGGTTGCGTCAACTCCTTATGAATTATAGATAGGTCGGACCTGATATATCATATTTGTGCCCCTTTGGGGTCAACAACTTATGCTTATGACCCAATTGGAAGAGATAAAAAGTTAGTTCATAGAGGTAAAAAATATATCTTTATCATTTATTATTTTAGAACTCTTAAGGATAAGTGTTCATTGCTGAACATAATGATGGATTCATATTTGGCAATGAGTCTCGAGATGTCATTTTTTTGGGAATGAATTTACAAAAAAGGGTGAAGTAGATAAGGACCTCATTCTATATAAGTTAAGTAAGATCACATGAGTTGATATGAAAATAAAGGTAGAGGGACACAATTTGCCTCAAACTAATGAATTGGAGAACATGATATATTAGCTAGTAAATGTATTCAATGAGAGATTTCCCTTATAAGGAGTGACATAGGTTAGATTCATCTTTGTTGTGCTGATATTGAACGAGAAGTCTTTGTGATAGCTCTACACAATGAACAGGAATCTAGAATAGTGGATAATGTATTTTCATCTCCTCCTATAGAAAATTGGAAAAGGTTATGAAAGAAAAGGCAGATTCAATGAGAGAAAAACTTTGTTTCTGAACTCGTTAATTTTCCTAATGGACGCAAGGCCATTGCGATCAATAGGTTCTCAAGATAAAGAGAAAGGTTGTCAATTCGATTGAGATTACAAACCTCTACTCATAGCAAAAGGCTATACTCGACATTACAAGACTGACTATGACGATTTTTTATCGTCTATTATGAGATTTACCTTAACTCGCCTTATCTTGACTATTATTTCACACTTTTAGTTATACTTACATCAGATTTATGTCAAAAAACTGTTTTTCAAGATGGAGTTTAGATGAATATATCTACATAGAATAAATTATAGCATTTGGTGCAAAAGGCCCAGTACACTTGAATACGTCTATTTATTATCTTTAACAGGTCTCTAGGCAGTGAAACATGATATACCATGTTGTGATCTCATTGAGTTATTTCTAGATGATAAATGAGGACCATTATGTATATGTTGTGTTCCAAACAGAAAATCAAAATTTTATCTCTTTACTATATGATGTCATGTTGGTGGAGAATAGAATTTTGGAAATTGGAGTATCTCTTAATCATAACCAGAACTATATTCGACCATCCAAGGCTTTTTAGAATCAGATTGGTTTTTTGGGTAATTATTTAGGATATGTGTTGGGAGTAAAAAATCCTATAAAATTTGGGCCTTTGGCGATCGCGTGGTTGCACCTGTCCAGGGTCGGCTCTGATATCATGCATAATAATATGATTATAATAACTATGCAATCTAATTTAATCATATCCGGAGTATTCTATGTAAAGAATATAAAAGAAACTTAAACTAAAGTTTAATAGATTTCAACACTTCTTATCAAGCTAGTTCATAAATATAGAGCATTCTCATCATGCAAATCAAAGGTTGGATTATTGAGTTTGAAGATTGTTTGTGAATATAGGCACTATTATCTAAGGTTCTCATCAAGTCCAATATAAATCATCAGACTCCATTCCAGGGACCATATAATAATGGCTTTTACATTTTTCCTTTTAAGCTTGTCTTTTCGACAACTGCTTACAGTTCAGTTATGTTTCCTACAACTTCATTTCAGTTGCTTGCTCTTTAGTAGCTGATATTTGGAATAAGAGGGCAAGGCATCCTTCAAGGAATGTTAGTTCTTTGTTAGTTTCCCTTTTTAATTGTTAATAATTAATATTGATAAATTATGGATCTAAACTACTCAATGTATCAAGATAGTGCCTTGTACTTGGGAGTATTTGGAAAGTCATCTTGTAGATCATTGAACTAAGACTACTCAATGGATCAAGACAATTCATCATATTTAGGAGTAGTTTGAAAGTCATATGTGGATGTCAAGAGTTTATGTCTTTATTCATAGTACATAAGTAGTATGTTTAGTATTCTACTAGTATAGATAGTAGTAGTATCATAGTTCATTTTGTAAGAAAAAAAGTGCAAGTATTTTTATGTAGTGATTGAGTAGATTTAAAATTATATAATCTCCTCTCCAATACTTTTTTCTATATATCTCCCGTCGAAATCAATAACTCGTCACCTTCCAACAAATTGGTATATGAGAAAGTTTGATATGACAACAATTAGTGGAGTCGTGTCATTTCCAAAACTCACGAAGAGTAATTACGAGAGATGGAGCTATCAAATGAAGGCATATATTGGTGGACAAGATGTGTGGGATGGCATCAAAGAAGAATATGTTGAACCGGAGGGTCTGGCCGCTCTTAGCCAAACTCAAAAGATGCTCGATTGAAAGATAAAAAGGCGCTTTCTCTTATTCAACTGAGTGTTGACAATTGTATCTTTGAGAAGATAACACAAGTCACTACCTCATATAGGGCTTATAAAATTCTCCATAATACGTTCAAAGGAATTGATAGGGTGAAGAAGGTTTGTCTCCAAAGCCCTCGAGGTGAGTTTGAATCGTTGAAAATGAAGGATACAGAGTCTCAAGAATTTCAAGCTGTACTAAATCAAATTTGAATGAATGACGAATATATAACAGAAAATTGTGTGGTTGAAAAGATTTTTCGATCAATTGATCTGAAGTCTGATCATATTGTTGTAGCCATCAAGGAGTCCAACGATTTCGAAACCATGACTGTTGATGAGATAACATGAAAATTATAAGTCCACGAAGAAAAAATAAACAGGAGGATGAAAGAGCCAATCGTCCAAGCTTTGCAAGCAAAAGAGAATATTAAAATGATGGTATTACAAGTAACCAAAGCTGGCGCGGTCGAGGAAGAGGACGCGGTCGAGGACGTGGTAAAGGCCGTGATCGAGGTCGAGATATTCAAGCAACATGGTACGACAATGAAGCAAAAGTCGAGTATTAATCGACTGGATGATGAGGAAGAGGAGGCTTCTATAAAGAACGAGATAAGAAGATTATATAATGCTACAACTGTCATAGATTCAGACACTATTCATATTCGTGTTATGATGGACCTTAAGAAGGAAAGAAAACGCTCATCTTGTAGAAGAGAAAAATGGAGATGAGACACTTTATTGACGTACAAGGCATCGATTGAAGAAAATGACTCCAAATAATACCACGACACAGGTGCAAGTAATCATATGTATGGAAATAAAAGCATGTCTATTGAGATGGATGAATCTATAAGAGGTAATATAACTTTTGGTGATATGTCAAAAACTCTAGTCGAAGGCAAAGGATAAATCATGATTAGATTAAAGAATGGTGTACATCAATTTATTTATGATGTTTATTCCGTTCCAAAAATGAAGAAAAATATCTTGAGTATGGGTCAGTTACTGGAAAAAATGCCACACTATGTAGTTAAATAACATGAGCTTATATATGAAAAGTGGTGACGGGACCTTAATTGCAAAAGTTCCAATGACTAGCAATTGGATGTTCATAATGAATATCCACCATGATGGAGCAAAGTGCTTAAAGTCATGTTATGAAAATCCATCTTGGTTGTGGCATTTGAGACTAGAACATCTCAATTTGATGGATTAAAAGCGATGTCGTCAAAGTATATGGTAAAAGGATTACCTCGCATCGATTAACAAGATCAACTATGTAAAGGATGTCTTGTTGGGAGACAACATCGGAGAGGTTTTCCTAAGGAATCGATGTCAAGGGTAAAACAACCATTGGGTTAATTCATACTGATGTATGTGGACCGATCGATCATGCCTCATTTGGGAAGAATAGATATTTTCTTCTATTCATTGATGACTGTAGTTGGAAGACCTAGGTTTATTTTTTGAAAAATAAATCTGAGGTATTATTTGCTTTCCAGATTTTCAAAGGGCTCAAGGAGAAACAAAGTGACTATCATGTTAAGGCTATAAGATCTGATCGAGGAGGAGAGTTCACATCGAATGTGTTCAAGAAGTTTTGCGAGAAGAACGGTATTCGTAGACCTCTCACCATTCCCTATTCGCAACAACAAACTGGAGTTATCTAAAGGAAGAATCAGTCCATTATGTTTGTTCCATGCTGAAAAGTTAAAAAAATTCCAAGAGAATTTTAGGCTGAGGCTGTTGATTGTGTCGTGTATCTCTCAAATAGTTGTCTGAAAAAAAGTGTCGAAGATAAAACCTTGAGGAGGTTTGGAGTGGATACAAGCCGATCATATCACATTTCAGAGTCTTTGGAAGCATTGCACAAATGCATGCATGTACCAGATCAATAGCGGAGAAAGCTCGAAGATAAAAGTTCCACAGATTATCTTTGTTGGGTATAATCATGCATCAAAGGGTTATAAATTGTATAATCCTATTGAGAATATGAGGAGAACTAGTCGAGACGTTATGTTTGATGAAAGAAGTTCGTGGGAATAGAGGTCACAAGAAAATGAAAAAAATATTTTCTTACCAAAGGAAGGTAGTGAAGATGACGAGAATGAGAAAGAGGATCCTATTACTCCAGCTTCATCACCATCCTCATCGAGCCCATCCTCGTCAAAAGTTCTGGAAGTAAACTCACCCAAAAGACAAGATCACTGTAACAGATCTATGAGCTCAATCAGAACACAAATCTATTTTTTTGTTCTCGCATAGCGAACCTATATGTTTTGAGGAATCAAGTAGAAGTGTCAAAGGGAGAGACGTCATGAGCGAAGAGATTTCCGCTATCTAAAACAGAAAAACTTGGGAGATTTCTACCTTCCCTCCGGAGCACAAACCCACCGATGCGAAGTGGGTTTACAAAATCAAGAAAAATGAAAAAGGAGAAATTGAAAGGTACAAAGCAAGACTCGTGGTAAAAGAATACAAAAAAAAGAGCAAGGATTGACTACGACGAAGTCTTTGCCCTTGTTTCTCGATTAGAGACAATCATGTTTCTTATTTCCTTGGCAACACAAAAAAAGTGGAAGATTTATCAGATGGATGTTAAATCAGCATTCTTAAATGGACACCTTGAATAGGAAATTTACATAGAGCAACCACAAGGATATGTTGTTAAAGGGAGTTAAGATAATGTGCTAAAAATGAAGAAATGACCGAGCACTTTGAGATGACAGACATCGGGGTGATGTTTTATTATCTTGAGATCGAGGTGAAACAAAGTAATGAGGGATATTTTCTCTCAAAAAACTTATGCCAAAGAAGTTCTGAAGAAATTCCAAATGGAGAATTGCGAGTCAATTAGCACCCCGATCGCCGTAGGTGAGAAGGTATCTAAGCATATAGGTGGAGAACTGGTCGATCCAACCTTATTCAAAAGCTTGATTGAAAGTCTAAGCTACTTAAACTGCACTAGACCAGATATTCTATACTTAGTTGGTCTTGTTAGTCGCTTTATGGAGATCCGGACCTCTATCGTTTCAAATAGGAAAGAGGATTATACGATATATTAAGGTACTATAGATCATGCTATTATATATCCTACTTCTGAAAATTTGAAGTTGGTAGGATATAGAGACAGTGATTAATGATCGCAAGAGTACAATAGGTTTCGTTTTTTACTTTGATGAATCAGCTTTCACTTCGATTTCAAAGAATTAACTGATTGGTGCATTGTCAACATATGAAACTGAATACGTGGCTGGAACATCGAGTGTGTGCATGCACTATGGCTAAGAAATCTACTTAAGGAGTTGAGATTTAATCAAGTTGAATCAACTGATATTCATATGTTGATAGAAAGTCAGCAATTGCCTTAGCAAAAAATCTAGTATTTCACAATAGAAGTAAATACATCGATACTCGTTTTCACTTCATCAGGGAATGTATTGTAAACAAGGATGTTCAAGTCAATTATGTGAAGACCGGTGATCAAGTGGCAGACATCTTCCCAAAACCTTTTAGAAAAGACGTGTTTGAGAAGTTGAAGAGTCGTCTTGGGATGCGAGCATCAAATTTAAAGGGGAGTGTTGATAATTAAACTTGATAAATTCAACGAATCTAAGCTACTCAATGTATCAAGGTAATGCATTGTACTTGGAAGTAATTGAAAAATCATCTTGTAGATCAATGAATTAAGACTGTTTAATGGATCAAGATAATTCATCGTATTTTAGAGAATTTAAAAGTCATATGTGGATGTCAAGAGTTTATATCTTTATTCATAATATCTAAGTAGTATATTTAGTATTCTACTAGTATAAATAGTGCTAGTATCATAATTCATTTCTAAGAAAAAAAATTAAAGAAAACACAAGTATTTTATAATAGTGATTTAGTAGAGCTAAAATTATATAATCTTTCTCTAATGCTTTTTCTTATATATCTCCCCTCTTAATTATTAATTCATCAGCTTCCAACAATTATGTTACCTACAAACTTTATTTCAGTTGCTTGCTCTTCAGTAGCTGATATTTGGAATAAGAGGGTAACGCATCCTTCAAGGAATGTTAGTGTTTGTTAGTTTCCATTTTGAATTGTATAATGCATCATTTTGTGATTAAGTTTCCAGATTGTTGTAAAGCTAAATATATAATACCGTCCTTTCCTCTCTCGGAAACTAATACTAGTATCCCCTTTTGCACTTTTTTTAATATATTGGAGAGTCATTTTGGACTCAGAATTATTGACTCGCTTACAAGGAATCATTGACTCTCTTACAAGGAGAACCAAGGCTCTATCCAGTTGAGCTAACCTCAACTGGTTTGCACTTGTTCACACACATGTTTAGGGCCCCTCGTCTGACATTTCCTGCACTTGATTAGGATCTATGTTTTGTTTATAGATAATTGTACAAAGTTTTCTTGGTTTTTTTCTATGTAAACTAAGTCTGAGGTGCTCTCTATTTTCCAAGACTTTTGTGCTATGTTTAAAATTCACAGCTTAAATCTTTGTCACAGTTTGCCTCTCACAGTGTACAATCTTTGTGGTATAGGGCAGTTGATCTCTCTTATAATAATTTCTCTAAGTATCTTCCATACCCAGATTGTCGGGATAATCTGTAAGCTCCTATATTTAAACAGACACTGTCCCATTTTTTACAGAATATAAAATACAGAACTAACTAATGGTCATTCTTATCAGAAATCTGTTTAGAAGCTTAAATGAACGAGATACTTCGTAAGTCTTCTTCTTCTAATTCTTATTCTTATAGTTATTAAGTTTTCTTCTTCAAATTATTTTATCATTTCTTCTCTTCCTCTCATTCTTATCGCTTATCATAACGGATTCTATTCCCAGGGAGCCATGCCTTCGTCCTTGCAACCATAAGCGTAAGCTCATAATTTTTTTAATAAGAAGTACTATACTACATGTCTGTTTATAGAAATAAATAGTTTGTATGTTTTTTTTGAGCTTCTTACTAATATCGATGTCTTCAATATCATTTTTGAAATAGGATTGAGAAAAATCAACATAAGAGATTGTCTTTTCTTTGAATATTGTAACACGAGAAATCAATTAATACATTACTAATATTTTGTGTTCAGAGCGGTATGGTTTTTATATAAATTGTGCTGGATACGATGTTAAAGTTGGAAATATTAAGTACGAAGCAGATAAATCATCAGAGGGTTTTACTAAATTTGCTTATATCAAAGACTACTGGGGAAGTAGCAGTACTGGACACTTTTGGGATATTAACAAAACTATAGATTCATTGACAGCACATAACATATCTGTGCTCCAAATGGATAATGCTGAATTATATCAAACAGCTCGCAAGTCTCCATTGTCATTAACATATTATGGGCGTTGCTTGGCACCTGGAAACTATACAGTGAAACTTCACTTTGCCGAGATTATTTTTACAAATAATCAGTCTTACAGGAGTCTTGGAAGACGCATCTTCGATATATATATCCAGGTAAATTATATTATTAACCTTAATATAAACTTGAGGAAATTCCTCCATGGATACCTGTTTCGCAATTTTGACAAAGACATACCTATATTTACAAAATTATACAAGTAGATACTCACCGTTTTGTTTTTAGGCTCATGTTAGTATCTGCCATAAAATTTGACGTTAAATGCTACAGTATAAGACTACTCCCCTGTTTGCAAATAAAAAATGTTAGATACTTGTTTGTCCAATTTTGTAAATTTGAGTATTTATTTTGGAAAAAAAAGGTAGTCAAGTCACTGACACGTGGTATTTAATGGCAAACTTCACTATATAGGTACTAATAAGAGACTAAAAACAAAACTTTGGGTATCTATTTGTCCATTTTTATAAGTTTGGGTAGTTATTTATCAAAATTTGACACAATAGGTATCACGTGAGATTTTTCCTTTTAAATTTTATTGGTTAAGAAAGTAATTTACTGGTAATTAATAGGACAAGCTGAGATGGAAGGAGTTCGATATTGAAAAACGAGCAGGAGGGGTAAATAAGGCATGGACCGAGGAATTTAAAGTTGTTGTTGAAAAACAAACATTGGAAATTCGATTTCAATGGGCAGGCCGGGGAACCACATCAGTACCACTTAGGGGAAACTCAGGTCCTCTTATATCGGCTATTTTCGTAAAATCTGGTAAACAACTCTTTTCTTTTCAATCAAATATATTCGCCAATACTTTTAGAGGTCCATGCATTGCAATTAAGTCCTACTTTGCCGTCAATTATTATCTTATGACACTTTTATGAGTAGATTCATAAAATCTAATTTTCTGGGTGGCACACTTTTATAAGTAGATTTTGATCCTCCATCAAATGTGAGAAAGAAGATACTCATCATAGTTGCGACTGCTTCATCCTTCCTTGTCTTCATTGTTATCTATATATTTTGGTACAAAGGCTACATTGGAGATAGAAACTCAACCAAAAAAGGTAATGCAAACAATGGTTACTCAATAATTTGAGTAAGACTAAATAACATACTGAATTTTGTGAATACAGAATGGAGAGAATTAGAGTTGCAAACTGGTATGTTCACCTTAAAGCAGATTAAAGTTGCCACAAACAATTTTGATGCTGAAAACAAAATCGGAGAAGGTGGTTTTGGATCGGTTTATAAGGTACTATGCAGTTACATATGGACCTTTAAAATCTCCTTTGCCTTCTCAATTCATCATAAAAATTTAAAAATAGATACTGAAAAGTGGTTCCCTATTTAATTGTAGGGTGTACTCCAGGATGGGACTATAATTGCAGTTAAGCAACTATCTTCCACATCAAAGCAAGGAAATAGAGAATTTGTAAATGAAGTAGGAATGATTTCTGGTTTACAACACCCAAATCTTGTTAAATTATATGGATGTTGCATCGATGGTCATCAACTACTCTTGGTTTATGAGTACATGGAAAACAATTCCCTTGCCCGAGCATTATTTGGTAATTATATATGCACATTCTTTGACATATCCTATAGTTCATGGATTTGATAAAACTCAATAAAAGGATCTATTTCCTTGGAGTCTTTTGACAATTCTTATAAGTAAATATGTTGAAAATTATATAGGCCCAGAAAGATATCAACTGAAACTGGATTGGCCAACCAGACTAAAAGTTTGTCTTGGATTAGCAAAAGGTCTAGCCTTCCTTCATGAGGAATCAGCATTTAAGGTTGTTCATAGGGACATTAAAGCTACAAATGTGCTACTTGATGGGGAGCTTAATGCAAAGATCTCTGATTTTGGTTTAGCCAAGCTTGACGAAGAGGAAAACACTCATATTAGCACAAGAGTTGTAGGAACCATGTAAGTAATGGATCTCTTTTCCTTAACCTATACCTTATGAGATAAATCCAAATTCAGTAATAGTTGAAAGTGACCCAAAACATGCATCTGAATATCATCCTAGTAACCAATATATTATTGTCAAAAAAAAAAATTAACAAATATTAGACAGTTACTTTGTACTCTCTACAAGAAATATTTTGTTTTCTCTAATTTGAGACATAGGCGCGAACATGAGAATATGCTCCAGTTCCTAGAAATGACAGCAAAGACATGTTGCTTTTCATAACTTGTTCAATATTCAATAACTAAATTCAGTTTTTCCCCTTCAGCTACAGAAATTCGTGCTTCTTTAGAACAAGTGCTACTTTTTTGATATAATTCTGATGGTTACTGTAGTTAGTACAGTAAACTTAATTTCTTTACCTTTTTTTCAATTTTCTTGTATTTTTTAATTCACAGAGGCTATATGGCTCCAGAGTATGCATTGTGGGGATACTTGACCTATAAAGCAGACGTGTATAGCTTTGGTGTAGTTGCACTGGAAATTGTCGCAGGAAAGAGCAACATGAATTATCGTTCTGATGTAAATTATGTTTGTCTTCTTGACAAGGTATGTAGTGATTGCTGCCTTGTTGTTTGTATCTAATTAATTGCTTTTCATGTGACACTTTGTTGATCTATATTCTATGTTGGCTAATGGTCGGTCACCTTTGAGTTCATGAAAATAAAGGATTATCATCCAAGAAACACCTCAAATTAAAATTAATTCACTCTCACCCCAACCATCATTTTTTTGCCCATAAAAGGCCACATATATTTTACTTTTTCCTTTTCTTTTCCATAAAAAGAGTTGTTTGAGTTATGGGAAGCTTCCCACTACTCAAAGTTTGAGTAGTGGGAAGTTTCCCATCACTCAAACTTTGAGTAGTGAGAAACTTCCCATTACTCGTTGTTTCTTAAAAAAAACGGTGCCTTTTATGGGTAAGGGTGTAAGGTGGCAGGTGCCTATTGGGCATTAACCAGAAAAAAAATGCATACTCTGAATTAATTTGCATTTCACTACAATTACAACATCATATCTTATAACAACCTGTTCTGTTCTTATCAGCTTGTAAATTACTTTAATTTTTATATGCTCCTTTAGGCACTCGTATTACAACAAAAAGGAAATTTGTTGGAGCTAGTAGATCCAAAATTGGGTTGTGAGTACAACATTGAAGAGGCAATAAGAATGATGAAGGTGGCTTTGTTGTGCACAAATCCCTCTCCAGCACTCAGGCCTACCATGTCTACTGTAGTGAGCATGCTAGACGGTCAAATTAATGTTCTTGAACCAGATCTTGACCCAAGTATTTATGGTGACGAGTTGAAGTTTAAATCTCTTAGAGACAAATATGATGAGATGAAATTAAAGAACACAAGCGAGACAGAGACTCTTATTCAATCATCAGAGGTTGCTTATATTGGCTCATCCTCAACATCTGACAAGGATCTCTATTCAGTCCATCGTCATTCTCAGTCAGAGGCGGACCTATGTTGGGCCCAGAGGGGGCTCAAGCCCCCCCTGACTTTTTTTTTTTTTTTTTTTAATATAAATATTAGTATCTTGTTGTTAAAGAAAGCTTTTTTTAATTTTTATAAGCCCATTAATTTTCTTTAACCTAACTAAAAAATTATTTTCTATAAATTACACAGTATTATCTCTACAAATATTACTTTAATATCAATCTTTTACGAATTATTCTGGATTTATTCGACAGCCGCTACAATCTACTTCTTTACAAAAGCTAAAAAAATTCAGTAAGTTTTTTTAATTTATGTGCTTTTTTTATAATGTAATAGATATTATTTTCTTTGATTACCTAAAGCGTATTTTAATATTGGTATTTACATAAATATTGTGTTAGTATTAAATAACTTAAGAAAAGAGATGATGTACCCAAGTTCACTATACACCCTAAAAAAAAAATTTCGGGGGCGCTGCCCCCGAACCCCCTTATATTTTAAGCCCCCCCTCAACTTTTGTCCTGGATCCGCCACTGTTCTCAGTAATATAGAGTTAAGATTATCTAATGCTTGTGGTTTGATTTTCAAGTAGGCAGCCACCTATGTATTGCCGTTGGATTGCCTGTGTTTTTATTCTGGCTTTATAGTTTATACTCCGTTAAAGTGGTCCTATTAATTATAACCATTAGACTAAATTCCGGTTCCAAATACCCCATGCATTGACCGTTGAATTTAACGGTTACATATGTAAAACATGTGTGTACGAGGATATAGTATTTTGCCGTATTTCATTTATATATAGAAAGAAAATTCAAAAATTTCAATTTTACAATTTACATATTTAGCTCAAGCAATGTTATTAAAGTAAAACAAGAGGTGCAAGGTTCGAATCCCCTCTTTGAACATAGGTATCCTAATTCTTATTAAGTAGGAATATGCATACGGAGACCTGTATATTTCCTATGAGAATAATAGTGGTACGCGTAAGCTGACCCGAACACCCATATATAAAAAAAATAAAAATAAAACAAACTAAGATTTTCTATGAGATATATACAAAAATAATGGTAATAGGATGTGGATGGAGTCGTCATTTGCAAGAGGTATAATTAGAGTAAGTGGGTGTGTCAAAAGATTTATAACAAAAAAGACCAACCATGTGTACCTATAACATACTTGGAGTTAATAAAAATCACAAAAAAATGAGGTTGAAAACTTGAATATTATTCTTCATGGCAAATCGAAACTACATAAATAGAATCAGAGAATACGTAGCATTAGTCATTATTATATGATCCATGTAAACAAGAACCACTACGATTTTTATGCAGTAAACTACGATTCAGGGAAGAAAATCGAAAATGATAGTCTCAATTATATTCAGGCTACGTGAGTATGTTTGTTAGGCTACATGGGTATGTTTTTTGTGATGATACTTCTATAAGAAATTAGATTGATAAATTTGATCAGACGCATTGAACAAACAGGAGAGTTGTTTACGGCCATGACGGGTCATATACTCTTGCTTAATTAAAACATATATGTACTTCAATTGAGTGAATATGTTGGAGTATAATCTCAAGCCCATTTTTTGAATATTTTTGCAGTCATGTTGTGATTCTTGCCGAGTTAGTCCCAACATGTATCTGGATTTGAAGATCTCATAAGTGATTCACCATTTGGCATAAGGATCCTATCAGTATCAAAATCACCATTTGGCATAAGGATCCTATCAGTATAAAAAACTAAACTTAAAATTTACATGAAGTAACATATTAACATTAGTAACAAAAAAAATGTTAAGCCACTGTTACTTTTCTAATTATATGAAAGAACAAATATTTCAAAAAAGTCTCAGAAAATGATCTGCAACTTTGTTCCAAATAAGTCTTGCTTTCGAGCCTCAAAATGCTCCTACAATTTTCTATAAGTTGTTAGAAAAAGTGCGAAAACAATATTGTAAAAGGTATTAGAGAAATGCAAAAACATTGCTTCAACATTCTGAAAAGAAGATCACACTAGGAATTTCTGGATTGTCTTTGTTTCGACCATAAGCATCATTGAAACGGTTAAGGATGTTAAAATAGTTAAGAATATTAACAAGTTTATAGGTATTTTCAG
This sequence comes from Nemophila menziesii, assembly GCA_029959085.1. Taxonomy (NCBI): domain Eukaryota; kingdom Viridiplantae; phylum Streptophyta; class Magnoliopsida; order Boraginales; family Hydrophyllaceae; genus Nemophila; species Nemophila menziesii. The sequence continues at coordinate 24,876,758 of JARWIR010000004.1, read as the reverse complement.
TGATATGAATATTGTTGGCAAAGGCACGATTCTGTTTCTCTGTTAAAGGTTTTCTTACAGATATTATAAATAATACAAGGAAGGGAGAAGCTAATAAACTTAAGTTTTTTTTGGATTAACCAAGTTTTGAGTTGATTTATAAGTATACATTGAAAAAAAATTGGAAATATAACTGGACATTGGATAATGAAACCAAGTTGATTTTCAAGTTCCAAAAATTTCCAAGGATCAAAGAAACATGCCATTAATTTTCATGTTTCAAATACTCCATGCAATATTATTTTGAAATATAATTTATAATTCAGTAATATAATCGGATCGAAAATATAATTCATAAATAAAATTGGATCGGAAAACCTGGAATCTTCGGAAATTTATATGTAATTCCAATTCCGATCCGATTTTTTCGGAAAAATCAGAAATCGAAAATTTCGGATCCGATTTCCACCCTTATTCATGCCCATGCTAAATCTCAAGCTAAAATAATTTAGTTCATACTAGAGAAAGAAAAGGAAACAATTACAAATTTTAAGGCTTGTGAAGGCATAATTTGATGTTCAGCTCCTTCCAGACTTCTCTTTTCTTGTTATAAGCTTCCTATTAGCTTAAGAAGGCCAAGGATGTGTTCCTACTAATTAGAGGGTGTATTTATAGGGTATAGGAAACCCTAAAACATTTTCTTAGAGTGGAAGACAAGTATTGGACTTCTAGCCCAACTCAAATTCGTAACCCTAAAATATAAAAAAGATAATAAAGTACTGTTGTTGTTTTGTTTTGGCCGTAACTTCTTCAATATAGCACCGATTGACGCGTTCTTTATGTCTAAACTGATTGTCTCGCAAATCTCTACACTTTTTCTTCAGATTATTCTTCCAAATTCCTAGCTGTTTTTTAGTTATGATCACTTTTATGGACGTAGTTACTGAAATTCAGATTTACTTGGCAACTTTATCTTTTTCTTTTTTATATTTACTTCATTTATCTCCAATTTCTATCATTATCTTCTTTCCTTTATCTCGTATAATTGATTTGACATCTAATTAATTACCATATATCTTTAAAGTTTCACAATTAACAAATAATTAAACTCAATATGCTCTAAAAATAATAAATAATTAAATCAAGACAAGAAATAGAAAAATAACGAATTATGAATAAAAATCGACATTTAAATTATTAAATACACCTAAAATGATGTCTCGAACTAAGATTAAATCATCACAAATAGGGAGACATCACATAGCACGATCAATTTTACTCATTATATTATTACCACCATGCCAAGTAAAGTGTTCGTATAAGCCAAATCATCCAAACCGAGAACATTACAAACATCATTAAAAGCTTTGATGGCATAAGGATTGATCTCTGCTCCGTTAACTCTCTCATTAAGCGTAAGAATGTTGTTGAAGTCTCTCATGAGTAACAAAGAATCATCAAATGTTCCGGCATAAGTATACAAGTCATCCCATAAGGGATTTCTATCACCTTTATAGCTCTTTCCATAAATAAAGGAAATGCGAAGAGAGTTTGAAGTTACCTTACATTTCACTATACAATGAATAGCTTGAGTATTGGTAGAGAGGCGATTAACGTCGACTTTGTCGGGGTTTCAAGCTAAAAAGATCTGACCTTTACTATGAAGCGTGTTGTGATCAAAATTGTCATCACATAGCCAACTTTTAAGCATTTTATTAACGAAATTTTTAACTCTCGTACGATCGCTTTTAATTTCAAGCAATACAATCTATCTCCTTTTTGCGGATGAGGTGACGAACCCCTCATTAAGATTGGGTGCCGCAAAAACCCCTTGTGTTTAATGATGTGAATCTGTTCACCGTATCTTATGATTCACGATACGATTTCGATTCGAATCATGCTTCGAATCGTTGTTAGCTCTGTTCACTACGATTCACGGTACGATTCTACGATACGATTACGATGCACATATGTTTTGATTCGAATCAGGCTTCATATCGTTGTTAGCCCAGGATGTACATGAATCGTTCTGAATCACTCCGATTCGTGCGATTCACATTCATAGACAAATACGAAAAAAATCTTAAAAACTCAAATAATTATAAAAAAATCACTTAGTAGTGAATACTAACCATTAACCTTATGAATTGTTTACTTTGAAATTTGAAACAATTTTGAGTTTTGTAATATTTTTATGTTCTCGTTTGGTTAATTTGAACCCAAACTACTTTAACTGATAAGACTTTTGTTATTATATAATATTGAATAACTGTTCTTTTGTTTGTCAATGATACAAAATAACTTCTTCTTTTTTTAAAATCACTTGCAATGCACTGTTTTTTTTAAGGTCAGTAATTACACTGTACTTTTGTGCATATATTCTATAAATATATGAATGTCATAAATAATAAATCTTTTATTATATTGATATATAAATGATATAAGGATAGTTTTATTAGTAATTTTAATTAAAAGCATTATAAATAAAGTATATATTAAATATATAATATTTTTAAATTTAATATATGAATCGTTGCAATTCACGATTTGATATAATACGCGATTTAAAAATGTAATATTTCGATTCACGATTCGTGAACTCTCATGTGATTACCATAAGGGGGTTGGGGGTTCGCAATTTGAATAATTTGCTCCTTCAGGAAATGCTGCTGTAGAATTCCAAGCGAATGAAATTCATGGTCAAGAATAGATGGAGGAGCACTAGTACCTGTTGAACAATTACTCGCCAGCGAATGAATTCTTTACTATTCTCATAAGTCACGTTCAAGTCATGGTGGTATAGATTCACTGGATGTTTTGGATAAAGGTGACTATATGGGTTTAAAGAAAGCTGATGAGGATTACTAAAAGTAGAAGCACTCGAATGAGGTGAATTAATCCCATGCCGCTGATTTATCATCTTGACATGAACCCAAGTCTTAAAGATATTAATTCCCAAAGTTGGAGTTTTCTTATGTAAGAAATAAGTGTCCATGCATAAAGAATAATAATCAAAGCCACTCAACGCTGCAGCTCTCTTGGACTTAAGAAATTGCAATATAGTCCTTACAAAATAAGTCTCCAACTCGTCCACTTTCAAGTTAAGAAAATAAAGTATCAGCTGAATAAAGCCAGCCCCCAACTTTACAAATAATTGCAAGATAGTCCAAAAGTTGTTTAGAACTAAATTTTCAGCAGGTGTATCAAACGAACTAACCACAGCAGGAAATTTAGAACAACTAACCACAGTAATAAGCAAGACACGCCTATAATTACCCGAATTTCCAACGTAATAATCCGAATCTCGACCACAAATACCCCATTCTTGACTACAAATATCCTGACTCTTGACCACAGAAAACTGAATCTCGAACACAAATACCCGAGTCTCGACCGTGAATATCCGAATCTAGACCCCAAAATCTCGATACTTGACCATTAAACCCCAATACTTGACCACTAAGTCTCGATACTCGATCACGACATTTTTTTTTTGTTTTTTGATACCGTGGGTTCCGAGCTTTCACCCGACTAATCCCACGGGGAAATATGACCGCCTCCCCAACCATATTCCCAGGCAAGTCAGAACTAGGTTACGCATGTTCTGGGAGGGTTTCGAGCTTTGGACCTCATGGATGATACAATAGAGCCCTGTCCAAGACCTTCTTAACTTTCTTCCACCTTCGGGATTCGAACCTTGGATCTCATGGATGAGACAATAGAGCTCTGGCCAACAACATTTTTTAAACTTTTTCCACCTTCGGGAACACCTTCTTAACTTTCTTCCACCTTCGGGATTCAAACTTTGGACCTCATGGATGAGACAATAGAGCTCTGGCCAAAAACATTTTTTAAACTTTTTCCACCTTCGGGATTCGAACCCTGTACCTCTTAGATGAGAGACAAGGGCCTAGCTCAACTGGTTCGATCACGGCATTTTGGAACGTTCAAATGAAAACTAGCAACTATGTAGAGGAGAGAATAAAAACTCAATATGCGGCGGCCAGAGATAAGCACACTTAATTCTCCAATAGAACCATAAAATGATTCATTAAGTAGAATAAAACTTGCTTGAGTTCCTTTGTACATTTTGCGTGAATCTTTGTCCATTTGAAAGAATTGAAGCAAAAGAAGGTAAATAAATATTGACCATTAGTTGAAGCCAAATCGCATGACTATATGCTCTCCATAATTATCTTATATGTCACGTGATAAAGGTGACTATATGGATATCTAATGAGCTGATGAAGATTTTTGAGAAATTGCAATATGGTCCTTGTAATATTAGACTCCAAATTTTCAATTTTCAAGCTAAGGAGATCCATGTTATTTATGGGCTTAAGGTATTTTTAGCCAATTTATCCAATTTACCCTATAAAAAATACACGAATTGGGCCGGGTTTGATAAGGCCAAAGAGTGTTGCTCAGCCCTAGGAAATACGCGGCCCTTTTGGCGATACAAGGTTGTCTCTCGCAATTAAAGAAAGTGCATCATCCAAGGATATCCATTTCTCCCTTCCTATAAATCGAGGGCGACACTGCAATCATGAGTGTTGAAGATGATGATAAAACTGCATTTTTGGATTTGCTGGAAATAGTGCCTCCTGAATATATTTTATATCACGAAGAAAATCTGTTTGCTCCAACTTCAGTCCTTTACGAAAAATATCTTAAGAATGATGGTAATATGGATATGTATTATAAAGATATAATAAAGTTGCAGAGGTATCTTATTATTTATCGAATTCAAATATATAATCTATAATATTTATTCATGTGTGTTTGGTTGTTTGGTTGTTTGGTTTGTTTAGGGCATTTACAATGCCCAAAGGCATAGATTTTGATGATGTGAAACATTACCCTTATGAAGAATTGGTGATTTTCACTAATGACACCCTCCGTCAATATATACTTGAAACTAGTATGTATGGAAGATTCCTGAGGGGCTCGATTAAAGTGGATTCAGAAGATAAAAATGTTATTATCAAAACGTGGGACCTTCACTATCCACGAAGAAACGACATGAATTTGCAAGTTGTTAGACTTCATGTAAGCTTATTTTATTTTGTTGAATTGACAAGTTAATAATAATTAATGGAAAATTCTTCCATCCTATATTGGATGATCCTGCACCAATTATATTCATACACATATTCTATGTTTTTAACTTACAAAAGTAACTAACTTATTAATCTAATGACATATGTTTTGTTATAATAATCCACTATTGCGATTTAAATATTGGATGGAAGTATTACCCATAATAATAACAATGATATGTATTCATTTACAGAGTGAACTCACGTTTTTGATGGATGTGTTGAAACGGAGACCTCATCGTTGTCTACCAAAGTTGATTGGGTATTCCATTGATAAAAGGTTGGCGGTAATCTATGACCTAAACCCAGCGTTTACATTGAGCAAATTGCTTGAAACACGTGGTAGATAATCTCATTAACAAATTAATTTATTTATTCATTTTAAATTCTTGATGACAATTTTTATATTAGATAATTTTTCATGGAAAAAGAGGCTCTACAGTGCTATTGAAGTAGCAAACATGATGTGCTATTTTCATGCGGATAACATTATAATCGGTAGTATTGATTCTAAGAACTTGATTTATGATAAGGTAAAAATAAATGCTCGCTCATCTTCCACTACAAGAAATAGTATTTTTAGCGGCAAAAAATTTAACACTAAAAATCTTAATTTGGCCGCTAATAGTTCGTTATTTGTCGCCTCTATAAGTTTCTCGCTAAAGATACCTTTAGTAGCAAATTATTTGTTTTTGCCTCTATTAACTTTATCTTTAGCGGCAAATATTGCCACTAAAAATATAATTAGAGGCCATTTTAATTGTTGCCGCAATAGCCTCCCCGCTAATGCTACTATTTCTTGTAGTGTTCTTAAATTTCATGTTCATTTTTTTATATGTTGTGTAGGACGAAGTTAATTTAAAACTATGTGATTTTGGTCTCACGATTAAGAGTCAGAATATCGTTGTTGATGAAGACTACCCTAGTAAGGGGTATATTAGTGGGAGATCTTATAGACAACATTCTGAACAGCTTTATTTGGAAAATGGTAATAATTTCATCAGTATAGGCTTTAGTTCTTATAATAAAGAATTTTGTTGATCATGTAGGTGGTGAATGGACGATATGTTCAGATATATTTGCGTTCGGTTATTTACTTCTGGAGCTGATATTTGTCTCAAAACGCCGTCCAAGTACTTGGATGAAAGTAGTAGAAGTACTTCCAAGTGACAAGCCAATGCCGGAAGATTTCGGCCCCCTTGATACATCAATAATAGAAGATGTAGAATTAGGAGTTAATTTGAGGAAACTTGCATGGAAGTGTCTTCAGGTGAAGCCATCAGATCGTCCAAAAGCAAAATATATTTATAATGAGTTAATCAGTATTATGGACAAAGCTTATCCTGTCTCTAAAACAGCTGTAACCAGCTCTTCCCACAAACAGGTAGAAGCCACAGTTGCATCTGTTTCCCATTGATCTCGAAAACAATGTCAATGAACATGTATATATATAGTATATATATATATATTTACAATGTTGAAAATAAGACATATTGAACCACTAGGAGATTGGAAAAACTTGTATTGGTGAATCAAAAGGATTGGCTGGTGATAGGAGTATGGGTATAGAATCGCTTGAAAAGCAGGTATGCATATACATATTCTAATAGTGTGTTACCTTTTTTATCAACATTATTGAAGGTTAAAAATTATAGTTTATGGTTTTGATAAACATAGGTCTATAAAAAAACGTACAGTCTGGAGGATAATCTTACCATTCTTCGCTGCTACCAGGTTTATTTAATTTTGAATTAAATTATAGTTCCTCCATTGTTGTCCATATAGTTAATTGACTTTGTTATAATGTTTTTGTGTAGATTGAGCCTAAGAGGATGAATACTGATATTGTTGCTTTCATTTTGGTTAAGGTAAAATTGAATTTCTTAATTTATCTTTTATCAGAGTTCTAAGTTGATTTATTTGGTTTTATTTGAGTAGGCTCTTATGGCAAAGCCTGCACCAGACTTTGGCCTTTGTCTTGGTTTAATTCCTAAAAAAGTGGTATGTTTATTTTTGCTTTTTCAATTCTGTTTTCTGTATAATATGACTCTAGAAGTATTGATTCTTGGGTATTTCGGAATCATTGAAAATTAAGGTTAAATTGCACCATGGATCTTTGCAAAATAGCCATATATACCCCCATTTGTTTTTGGTTTAGTACCAGAAAATTAATGTACCCTTGTTATGTAAATGCCAGCAAAAAAAGAAACCGATCAAGACTCTGATAGCTCTTTCAGACTTCTTGGAGGTATGCGATGACATTGAGATTCGTTTTAGCAAATTTATTAATAATAAATATATACCTATTTTTTTGGCAGACAGCAAATTTTTCCCAATTATGGGACAAAGCAGGAGCAATCCACTACTTTCTTAAATATGTGCCAGGTATTTCCAGCTTAGGTTAACTTAGTATAATTGTTTACTCTTTAGTTGAGTTGTCCTACTTATACAAAACTTGAACTGAACAAGTAATTTGCTTCTTTAATACGCTGACTATGGGAGGATGCAGGTTTTGAGCAAGCAATTCGAGCATATGCTATCCACATCCTTTCACGGACTTCCCGAAGGGTTTCAAAATCAGTTCTTGCTAAGGTATGGTTTATTACGTTAAATGCATGTGCTTTGTTTTTTCTTTATTTTACACATTGGATCTTGAATTTATTTCCATGTAGGCGATTAACATTAAAGGGCCCGCTCTGACCACATTCATTGATCAACAAGTACGTAACAATGGTTGGGTTAGAGAGATTAATGATAATAGTTCCCTAGTCATTGTCCTTCCTTCTAATGAGTCCAAACCATCCAGAGCTTAAGGAAAGTGAAGTTTAACATTGGAGTGGAGAAAGATATCAAGTGTTGCTTCTTTGTCGTTTTTGTTTATGTTGAATATAAAGACTACTGCTTTTCATATCAAATATCTGACTTGTAACCTTAAATAATACTTACAGTGGTTATATGTTCCTGAAACACTTTTGCAACATCTATCTATCTCTTTTGTATGTATGAAAGAAGCTGATGTAATATTGAATTCTTACGTGGATTTCTCTCTCCCCATTTTATTATTTTCTCTTAAGTGGACCAACACTGTTACATATTATGCATGATGCTCCCTAGGTTACTATATTCCATTTTTCAAGGGAGCAAAGACGAAAATTTTGAGGCTATTAGATTTGGATTGTAACGCCACATTAGTCTAAACTAATCCAACTTCAACTAAATCGTTAGATTAAAATTAAATAGGACTAATTTTTCACAAATATTGGGAAATGCTTAAAGGAACTTTGGGAAACTTGTTGTCCTCGCTCTACTTTCAACTTTTAATCATTGCAGCTAGTGTATTAGCCGAGTGTGTTTCTATCTAATTTTTGGTCTTCTCTTTGTATTATATTATAAGATACTAATCTAGTCCATCATTTTCAATATCAGAGCTGGCAAATCATTTTTTTCATCAAGGCTCTAACACCCATAAACACTACATCTTTAGAATCCATCAGTATAGGAAACTACAGGTAGGTCGGTTTGGGCTCCTGGTCTTTTGACATTTTTAGGTGACATTTTTAAGATCAGGAGTCATATGTTTTTGTGTGTATATATATATTTCTGATTTAAATATTTAAACAAAAATAATATTGTTAGTTTGGTGGTAGTGTGACATGTTTTATTTCATGAGCTTCAGAACCGGCCTTAGGAAACTATAAACCTGAAAAATAGCTATTACTATATTAGGAGACTAAAAAGCAATAACTATTGTCGAACAAGAGAGGAGCGAGCGGAGAAACGTAACCCATGAAATAAAGTTCCTTTCACATAGTGAAGGATGCGAAGGACAAGGACATAGTAGGTAGCGCGAGGTGATAACATGGACTGGCTAACTAAGTGAACAACATAAGCGATATCAAGGTGAGTAACTGTGAGATAGATAAGACTAACAACTAACTGACAATATAAAGTAGGATCTGGAATAAGTGTACCATTCATCAGAGTAAGTTTGAGATTCTAATCAAGAGGAGTAGAGGCGATCTTACAATCAGTAAGTTGAGTACGAGCCAGAAGATCAGAGCAATACTTGGCTTGAGAAAGATAATAGCCATCTGAGTCAGAAGAAACCTCAATGCCAAGAAAGTAGCTGAGATTGCCAAGATCTTTCATCTCAAAGTGTTGCCCAAGAAAGGATTTCAACTTAGAATCACCAACCAAGTCGTCACCCGTAATGATCATATCATCCACATAAAGTATAGTAGTATGACACCAACGACGAATAAATAGGGCTGAGTCGTGCTCACTAGATGTAAATCCAAAATCACCAATAATAGAACTGAATTTAGAGAACTAAATTTCAGCAGCTACGTCCATTAAATTGATCAAAACTCAAAATCGGTTGGGAATTTGGAAGAATGATCTGAAGTAAAGGTGTAGAGCTTTCCGAGACGATCAGTTTCGATATAAAGAACGCGTCAAGCGGAGCAATATTGAAGAAGTTACGGGCAGAACAAAATAGAGGCAGTTTATTACCTTTCCTATATTTTAGGGTTAGGAATTTGATTTGGAAAAAAGTCCTATTACTTTCCCTCTACTTCAAGAATCCGAATTAGGGTTTAGATGCCCTTTAAATACACTCTCTATTCAGTAGAAACACATCCTTGGCCAATCCTTAAGCCAAGAGAAAGCTTACATCAAGAGAAGAGAAGTCTGGAAGGAGTCGAACACTACATTATGTCTTCACAAGCCTTCAAATTTGTAATTGCTTTCTTTTCTTTCTTTAGTATGAAATAATTTATTTTAGCTTGAGATTTAGCATATGAGTATGAACCCTAGACTTGTTTTACATCTATTTTAATTTGGGATGACAAATATTTAAATGAATGATTGTTTTATTCTATATTTTATGTGCTTTGACTTATTGCCTATTTTCCTTGCGGTGCGCAACGTATATGATTACCTTAATAGTAGTTATATGGTGGTGGGTCCTAGGGTGTTATAAAATAAAGTGATAAATAAAGAGGAACCACAAACTACAAGTGTACAGTTGTCCCAAGTAATATATGATAATCAAGTTCGTTCTCAGGGACGGATTAAGTTCAACCCAAATATTAATCAAGTAGTAAGAATAATTGCTAAACAGAAAGTAAAAGATAAGAATTTTTGTTTGGTTTTTGTAAATTAAAGATGCAAATAAAATAAAGACTAAAAGTAAATAAACAGAAAGGAAATAAAGCAAATAAAAGTGACTAACTTCAGATAAGAGAGATACTTGAGTCTCGCAAGGGATCCACTTAATCAATATAATCTATGATATGTTTAATGGTAGAATTGGAATTATAATATTATTCGGGACTCTAATATCTCCTAGCCCCCTGTCGGGTGGACCTAGGAGCTATCCTAAAGTACTATAAACACATGTATGGTCGAATATGCCTCTTTGGATGATATGCTTTTACCTCTTTGGCTATGTAACTAGTTAAGCCTGTCGGTCAATAACGGACATTACACGGATATTACCTAGATCTGTATTCAAACCCCCCTGTCGGATGATCACTTCGCCACTAAAGTGAATAGTCCAAATACTAAAAGCTATGTCTAGTTGTTTCTAATAGAAATAGTAATGAAAACAAAGTAATAACCGATATATAAAACTCAATTCAATTTAAATCATAACAATCCCAAATTCAAAACATAGATTAATTAATTAAGGTTCATCCCTTTAATGCGATTCTCAAGTATATAGAAATTTAGCTCATGACAAAATTAAAGACTGGAAATAAATAAAAGTAATTCATTTTCAAATACAAAAGATAAATTAATAACCTAAAGGGTAGGATGACTTTTGATGGAAGAATAGGATGCCTCCAGCACTAGCTTCTCCTTGCCTTCTTACTCTAACTTGAAAACCTTTTGACTCTTGTGTAATTCTCTGGAGTGTGTGAAAAGAGGAGGCTAAGGGGTGTATTTATAGGTGTTAGGAAGTCCTAGGTCGAATTTACTTGGAGTGGAAGACAAGTTAAGAACTCTTAAATTCGTAGCCATAAAATCTAGGAAAGGTAAGATTATGCTGCTGATTTGTTTTGGTCATATCTCCTTCAATACTTTTCTGTTTGACGCGTTCCAATATTCGAAACCGCTTGTCTCGGAAAGCTCTATCCATTGGTAAAGACCACTCGCCCAAATTCTTAGCCAATATTAAGTTATGGACTCGTCGTTGAAACGTGGCTGGAATTTCAGATTCATAAGACAGCTTTATCTTTTCCTTCTTTGCATATATCCTTCCTAAATCTTCTTATTTCCATGTAAATCTTATTTTATTTACTTCTTTGACTTGACTTGGTCTCTAAATAATTACCATAATTCTTTTAAAGTTTCACAATAAATAAATAATTAAACCACATATGCTTAAAAAGAATAATTCAAGAAATAGAAATAGGAAAGTGCACTCTAAAAATAGAAACTCGAGTAAAAATATTTTCTAACACACTAAAATACTCTAATACTTTAATTCTCACTTCTCCTCTTTGGATTGTTCTTTCATGAAATTCAAGAACCTATTGACTTTGCACTACAAATAGTCAAATTAACGCACAAAAGCTTAGAAACTGCAAATAGTTAAATTCCAAGGGGGGAAAATGAAATATGATCAAATAAGCATAAAAGTCTATCAAATAAGTTATTTATTCACCTAAAAGGATGTATCCAAAGAGATAATCATTAGAACAAATAGGGAGACATCAAGACCCTAAACTCAAACCTTTGTCGTCCCGACAAAGTAAAATAAAAACAAAGGATCTTTTAGGTGAACGCAGAAGGTAGAATCTAGTAAATATTCCCAAAGCACAACTTAAAACAAATATCATATAGTCTAATCTAGGAATTAATATACACATACACATATCATGCAAAATCAAACACAAAATAATATCAATCCAAAATTAATTTCACAATGCTAGAAGGTTACGCTTATTACTTATCTCAAGATGGTGGCTATAGGCTGTTCCTCGATCTTTACTTGCTTTGAACGCTCCACTTAGCTTACTCTCTATTAACTCACTGTGCATCTAGGAATCACGAGATCTTTACGGTTTTAGCATAGGCTTAGAGACGGTATGGTATGTATATTTGGTAAATTTGAAGTGAGCTTTTGGCTCTCTCCTCACTTACCATCAACAAACTGTCCAAGAGCTTGAGTTTACACTCGAATAACGTTCTCACTCAACCCATTTGACGTGCTAATGTAGCGTCCCCAAATTAACCCAATAAGCACTAAGGATGATCACATAAAAAATTCCACTTTCCGGTCCGAATATATTTTCTTTTCAAATCATCTTTTCTTTTTCTTTTGTATAGCTATGACTCTTTTTTTAATGTTTAGATATCATGCTATTTTTCATAGTTATGCCTTTTCATAACTTTAGCTCGTAGCTTCTTTTTCATTCACTATTACCTCGGCAAAGGGTTACAATATAATAAACATGTGACTCATCATCAAAATATAGCACAAAGCACAATTAATAAGCTCAAAAATCCCAACCCAATATAAATTCCCATATAGTGGACCCACCACCCAAACTCAAGCTCAAGATAGGAAGTCTCAGGATCGTGATTCAAGTGCGGGTCATATGGTCATGCCTAACAATCTAAAGGGATAATGACTTATAATGTGGCGACAAAAGAAAGGCTTAAAGGCTAAAAATTTGGCTAAGAAAGATATCATTAATTCAGGGATAGAAGGCCAAAAAGGATTCAAAGGGCTAACAAAGAACTGCCTTTATCATCTTCCTATTTACACAGCTTGCCTTTAGTTCATACCTAAGTGGGTTCTCTACTTATTTAGATCTCACGTTCTACAAACCACCTATTATCCTTAAGCACAAGTTTACTTCTATTGCATTTTTCATTAATTCTTCCTATCAATTATCTCATATTTGCATGCAATCAAAGTGAAGTTTACACTAACCCCTAAAGTCAACTATTTTCTATCATAAATTCATGAAAAGCATGCTTGATGGGGGAATTTAAAATCCCTACAGTCAACGCAACCCTAAGATTAATTTTATTGAAAGAATGTAAAACAAAAAAAATTGGGATGAGGCAACGAATCCCACCCCAAACTCAAAAGTGAGTCGTGTCCCCACGACCGAAAAGACTCAATAAAACAATAAAATTAAACTAAACTACATACCTAGTGCCTACCATGAATCAAGAAGAAGAATTAGAACGGGGTACCTGGCCATAAAGATCCATCATGTCCTCCTCCTCTGAAGAAGAATATTTATCAATATCCATGTTTGTAGTTACCTCTTCCAATGTTGACTCAATCTGTGTAAATGGGGAATCATAAACACTTCATGGGGAATTGCTAACAAATGCCACACAGAAAAAAGGGGCTTTAACACTTGCCTCATCACTTTTGAAAATGCTCAAGACCTTAAAAAGGTTTTGAATAATCGCCCATGGAATGTTATCGGAAAGCATGTCCTTTTTTAAAAATGGGATTCCTCCAAAGGCCTCACTAAAGAACAACTCTGCACCACATCCTTCTTCATCCAAATCCATGGGATTCCACCTACACTTATCAATGAAGACAATGCTATGATAATTGCTAATCAACTCGGCAAGGTGGAACAAATCATACTACCACCTGTTGATACCTTTAAGGAATTTGGAGCTGTCAGAGTTCGAATTGATTGGAATATCTTCAAACCTTTATCAAGTAATTACTCTATCTTTCTTGAAGATGGTCATACAATCAAAGGACAACTAAAATTTGAGAAATTATGTGATTTTTGTTATTCTTGTGGTTTTCTCGATCATGAAGAAGAAAAATGCACCAACAAATCCAAACTCAAACACAAAGTTACCAAAAACATCAATGGATTTGAACCAAAATTTATGGATAAGAAAGACACCCAAAAATCCTTCTACAAATCTACTGAAAACCCTAACTCGATAAAAAACAAACTGAGCCAACTCAGTCAACACAATACCCAACCAAAACCAAACTCAAATTCAAATACAAAAATCCAAAGCCCAAAATTTCCTGTTTTCGAGTCACAGAAATCTGATAATCCATTAATGAAGGATAACACTACTTCACGAAAGGGGAAAATTAACTCTGCAGGCGGTTCTTCTCTTCTGACAAATGCTAGAAATAGAATTTTATATTCTATTAATTCTAACGCCCAAAATGCTACTTCCTTTGGGCCCATAAAGAATTGGGCTGAAATTATTACTGAAGCCAAGACCAGTATTTACTTAACTCCTAACAAACCAAACACCAACCCATTAACACAAACGAGCCCAACTAAACAAGCCAGCCCAAAATCTATCACTTTTGGATCACTTGAAAAGCCCACAACAATTCAGCCCCATCATTACTCTCCTATCCACTTATCACAACAAAACCACCATCTTCTCAACCCTTCGTCTGAACACAACACCGATAAAAATCTTACATCATCAAACCCTTCTAAACCTACAAAACCTTCAAACAACAACAATGAAATTCAAAAATCTACACCTCTCTCTCTCTCTCAAACCTTCTCGAAAATGAAACCCCCAACCATAGAGCGGCTGATTACAAACCACAATTCAATAAACAATACTCAAATGACCCTACTTCTATCAACAAAATTGCAAGATTTGATAAACTCTGGGCCAAACGATGGGAAATTACTAACTCATCTAGCACTCCCACAACTGATGAACAGATGATTGACTCCAACAAAGAAATTCTTGAAGAAATTTCAGAATATAACCCAATTGATGCTACTCCAATTGCGTCTGCTGAAGATGCTGCTTCCTTCTCCACTGCTGAAGCTAATTCTATAGAGGATTGCGGGTTTAACCTCCAACAAACCCACGGGGGTATATGACACACCTGTGTTGGAACTGTCAAGGGATTGATACCCCCTTGACGGTTCTGACATTAAAGGATGTGGTCCGGTTTCACCATCCTATGGTTATTTTTCTCTCTGAAACTAAGAATAAATTATCTGCTACTAATTCTCTGGCCCAAACCCTTAATATGAAAATTGTTACAACCATAGAACCCATCGGTAAAGCTGGTGGTTTACTTCTATTATGTGACCCTGATTACAATATCTCTGTGGAAAAACAATCGCAATACTTTATCCATTGCAAAACTACTGATGAAAATTTTAAAACCTTTTTCATTACTTATGCTTATTGATGAAATTGACTACTCTCTTAGTGAAATCATCACTGAAATTAATAAATCAATAAAATTCAACATTAAAAAGTTAATTTTTAACAAATAATACATTTCATCAAAAAACTTATGAATACAATCTTGCAAAAAATTGCAACTCAAAATCAAAATGAAAAGAGAGTAGTCAATTCTTTTTGGCGACTCATAATAAACCTGTTAATAAAATTTATATTTATACACGTCACCTCATATATACCTCCGTTTAAACATAAAACTATTGTAAAATAAATTAAAGATTTTATGTGTTCCCGTATACACAAAACAAAGTTTTATGTAGTATAGGAACATAGACAATCATAAAAATTAAATAAATATAAAAGAAAAGACCAAGATAGTCAGTAAGTGACTAGTTAAACTAAAATGATGTTTATAAGAGTATAAAAATGGAAATTCTAAATTCTAAATCCTAAAACCACTAAACCCTAAACCTTAAAAATCCAAAAAATGCTTCAATGCTAAACCCTGAACCTCAAACCTTAAATCTACAAACACTAACACAAAACCTAAAAACATTAACCCCTAACTCTAAACCTAACCTTAAAAACCATAAACCTAAAAGATCTAACCCCAAAAACCCTAACTATAATCCCTTATGCTAAAATCACTAAAGCCCTAACCTTGAAAACCCTAAACCTAAAAAATCTAACCCCTAAACCCAAATCTAAAAATACTAATCCTAAACCCTAAATCTAAATTCTCAAACCCTAACTTTAATTCCTAAATCTAAAAACCTTAACCATAAACCCTGAACTTTAAATCTAAAAAAATATCTCTAAACATAAAAACACTATAGTCTAAATCATAAAAGAAGAAAAATGACTAATATGATGGGGTATGTGATTTTGTGTGTTTCAGTAATACACAAAACTGAATTTGTGTCTTTCAGGAATACACAAACTTGTAAAATACAAAATCACAATGAAGGAAAAAAATACTAGTATGATGGGATATGTATTTGTAAGATACATGATTATACAAAATTAAATTTTCATTAATACTAGAACATACAAAATCAAAAAAAAAAAAAAAAAAAAACACTGATATAAAACTATTAATCCTTGTGTTTTTTACCAATAAAATATTTTCCTAAGAAACTACCTATCAAAATATTTTAAAGATGTTACAATCATTTTGAGAATCATGTGATCATAGATTACAAACACACATAGCAATATTATACTCTTTTCGTCCAATTTTATTTGTTGAACTTTCTAAAAAAAGTGTTTAATATTATTTGTTCATTTTTTAATACCAAAATATTTTTTCTATTTTTGTAATATTATTACCTCTAATAATTAAATAATAAAAAGATTAATATAATAAATAATAAAAAGACTAATATAATAAATAATATCTTATATATTAATGGAGGGTAATTGTGTAAAATCAGAAAATATTAAATATTATTCTAAAATACACAAATCTATTTCTTCCCATTAATTCTAGTTGTAAAGTGATGCATGCTTGTGTGATAAGTCACAAGGTAAAGTGTTTAGATATGAAAAGTTATTCGGGAAAACATAATATGCTCCTCAATGTTTGACGTGAATGTCGTGTAGTGAATGCCATCTTCATCAACAATAAAGGTGTTTCCACTCGCCTTAAAAAAGGTGATCAAAGGACTGAAATTTGATGAAATTTGATAAGAAGAGAAGGGTATCAATTCTAAAGGGTAACGTGATTCGTGCCTATCTATGATAGCTACATGAACGACTCCTGCTCATAAAACTCATTTCAGATAAAGATAAGGCTGTCACTTTTTCTAAAAGAGATCCTCATGTCCGATAGAATCTTAAAAAGAAAAGCTGCTTTATATATGTTCCTCATGCATTATAGTGAAATGAAACTACATTTAAAAGAAAGAGAAGTAAAATAAGTGTGTGTAAAGGAATGGAAATTCAGAGCTTTTTCTTCAAGTTGATACTTTATTTGCTTCTTTTCTTGGCTGTATACTTGCAATCAAGTCTGCAACAACCTCCATATTATTGTAATAATGACAAAACTCTTTGCAACAAGATTGCATCGATTACTTCAGCTCCTGGTGTTTCACTTGCCCTGGATCCTGGCTCATCCCTTGCACCAGCTCCAAGCTTTCCCCCTCAACAGCCGCGTCTAGCCACCAAAGAGTGTAACAAATATATACTATGTTTATAAATATGAGTTACATTACACTACAAAAATTGTCTTAATATATTAATTTTTCTCTATAGGTGGCTCCCTGTATTAGGGTCTCCTATGTAATTAGCATAGTAGTATTTTATTAATCAATTATTCATATTGTGATTGGTACTCGTATTCTAAAATACTGTTCTTTTCTAGTGCCGGTGGTGCGTGCACTGCTTACAGTTGAGGAGAAGAGAAAAAAATATAATTTTTCAGAAGCCGCCTGTTTTGATGAAAGTTTGTCTAATTCTATTACATGCAATTGTAATTTTCGGAACGGCACGATTTGCCGAGTGACAAAACTGTAAGTTTTCCTACTTAGAATTTTCATATTTAATAACTTTATAATGTGATTTTGAGTTTGTTGACGAACGTCTTGTATGATATACTGGAATTATTTTGGACTCAAATTTTTTTTAACTTTAATAAGATATCTTCCTTGATTTCTACAAAGTAATCTAACTACTAAATCAATTATCAATCTTAAGCATTTTTTTTAATCTAATGAAGGAATATTTGATTATGTACATAGTTAGAAGAAACAAAATTAATAAATACAAATATCAAATTAATAGGTAAGATTTTATTTTAAAAATTTCAACTATTATTTTAAATGATAGGTATGTGATATTAAATTGTATATAAATTAATATTTATATTATTCTTAATTTTTATCAATTAATACTTTATATAAATTTAAAATATAATAATTAGAAGAACATTCAAATAGAGAGATTACTAGAATAGATAAACAATAATGAGAATAGAAAGAAACATAATTATCCTATATGTCGCATTTCTTGTAATGATCCATAAAGAATACTATCCTTAGAATAAAAAAAAATTCATGTCACCAAGTAGAGAATATCTACTATTTTATTATATGATCTCTGAATATGGAAAACTTTGGATTGAAAAACTTGCCCAATATATTTTTGGATCGTATAAATAATATGTTCAATATTTCACATTGCTTGAGACACGTCCGTAATACCTTGAATAATTTCAATATTAAATGGGTAAAATTTTTACTTTTATCATGAGACTCTGCTCCCGACTTGAGATTAGATAGCAAGTTATATGCTTCTCCTTCAACAACTGACTTGAAGCCAAAATCCACCACCATAATTCCAATATATTCATCACTAAACTATAATGGATAATTATCATTACTCTCAAGACAATCACTTGGTAGTTTATTTAAATTGTTACCAATATACGAGCTATGTAGAGAATTGGATGTTAGGTTAATTTTCCCAATGATATCTTGATACAGAGATTCGTCTTGATGTTAAATTTTTAGAATCTCATTAATTTAAATAAAAAATTCTTTATCTTTTTTATTTCCGTCTATTTAATATAGTGATAAAAATGAAGGTTTCAATTACTCTAGAGTCATATCCTTCCTTATTATATACTTGAATAACTTTGAGAACCCATTCATCAAATGAAATTTGATGTTTAGTATCAAATTTGACTTGAAAAATAAGATGACATAAAAAAATTTGCGCTTAATGAACAAAAAATATGAAGATGTTCCATAGATTCCACATCATAATACTAATCACATAGCTTATTTGTCTTACATTTCCTAGTAAAGATATTCCATTTAGTGGGGATTGATCCTTTACAACATTCCAAGATAAAGATTTTGACCTTTGTGGTGATATTGGAGTGCCAAATGATCTTTCAAAGTTCTGATATAATAAACTCATCATCTGATGAAGATTGGCATTTTACACAATTTTACCATTGTACTAGTGAATGGTAACTTGAGTTAGTAGACTACACTACCGATTTCGAACGATGACAAATAATTTTATTTTCATGGTCAAGTGGAAGAAGAGGAATTCTCAAGATGCATACTTTAACTGAAGATGAAAAAAACAATCTAACAACGTTAAAGTTCCACCCAGAGATTTCATCATTGAAAAGTTGAGTAACAAATTTAATATTAGAGTTAACTAGTTTTTCCAAATTTAAAGTGATTGTTAATCCAAGGATGTTCCAAGACTCTACCGTTAATTCAGTTTCAAATTTGACAAATACATTCATTTTGAGAAATGAAAGACCTTGATATCTTTTTCCCAGCTCTATGAATTTTTTGATTTAAGATTTTCATCTAAAATAGGACAATGTGGGAAGTATATACCTTTAAAAAATTATCCAGCTAGAAACTCCAATTATTACAGAGTCTCCAAGCTTGATTAATAAGTAAATATAATTTTTATCTTATAAAATCAGGAAAACCCAAAAACCTTGATTTCTTTTGATATTGCTAACTTCTCCCATGCATCCTGGGCCCGTGGGTGTGACAAAATAATGATGTAGGAAGCACACACATCTCAGTTACCAAGATTAACTCTCTGCAAGTGTACATATCATTACAAGTACTAAGTAAGTAAAATAACCTTGTTCCTCAGGGAATTTAAATTGTTATGTCAACTCGTGTTCAATATTAGCATAGATGGTTTTAATTGTTTTGATTTAGAAAGATAAGAAGTTACATTGAATGTTTTGTTTCCTAATAAATAAAATAAATAATTATGCAATTATCATAAAATCCAAGGGATGCAAATATAAACCTATCCTATTGAATTAATGAATATAGGAATAAGGGTGAATGGTAATTTCTCATTAGTAGGGATTCATTTATCTTTCTAACCTTTTCTGGGTGAATAGGATACTATCGTACAATACTAGAGACTCCTCCCTAGTGACCCTACAATATTTTTATACGTGATTAAATCTAAACCTATTAACTATCTAGCTAGGGAAGACTTCCTGATTCACTACCGCACACTAGACACCTATATGTTATATCCGCAATTAAACAACTCTCTCGGGTGATAACTTAATTAATCGAGCTACCCACTACTTAGCTACGATATGGGTAGTGTTATAACAAACATATAGTCAATGGAAATATTTAAATACCAATTCAATTAAAAATAAAATCCCAAATTCAATTAAATAGAAAACAATATTCAATGGTTCATGTAATTACAATCTTAAGCAAAAGAGAAATAATTGTGCATAATAAATACTAAGAATAAATAACGTAGAATAAATTAAAGAAAAAATAATCAAACGTTAATTCCCCTAAGTATAGAGATGGAAAGGTGTGGAATTGATGCCTTTAAACTCCAACTCTTGATTCTACCTTCTCTAGATCCTCCGGAACGCTTCTATGACGAGTTCTTGATGGCAATTAAGCTCTAGTGGTCAAGGGATTATTTACTACTGTTAGAAGCTGATATCAATATGTAAAAAAAGATCTAGGATTTATACGGGCTAGGTTTTAGAGTCCTAATTCAACTCAAACTCGTTTCCCTTAGAAATTGAACTAGTTGGCCCATAGAGTTTGTAAAGATCACAACTCTTTCTTTACAACTCCAAATCACTCGAAATTTGTGTTCATACAACATTTTATAAAGGGATTTTTGGATATAAAATGGATTCTCCAGATGCTCTGTCGATTTCATACATCATTGAAAATACTACACGTTCTAAGTCTAGTCGACCAGTTTTCCTAATTAAAAACAACTTCTTAGGGGATTTAAATCTTGATTTTGACTTGGATTTTCTTTCTTCGACTTCTTATCCATGTCTTGGAATCTAATATCTTCTTTGTACCTAAGAGCTTAACACATTAATTACAAAAAAATGCTCTAAAAGTGACAAATCTCCAAAACAAGGCAAGAAATGAAAAACTAACAAAAAATCGGGAAAACTCCATCAACTAAGCCCCAAATGCACCTAAAATGATGTCTCGTTACTAGATTATTCTATCACAAATATGGAGATATCACATCCTAATGAATTTTTTGCTTGAATTGGCCATCCTACAAAAAGTTGTAACGAGGCTGACCAATTGCTTACAAAGGAACATTGGTAATGCGTAGATGGATATCACGTAATTAAGAATGGCTAGAAGTACGACTTTAACAAGCACTTTCTTATCGATATCTCGAATAAGAGACAAAATCCATCTAATAATCTTAGATAACAGTCAGTCTTTGATTTAGTTGAGATTCTCCGTCCTCGCTCTTTTGACATTTACAAGAATTAAAATATACTTACCCAACAAATCAAATATATTAATATGAAGAGACTCCGCAACTGATATAACACGATCATTGTGAGTCCATTTGTAAAAACAAAATATATGTTGATATTAAATATTTTCCTAGAAGTATCACAATAAGATTTGAAAAGTCTCAATTTGCCTTTTGTTAATGGATATTAAGAATAAATCATCGTCCGCAAATATAACATGAGTAAGTTGAAGACAATCTCTAGTGAGTGAAATTCTTGTAATATTACCTTTTCAGTATTCATAGTTAAGTAACCCAATAAGGTTGCACTTATTAAACAAAATTGTAGAGAATAAATGGAATCTTTTTATCATATACCTTGTTGTGGTTTGACTTTCATAATCCTCTCTCCATTAAAATTGATTTGAGCGGAGACGGGTAATATACAATTTTATATCAAATCCATCCATTGTTTCATAAAATCTGATATTTGAGAGAATTTGTAGATATTTTCTTGTCAACTTGATCATAATCTTTCACCATATAAAGCTTTCAGTCACTTAATACTTATTTGACTTCAAATTTTTCTTAAGAAAGAAGGACACTTTTTAATCGATGATAATATTTTTTAGTTTCACAACGACCTTTAATAAATGTAAATTGAGTAGTAGAAATAAGTCAAGTCATATATGGTTGAGCCTCATTCGCATAATCTTTGAATAATCTTGTAATAGAAATTAGTGTACGAGATCGAACAGTAATAGTTAACTAACTCATGAATGTCCCCTTTAGGTATAAGGGTAATAATATTGTCAGTTATGTCACTTAAAGATGTGTTATTTTTGAGGATTCAAGCACCAAGATAAATATATCATCCTTAATAATATCCCATAATTCTTGATTGAATTTATCGATGAGACCATCAGATCTCAGTGCCTTGGATTCTGACATACTGAATAATGCATCCTTGATTTCTTCCATATAAGTATCTCTATTAAAGTAATTGTTACATTGTATAAGAAGTCAAATCTGCAACTCTACATGTAACCATTGAAGTTTTATTAAAAATAAATTCATAATAAAATTTAATAAAGAGGTTTTGAAGGCTCTTTTGGACTTTCATAACAAATCTTATCATGTTCTTTGATTCTGCATATACGATTATATCACCTTCATATGAGAGTCATGTTGTAGAAGAATTTTATATTTGTAACGCCTTTCTTAGACCATATATTACGAGCTCAACCGGCCAAATAGGCCTCTTCCTTGGGTGATAATAAGATCTAATAAATCATTTTGCTAGATTGTACTAGGTTTTGAAATTATGTGTTATGATTTTGATAATTGAGAATGAGAGTTTGATTATTGATACAATTTATTTTTCACCAAACCACTAGAGCCAAGCAAATAAAGTTTCTTTTGAGGCATAAATCCTGGATATAAGAGATATGATAATAATCATTCCAAGAAAATTTAATAATATAACGACATTGGTGATCATACAACCATTTATATTCTAATGAAATTATTTTAATGTGTTTACGTCTTTTCTCATTCTTTTGATAATAATTGTCAAATGATCATATTAGAGTGCTAGAGGGATCATAATGATTGTGGACAGAAGAGATACATCCCTCTTTGCAAGCCAGAACTCTATCACTTCTTTCTTGTATAATTTGGTCATGTTTACGTCGATTAGACCAAGTAAAGAAACATAAGTTAGCCGGGATATCAATAAGTTTGTTATCATTAATAAAATTGTTGAAATGCATGACACTCTCAAGATTCATGTCTTCCATTCCCATTTTCTCAGATGTCTTCATTAAACTCACAAGCGATAATCCACAACTCCAGTAAAGATGCCTTCCAATTTGAACGTTATTTCTATAATTTAATATGATCATTTGATCCATTTGAACATGATGAAAAACATCATGAATATTTCAAATGGTTTACTTCACTTAGAAACCATATATGTTGAATCCCCTCTGACCTAAAAAGTCTTCCATCGGGTTCAACCACGTGAAAATTTTAAAAACAACTTTCTCTAAATAGAAGACTTAAAATCGTTTTCATCAACCAAGACTTTAAAATACATGTGGTATAAATATTATACTTGCCAAAGAGGGACTTAAACATTATTTTAGTCTAGGATGCGATAATCCCTTTACAATTCTAGTAGAAGAGATTATCCCATAATGTGTTTCTTCAAAACTTGGGCCTGACTACTTACATTCTCATCTTCAAGATAACTAAAAGGTTGTAAATAAAAATACTACAAGGTCAGTCACATATGTATGGATAACAACTCACGTTAATGAGCACATATATGAAATAAAAACTTATCATAAGCATAAAACGGACCAAATACAAAGTCCACACCTTAGCTTGCATAATCATAATGTCTTAAATACTTAAAACCTAAGTATTCTCTATGCAATATGAGTCACACATCTGCATAATATCCAAAATCAAGTTTGACCATCCAATCAATCCATCACACCTTCTATAATGATGCTCTACACCATCATCCTCGCCCAATCCCACATAAAAATAATATGGATCCACCAAAAAAACCATCACTCAATCCTAAAATTGAATGTCTAATCCATATATAAAATAGAATTGAGGAATGAGCTACACATATTCTTAACGATGCGATTTTGAGCATAGAGAAAAGGAAAATCATGAGAACTTGAAAAAAAGTTTAATAGGGTGAGAGAAAAAAGGATAACTTAAAAGATAGAATGTTCATATTGCAATACTTTTATGCTTCTCTAGTGTACCCTAATTTTTAGATATTTCACAAAATATTTGTCATTTATTATTCTTAGGTGATATATAGAAAGATACCACCACACTTGCGTACAAATACATACATATATACCCACACATCATATACACATACACACAACTCACACACAATACATTCATACATACATATATCCATACATACATCTATCCATACATACATATCACTTACAATATCACAAATACAAATTTCCATACTCTCATGCTTTCTCTCCCATGCATAGATACATACATACATGCATACATACATACATAAATACATACATACATACATATGTAATCTTGTAGACACATATACATGCACATTCACCTATTTTTACACAAATATACAAATATTATTTTCACTTTTTTAAACACATATGGGGTAAGACAACATATATTTTTACACACATACACACACACAAATACGTACATACACATGCACACTCTTTTTTTTCTTAATTTTTTCTTTATATATTTTACTATATTTTGATCAAAATAAATCAAATTTTACAAATCTTTCATTAATTTCAGTTTCTCGAAGATAAATGACTAAACTTTGATCAAATATCTTCATGCAAGACAGCATATACCAAATGATTTGGTCCGATTCTATATATACTATGGTAAAATGAGGTTATAAAAAGAAGGCGAGACCGTTCTAGAGTTATGTTGTCAAACTCTTTGAGCAGTCAATATTATGTCACGTGTATAATTTGAATTATAAAATATTTCTCTTAAAAAGTTCATATTCTTTCTATCCAATAGTATTTCGTAAAATCTAAAAAAATTCTCCTAAGTTATCGTATATTGTCTAACCATATTGTACTCTATACATTCTCTCTCTCTCTCTCTCTCACACACACACACACACACACACACATATATATATATATGTATGTATGTATGTCTTTTTTAGAGATCCACATGGCATATATAGTACTACAAACACACATGTATGTAGTACATCTAAAAGTCATGTATATATATGCAGTACATCAAATACAAGCAATACCATGTATATTTGTGTGTCATGAAAATTGAATTTTTTTATTTTCCTTTCCTATAACTTTGTTTGTTGATATAAACCAATTCGTTTTCATTAATCAGGATTGTTCCTTGATATCATTTTTCTACTTTCAAAATAATGTTACTTTGAAATTTTTTTACTGCTTTATTCAACTTCAATGTCTGCATAATTATTATCGCCATATACAAAACATGATTGATAGAAAAGATATTGATAATAGATGAATTAAAATTATTTTTATCAATGGAAATAAAGAAAATGTTTAAAAATCTTCATGGCTTCCCAATTGGGAACAACTAGACTAATTGTTTTAAAAAATTATCTTTCTACATAGAACATTAATGTGATCAAAATTGTCTATAAACCTATGGTCTCTTATCTTATATTTAATTCACCTTACCTAATATTGAACACGTTATGTTCCTCGTATGGCCTTTTATCAAGTTGAGAGCTTACAAATCTAAGTTAGATTCTATTTTTCTCAATACGGTTGAGGAAAAATGATTGTGTCATTTAGTAAACTGAAGGTAGGTGTCCCACAATCTATCTACAAAATAATATAGAAAAGAAAAATCCCCACAAAAGTCAAGGCGTTAGTCTTAAATGATTTAATAAGGGCATTTCATCAAGAGTCTACATTTTTAACACAATTGTTCTAGTTCTCCAACACACTCTTTGTACTCTAGTGAAATTAAATTCATCATACACATTCTTTCGTCTTACCTATCTAGTCATGTATATTGAATCTGATCAATCATAATTTTTTTTATGATTATCTTTTTTCTCATCACTAGTTGATTAGTATGATATTTTCTTGGAGGTTGTATAAAAATCAAATGCTTTCCTTTCTTATACTCTCTTTTTGATATATTTAGAAAGCTCCATGAAAATTCTATTTTAGAATGCGAAATGGAATGATTCGTAGATATACACTCATAAGAGAAAACCTCTATGATATATTTTAGAGTATTTGGTTTCCATTTAATCGAACTATATTATGTAGAATAGGAAGACATATACCCATTTACCTAGCTTGAGATGCAACAACTATGTGTTTCTATTGAAGAACATCTTTATGTTTGCCAAGTGCTTAAAAATATAATGCAGTACTTTTCTTAATTTTAATGATGAAATTCTAGACTCATTCACAAAAGATTAAAGTTAAAATTATGGAAGAAAAAGAATATACAGTTTGTAATGGTAGAATTTTCGACAAGAAAGGCAATATTGCCTCTCCTATTATAGAGGAGGGATTTCCTACAACCTATTCTGAGATTAATTTTTTTAATTCTAGACTGATATCAAATCTTTATGGGGTAAGACGTCTCTAAAACCAAGCTAGTTTATAGCCACTATACAGGATTAACTAATAACAACTGCGTAGGTGGTTGCCAGTGGTCTCAAAAGTAGTCGCTCAAGATCATTATTTCCTTTAGCGAACTTTATTGGTCGATAGATTTTTCGTTAGAGGTACCCATTACCAAGAAACATAGTCACTAGAAGAAGACGCATTTGCGACAACCTTATTGTCAGCAAAGGTGATACTGTACCGACCACGTGTTTCCTCAGTTATATGGACAATCAATACTGATGACATTGGTAGTCGCTAAATATCACTAACCTCTAATGTCCACTAGGTGATTGGTAGTACTCGTATACCTTTCACGATCGCTTTATGGTTGGTAGTACTACAATACCTTTTGCGACCACATGGTGGTCACTAGAGAAGTGTTAAATCTTCTTTATTTATTTAGTTACTATTTTTATGATCACACCTAATAAAATCAAATTACACCACAAGCATATTAAGACTGGATTAATTAATATAAAACACCAAAAGTGAATAATCAACACATATAATTATTTTGGTACAAAAATTAATTAAAGTAAATTACCCTTTTGCCCCTGTACTATCACGAAATTGATAGCTTACCCTCTTGATCCTATAAAGTGTATATTTTTTTGCAACTCGTTACCCCGTGATGACGGAATCCGTCCAATTCCTCCGTTAAGTATTACTTAATTATCCTACTTCCCCTCTTAAGTATGACTTAATTTGCCTACTTACATACTTAAGTATTACTTAATGTGCCTACTTACTCCCTTAATTTAACTCATACATACCTCTTAACGAAAAAATTGACGGATTTTGTCATTAGGGGTAATGAGTCGAAAAAACAAAAGGTAATTCGGTTAAAGTACATGGAGCATCTAGTGTATTTACTCAATAAATTATATTCAAATTATACTATTAGTCTGTCTCTTAGTTATCCCTCTCAATTTCAACAAACTCATCATCACTATCAATATGCATCGTCTATTGCCCATCAACCTCATTTGCGTAATCTTTCCTAGTATCGTTAGACTCTTCCTCATCATTTACAATGGTTGGATCACGCTCTATTATCAGTTGGAATACATATATATGCATTTCTCTCATATTCGTGAAAAATAAACTAACCTTATAGTATCATTCACAAGGGGTATCGACCTAGAGACATTAACTGATAACATGACATCTTAAACATCTACACGCCAACCATGATTATTTCTCACCAAACAACTTTCCACGCATCGCACCGTGATGCCTTAGTGTGCACTAAATCATCAATGTATAACACTTTCTTTACTTGATTTTGTAGAATATATGGTTCATAATTGTACAAATATAAATTAGTGTCAATTCTGGTCACACCGTGTTATTTTCGAATTTTTTCTTTCCTGACTTGCACTCGAACACCGTTAATGAACATTTTTTATGAAATCTACCATAAATACGTTAACCAATTCACCATACCAATGAACTCCCTCGACAAAACAAAACACCCCATAATCCGTATTGACACGTTTTTCACCTATCTCACGCAAGACACATATCACCCTTTTTATGACACATAAATTATATTTCAACATCGCACTGTTGAGACCATTAACTATATGTTAGAATTATGTGGTTACAACTACATCGTAGACCTTTTTCATGTAAAACACCTATCAATGAAAAAACTAGTGAGCTTCACTATCTTGATTAATGTTTTTAATTTGAAATATATTTTACATTCTCTAAGAACCAGTTGAAACTTGATGACTTTTTTCCACATCTTCATGACCATCTGTACATAGCATCGACTTGTAATCCCAAAACACCAAATTTTTTATTTAAAAGATTAATAAGAATAAGAAAGTATCAATGAATAGGGATAATAAGCACCCTACTCTATATAAAATTGAATCTTTTCACAAGATTGCAGAAGGCAACAAACGAGCATGTCATATCAGTTTTGGGAAGTTAAACGTATCTCTTTCTTATTTGAGATATTGTGATATGGAAGTCAAAGTCTCCTCCACAACATTACTCTCAGCTATCAAACCTTCTAACCTTATAACCTTTCCATATTTTATATGTAATCCTTTAACTTCTTCAAATAATGCCAGAATGGGTACATCCAATGCATTTGGATTGATCCACGAAGTAGTGTTTCATCGTACAAGTGTACGACAAGATGAATCATAAATTAAAAAAAACTGTCTGAAATATCATCACAATACGCAACATTAGAATAATAACATACTTTATCCCTTTTTCAATTTCTCGGATACTCATATTCCACTTAAAAACTACACTAAAACATTACATAAAACCATGATGATAGTACTAATCACTTTATGATCAAGATATCCTGGCACACAAGCAACAAACAAGAACTTCATTATTATGAAAGTCATGGGATATCATTTAAATAATCATCCCGGTATCAATAACAATATTATTTCTCAAACTCGACACAAAACCATCAGAAATTTTTAAATCCTCAACTATACAAGAAAAGGCTCACGCTTATCCAAACTCATTGGATACTTTGCTTCCAGTTGCATCACCATACCCCTCACATCTGTAGACAATCTCAATTACTTTTAAATGTGTAGATTCTTCAAATTCAGGCTCACCTTCACATTGTTTTTATTAAATTTACCGCCGAGAGCCACAACTATACAAATTAAGCTATCACATTCATGTTCCTCACAATTCATAACATCTATGTTGTGTTTTAACACGTTTTCGACCAATAAGGTAACTCGTAAAATATGATTTTACTCTTCTAATTCACATGTTAAATTATCGTTCCCTTAATTACATTTCCATCAAAATCTTAGTGTTTTATCATAATCACAAAGGTCAAATTGTCAAGTTGTGTTCAGATACTGGCGGGACTACACTTCTTAGGAGGAACTCTATACTCGCTCTTTTGATAAAAATGATTTTTAAAACGCTTGTGAAAGTGGTAACCATCGCATGTGATCGAATAAACGACCCCTTTTGTAACTTGAAGGAAAGGTGTAGAATCCATGCACTCTAGAAACATTTTCTAACTTTGCACGACCCACTCATTGCGTATGATCTTCTTAGATAATCATTAATTGTTTGAACTATGCAACACAAACACTTTCTACTTATGTGAACATTAGTAGAATTGATGTACCCCACACCATCAACTCATATATTATAGACTGAAGGAATACATTTAAACTTTTCTGGGACAACATGGACCAGAAATCAATAATATTACCATGATCGTCGATTCTTTCATGCATAAACACAGTAGTAAGTTTAAAACATTTAATATAACTTGAAATGGACAAAATACATCATGTGCCAAACACTAATTAACATTACAAGACTCCATACCAAACTCCAGGTGAAGGTCGCCAAATTTCTTTCTACTAAGGTCATCGATTGGATGAAGAAAAGCATTCCCGTCTATAGATTTCCTAGTCTCATGACAAATCTTTTTCTTTGTAGTATACCTCGTTGCATACAATCCTGGTAAGCTCGGGGTGATGTGAAAATAAAGTAATTTCTTATGTCACAATATCTTTTCATTCTTTGGATCCCTCCTAGATACCTAACATATTAGACATGCCTCTAATGATTTTTAAGCACCTCGGCACAAAACACAATCATGCAAAAAAATTCAATTATTTTTTAACCTAAGCCCAAACTCTATAACTTTTTCATACGATGGAGGTAAGGTATGTTCATCAGAAAATGCCCGATTGAACAATTACAGGATCTATGTGAATTAAGTATTTGTATACTTATTTTTCACGTATATGTATATCAATTTCTTAATAAAACTCCACAACTATTTTCATGAAATCGGGTACAACTCGGTATTCATTTCAACAACCAAAGTATCAAAGGAACCTACATTACTTCGATGGACATTCTCCTCGATGATTTATGTGTCCACTTTGTTAAAAATGTCTCTCAAATTATCTATGACATTCATCATCTCCTCATCCACAATATTTGACATTTGAACAAACAGGTTCAACTTCACCATAAAAATTCCGAATTTCTTATATCGATAAAAACCAATTTCTCTATATATCCGGCTCCACCTCATGAATATTATTTCCATAAATCTTGCACGAGTTACACGAACATTGAATCTAATTTAAACTATTTATATATTTTGAAGCAAATTGTATGAAACTTTTCACACCCTTTACAAAAGGTAAGCTAGTCTTGATTTTTGATTTAATCCACTCTTTATCACTATGCACGACTATTTGGAGTTTATTGCATCGTATACCATATAATCCATATATATATACAAATATAATAAATAACTTGTGAATAGTTATATTGTGCAATAACAACTATATACATGAATTAAACAAAAAAAATGACATTCATTACTGGTATAATCATGGATTCTTATAAACCACACTAACTGAATCAATTTCACATTTAAAATCCCTAAATTATTTACCATAAATCATACAAATTCTCTAATCTTTAGTCAATACTCATATATAAACACATATATTATACAATTAAATTAATTAACCTGTTCAACATCATAAATAAAAGCTTGAATACATGAAAATTAAATCTTTTATTCATGAACATGGTAGACCTTTAGTCACCGGGTTGGTCTTTAAAGGTAAGGAAAGTGGTTGCTAGAACATAGAACATCAACCTTTTATTAGGCGCTAGATCAGACACATGGCCGCTGATAAGGTCAATTTCTTCCACATGGTTGGTCGATATAGGTTTATACTATATAGAGACCACCGTAGTGGCCAGTAGTACCAAATTTATTTTGAATTCCTGGGGTTATAATATTGAACAATAAGTGGTCGCTATTACGTTCATATAGTCTAGGTAGTCGCTGAAAGATCTATTGTTTAAATAAAAATGTATTGCGTTGTCGCCAAATGTGTTACATTTAGAGACCACTCTGATGGTTGCAACAACACGGTCACCAAAGGTTCTGCGTGTAGTAATAAGCCCTCATGGGATTATTAACTCTAAGAATTTCTTTGTTAGGACATGTATTATATTATTGTGAAGGCTTTTTCCAAAATTGACATTGATTAAGGATTAATTTCTGCTTACCCTTTATCAATATTTTTATTACAACGAAAAAATAATATATATATAGTCTCATCTCTCGAAGATACCTGATTATGCTACATATTCATTTTCATATTAATAAACTAATTAATATCTCACACAAATCTCTCAATTATCTCTTAATCATTCTATAACATTTTTACTTGTATATTTTGTGGAACCCTAAAAAATGGTTTTTTTATTTTTTACAAAATAAACACCATTTTAAAAGAGTTCCAACAAAATTATTAGACAAAGTATTTGGTTTATCATAGGATAGTCAAAGTTAAAGATTCAATATATGATTCATTAATATTGTAAATAACTCTAAAACTTTGGCTTTGTGTTGCAGTTTTCTCTCAGGTTGGCAAATTGATGGTTCTATACCAAAGGATATTGGAGAGCTCTCATATTTGCAAATTATGTAAGGATTAATAATCTAAGTTTGACAGTTTGTTCAGTTTATTTTCACTTTCATAATACTTATCACGCATTCGTATAAACATTCTTAACAAAGTCACCAATTATACTTAAATAAAAGAAAATTGATGTAATTTGCATAACAAAATAATCTTAGAAGCGTGAAATCATGCCGTATACTTTAGAAAATGTCTTCGTGACCCCATGTATTATTCATGTTTGATGCCTTGCCCCTTTTTTCCTCAAACATATATACTTGTCCCCCACTACATAAAACCCTAACCGGTCCCCCTTTTAAACTGAATACATTGCTCCGTTACCACTTATTTAGGGTTTCCATCCATTTTATCCATCAATTCATTATTTTGTCCTTTATAATCTTTTTTTTTATCATCAAATCAAACTTTTTCATTAATCACTCAACTTCATAGTTATTACAAATACAAGTGGTATTTACAAGCATAAGGCCCAACATGGGATATTATACCTTGTAAGCCCACTTAACTTCAAAACATAAAAATAACATTACAAGCCTTTAAAACTACTCGGCCCATTATAACAATGGACTACTGATAGTCTATATGCGTTCTAGAAGGGGGGGGGGAATAGGACAATGAAAATTAATCGGCTAATTTTATTTCAAGTAAATAAAATTAAAAGCTAATTTCAATCCTATTGTTTTAGCAAACTAAATAGTAAAGAACTAGATAATCCTAAAAGACAATATTATCAAACTATTCATATAGGCATTTTATCAAGCATATAGAGTGCGGAAATGTAAAGAGTGTAGAGATAGAAAACGATACACAACGATGTATAGTGGTTCGGTTTCCCTACATCCACTACCTAAGGAAGCCTCCTTAGGATTTGCAAGATTCTCAACTAATCTTCGTAACTCTTAAACCGGGTGAGATTACAAACCCTTTACAACCACTTCAAAACCTTGAAGGAAATACACTTGTGTTATCACCAACACAAGGAACCAAGCATACAACCTATGCTCACACTACTCTCTTAACCTATTACAAGAACTAAGAGGAAAGGAAAAGTGTTTAGGGGTGCTTATAAAAGATTTGTAACTAAACTCCTAAATGAGTGGATATGAACTATGTAGCTTAAGAATGAATATGACTTGAATGCTCCTTTGAAACCTCCTTGAATGATAATATTAATTGCTCTTAAGATTGGTAGATGGAAGGCTTAAGTTGTGTCTTGAATGAGCTTCAATATATAGCTGAAAATATCTTCCAACGGTCAAAAGGCTTCTATCTAACGGATCTATTTTATCTCCAACGGATATAAGCTTTGTCCTCTAGTAATAGTGCAGAAAACCCTTTCTTGCGGTGTACCGCGGGTATGGTCCGGTGCACCGCGAAAACGTTCGTCTTAACTTCAAGCTTACTGGTCGGACTATCCTATGCACCGTGTCCCTGGTCCGTGCTTCAGTCCGGTGTACCGCGCCTTTGGTCCGGTGTACCGAACAATTTCTTAGCTTACTGACGGGCTATCCCGTGCACCGCGCCTCTGGTCCGTGGCTCTGCGGTGTACCGCAGTTTCTATCCGGTGTACCGCGATACTGCTCTTTTGAAACTCAAGCTTAATATCAAGGAATTTAACACAA
The DNA here is from genome assembly GCA_029959085.1 of Nemophila menziesii. Taxonomy (NCBI): domain Eukaryota; kingdom Viridiplantae; phylum Streptophyta; class Magnoliopsida; order Boraginales; family Hydrophyllaceae; genus Nemophila; species Nemophila menziesii. Next base: position 24,842,997 of record JARWIR010000004.1, on the reverse strand, counting down.
CTAATCTAATGAGGGGTTTTGGAAAACCTTAAAAGTGATACCAAAAGAATTTTAGTTTAAATGATGATTTGTCGAATATTAAAACGGGAATAAAAACAAGGTGAGGGTAACAATCTCCCCCTTTTTGATGTTTGACAAATCATAAACTTTTGAAGATGCCTAAAATAAAGTTTTGATCAAAAACTCCCCCTCAACCTAATCACTAGAGTTTTTATAAAAAACTCCCCCTCACAAAATGCATTTGAAAAAGTTTAACTAAAATTTCTCCCCCTTTGTCAACAACAAAAAGAACTAATGATACGATTTTTGAAATTTTTTTAAGGGGTCAAAATACATTTTGAGTAAAAAACAAGTGCTAAAGAAGTAAATGGATAACAATTAGAAGCTTCAAGGACCCTCTAACATTAAGAAAATATTAGCAACAAGATTATATACACAAAAAGCACTAAACACTAATGGCATGGAAAGAAGGTTAGAGAATTTGCATGCCAATCTCACAACGAATTTTCTCAAAAAGATCTTGGGGTAGAGGTTTAGTAAAGATATCGGCTAGTTGATTTTCCGAAGTGACAAATTCAAGTACAATATCCCCTTTTTGAGTGTGATCACGGATAAAATGATGACGGATTTCTATGTGTTTCGTTCTAGAGTGTTGAATAGGATTTTTGGTAAGATTGATAGCACTAGTGTTATCACAACGAATGGGAACACAATCATACTCTAGGCCAAAATCTAGTAAGGTTTGTTTCATCCAAAGAATTTGAGTCACACAATTTCTGGCCGCAACATATTCGGCTTCGGCCGTGGATAAAGCAACACTATTTTGTTTTCTACTAGACCAAGAAACAAGGGATTGACCTAAGAATTGGCAACTACCACTAGTACTCTTCCTATCAAGTCTACAACCGGCATAATCGGCATCCGAATAACCTATTAGTTCAAAAGAGGTAAATCTTGGGTACCAAAGTCCTAAACTTAGGGTTCCTTTCAAATACCTAAAAATACGTTTAACGGCACTAAGATGGGATTCTTTAGGAGATGATTGAAATCTCGCACAAAGACACACGGGGAACATAATATCGGGTCTAGAAGCGGTTAAATAAAGTAAGCTACCAATCATACCTCGATATGCTTTCTCATCAACATCCTTACCATCTTCATCATTGTCTAATTTTGTGGATGTGCTCATTGGAGTTCCAATTTCCTTTGCATCTTCAAGTACAAAATTTTTGATCAATTCTTTTGTGTATTTGGCTTGATTGACAAAGATTCCATCCTTCATTTGCTTGATTTGAAGTCCAAGAAAGTAATTCAATTCTCCCATCATGCTCATCTCAAATTCCTTATGCATGCTTTTAGAAAAATTCTCACAAAGATTTTCATTAGTAGCACCAAATATTATATCATCCACATAAATTTGAACAAGAAGGATATCTTTTGAAGACCTTTTTATAAATAAAGTGGAGTAAATATTTCTTCTTTTAAAACCATCATCTAACAAAAATTTGCTTAAACGTTCATACCAAGCACGAGGTGCTTGTTTTAAACCATATAAAGCCTTTGAAAGTTTAAAAACATGATTTGGAAATTTTGGATCCTCAAAACCCGGTGGTTGTTTAACAAAAACTTCCTCATCTATAAAACCATTTAAAAAAGCACTTTTGACATCCATTTGGTAAAGTTTAAAATTCATATAACAAGCAAAAGCAAGTAGCATACGAATAGATTCAAGTCTAGCTACCGGAGCAAAAGTTTCATCGAAATCAATACCTTCTTCTTGATTGTATCCTTGAGCAACTAACCTTGCTTTATTTCTAGTGATAATACCGGTGTCATCTAGCTTGTTGCGAAATACCCACTTAGTGCCAATAATAGTAGGGCCAATTGGTTTCTCAATCAATGTCCAAACTTTACTACGCTCAAATTGATTTAATTCCTCATGCATAGCGTTTATCCAATGATCATCTAGCAAGGCTTCTTTAATATTCTTGGGCTCAATTTGAGATAAGAATGCTTGATGAGCACATAGAGCAATAATACGAGAACGAGTGGTAACACCTTCTTTTGGATCACCTAGAATTAATTCACTTGGATGATCTTTGATGTTTTTCCAACACTTTGGTAAATCCGTACTAGCTTCATTTGAGAGTTGACCATTTTCCTTAGGAGGTTCATCATGAGAATTTAATTCTTGAGTAGGAGATTCTAAGGGTTGATCTTGTGGAGTATCTTCATGTAAATCAACATCTACTACTTTCTTGATACAAAAAGGATTAGTCTCATCAAAGTCAACATGCATAGATTCCTCAATGGTACGAGTACGTTTATTGAAAATGCGATAGGCTTTTCCCTTGGTGGAATAACCAAGAAAGATACCTTCATCCGATTTAGCATCAAATTTTCCCAAATAGTCCCTAGTGTTTAAGATAAAACATTTGCACCCAAAAACACGAAAATAAGCAATAGTTGGTGGTCTACCATTCCAAAGCTCATAAGGGGTTTTCTTAATAAGGGGTCTAATTAGAACTCTATTTAACACATAACAAGCCGTATGAACGGCTTCACCCCAAAAGTATGTAGGCAAGCTATGTTCTTTTAGCATTGTTCTAGCCATTTCTTGTAGAGTTCGGTTTTTCCTTTCCACTACCCCATTTTGTTGGGGAGTTCTAGGAGCCGAAAAATTATGCTCAATCCCAAATTCATCACAAAAATGCACAAAAGGAGAATTCACATATTCACTACCATTATCACTACGAATGCATGTAATAGAGTAGCCTTTCTCATTTTGCACCTTTCTACAAAGTTTTGCAAATTCATTGAAGGCATGACTTTTTAAAGCAAGGAACATCACCCATGTATATCTAGTGTAATCATCAACAACAACAAAGACATATCTAGATCCTCCTAGACTAGTGACATCAACGGGACCAAAAAGATCCATATGCAATAATTGAAGTGGCCTAACGGTGATGACCTTATTTATGGATTTAAAAGATGAACGATGTTGTTTACCAAGTTGACATGCATCACATAATTTATCTTTATCAAACTTATAAATAGGCAAACCAACAACAAGATTTTTCCTAGACAATTTTGAAATCAAATCCATACTAGCATGTCCTAAACGTCTATGCCAAAGCCAACTATCATTTACCACGGATAAGCATTTAATACGTTGACACATAATACTCTCAAGATCAACTACAAAAACATTATCCGATCTTTTTGCAATAAACATAGTATCTAACTCATCATTTTTGAAAACAATGCATCTAGATGCTTCAAATTTAACACTATAACCAACATCACAAAGTTGACTTATACTAAGCAAGTTAAAAGAAAGACCCTCAACAAGTAAGACATTAGAGATAAGTAAAGAATTCATATTACCGATGTTACCTTTACCCAAAACGCGTTTTTTAGTATTGTCGGCAAAAGTAACTCTATCACCTTTTGTTTTATATAAACGTGTGAATAATGAAGAATTCTCGGTCATATGTCTTGAGCATCCACTATTAAGGAGCCATATATTTTGCTTCTTGATGCTCAATCCCTCCACACAAAAATAATTTAGGCTTTAGGTACCCAATTTGGTTTGGGTCCATGAGGGTTAGTGGATTTTCTTTTTATAGCCCATATAGGCCTTTTCCAAAGTGGCACAAGAGATCCCAAATCCAATAATTTGCGATAATAACAATGAGATGCATCATGACCAAGTTTTTCACAATAGGTGCAAGTGATAGAAGATTTTGAAGAAGAAGGAATTGCATTTGAAACTTTTGGTTTTACAAAAACATTTTTCAAGGGTTTTTGGTTAGTGAATGGATTATATCCAACACCACTTTTTTCAAAAGCCATTCTTTGAGAACCTAAAATCAAATCCAAGTTTTCTTACCCACTTGTAAATTTTAAAATAATAGCATTTTGATCAACAATCTTTTTCTCTAACAAAGCTTTTTCTTCTAAAAGATTTTTCTCAATAAGATGAAGTTTTTCATTTTCATCTATACATTCATCACAAAGATTTTGACAATCTTCCAAAGCTTTTAAAACCTCTTTAGTTATATTTTTCTCAAATTCTAAATCTTTTGTTAAAACTTTGTTTGTTTCAATAGAGTTTAAAAAATCATTGTAGAGAGAATCAAATGCCTCATGAATATCTTGTTCACTTGCATCATCATTAGATAAAGAGAGTTTAGATTTAGGAGTTACCTCATCATGATTTTCCATAAAGGCAAAGTGAGTTGAACCGGTATCATCATCCGAAGAAGCATCTTCATCATTCTCAAGTTCTCCCATAAAAGCAACAAGATTAACATTTTCGTTATCACTTTCTTCTTCCTCCGAATTTTGAGTATCCCAAGTGATATTAGCATGCATTGCTCTCTTAGGTTTCTCCTTTTGAAGAAGAGGACAATAAGTTTTGATGTGACCAACTTTCTTGCAGTGATAGCAAGTGGGTTCATCTTGTTTGATAGCTCTAACATTCTTCTTGTAGGGTGAGGAAGAACTTCCTTTCTTGGCAAAGCGTTTGTATCTCATGAACTTTTTCATATCTCTTGCCAACATAGCCACTCCTTCATCTTCACTAGTTTCTTCTTCATGTGAGTTTTCTTCTTCTTCACTTTCCTTCCTTTCTTTTTGTTCTTTCAACTTGGTACTCAAGGCATGGAAAGCAATGGATTTCTTAATCTTCTTCTCTTCATCATCTCTTATCTTTTCTTCTTCAAGCACAAGCTCTTCCGTCATGAGGTTGCAAATGAGTTCATGAACCGTCATTTTTGAAAGATCTTTAGTGTCTCTTATAGAGTTGATTTTTGATTTGTATTTCCTTGGAAGAGCAAATAAGATTTTTCGGCATTGTTCTTTGTTGGTGTACTCTTGACCAAGAGTCTTCAAGGTGTTGACAATGTTAGAAAATCTTTGATGCATAGCATTTAAAGCTTCATCGGGCTCCATACGAAATAGCTCGTACTTAGTGATAAAGAGACCAATCTTAGTTTCTTTGATATCTTCCGTTCCTTGATATGATAGCTCCAAGAGTTGCCACATTTCATGAGCGGAATTGCATTCACTAACTCTAGCATATTCCGTGACACTTAACCCATTTATGAGGATGTTCATAGCTTTGTTGTTTTTGGTGAGTTTAGCTATGTCTTGATCATTGTAATCATCTTCATCCTTCACCTCCGTTTTACTACCATTAACATAAGGAATGTAAGGACCCTTCTTGATAGCAAGCCACAAAAAGTAATCAATTCCTTTGACATGAATCTCTATTTTCTTTTTCCATCCAAAGTAGTCTTTTCCTACAAAAAGCGAAGGTCTAGTAGAACATGAACCTTCTGGTTGATTAGAATCCATATCGTATTAACTCTAGAAACGATTAAGTACAATAGAGCTAGGCTCTGATACCAATTGATAGTCTATATGCGTCCTAGAAGGGGGGGGGGAATAGGAAAATGAAAATTAATCGGCTAATTTTATTTCAAGTAAATAAAATTAAAAGCTAATTTCAATCCTATTGTTTTAGCAAACTAAATAGTAAAGAACTAGATAATCCTAAAAGACAATATTATCAAACTATTCATATAGGCATTTTATCAAGCATATAGAGTGCGGAAATGTAAAGAGTGTAGAGATAGAAAACGATACGCAACGATGTATAGTGGTTCGGTTTCCCTACATCCACTACCTAAGGAAGCCTCCTTAGGATTTGCAAGATTCTCAACTAATTTTCGTAACTCTTAAACCGGGTGAGATTACAAACCCTTTACAACCACTTCAAAACCTTGAAGGAAATACACTTGTGTTATCACCAACACAAGGAACCAAGCATACAACCTATGCTCACACTACTCTCTTAATCTATTACAAGAACTAAGAGGAAAGGAAAAGTGTTTAGGGGTGCTTATAAAAGCTTTGTAACTAAACTCCTAAATGAGTGGATATGAACTATGTAGCTTAAGAATGAATATGACTTGAATGCTCCTTTGAAACCTCCTTGAATGATAATATTAATTGCTCTTAAGATTGGTAGATGGAAGGCTTAAGTTGTGTCTTGAATGAGCTTCAATATATAGCTGAAAATATCTTCCAACGGTCAAAAGGCTTCTATCTAACGGATCTATTTTATCTCCAACGGATATAAGCTTTGTCCTCTAGTAATAGTGCAGAAAACCCTTTCTTGCGGTGTACCGCGGGTATGGTCCGGTGCACCGCGAAAACGTTCGTCTTAACTTCAAGCTTACTGGTCGGACTATCCTATGCACCGTGTCCTTGGTCCGTGCTTCAGTCCGGTGTACCGCGCCTTTGGTCCGGTGTACCGCACAATTACTTAGCTTACTGATGGGCTATCCCGTGCACCGCGCCTCTGGTCCGTGGCTCTGCGGTGTACCGCAGTTTCTATCCGGTGTACCGCGATACTGCTCTTTTGAAACTCAAGCTTAATATCAAGGAATTTAACACAACTAATCTAATGAGGGGTTTTGGAAAACCTTAAAAGTGATACCAAAAGAATTTTAGTTTAAATGATGATTTGTCGAATATTAAAACGGGAATAAAAACAAGGTGAGACTAACAACTACTACTATTACTATTACAATTTAAAGACTTGTCAGATAACAAATACAATACATATTATATTAAAACACTAACTTCTCAGCTATTCCAATGACTTTGCTACTTTTTAATTTCCTTTCTTTAACCTTCATCTTTGCCATATCACATATATGCCCAAATATTTGGTCTTCATTCAAAAAGACCCCTCCATGCTCTATTTCATTCCTTTGCAACCATATAATGTAGATGTATGTTGTAATTAACAAACTAACAAGCATCTTCATCTCATTACACACTAAATCAAGCAACTTTTCATTTAGTTCATCAAAATCTCTCGACACCCATTTAATGTCACAAATCTTTAAAATTCTACTCAATATTCTTTTAGAAAATGAGCACAAGAAGAATATATGTGTATTATCTTCACTTACTGCTTTGCGTAAGCTGCACAATAGGTTAATTTGACATCCCCACTCTAGCATCCCCTGCTTAGTACTCAACCTGTTTTGAATGGCTAACCATGATATAAAGGAACACCTAGGTATATTTGCTTTAGCCCATATGAAATTGCTCCATTTAACTTTCTCTGTATCAGTAAGATTAGTGATTTTAATCAAGTTTTTTTTGAACGAGAAACCCTTTTTATCACTCTCACTCCATAGCTTCCGATCTTCCCTGTTTCCAAGTTTAAAATCCACCAAATTTGGTAATATTTTACCAACACATGGATGTAATCTCCACCTGTCTTTACCATAATAAGCATCAATTGTTTTGTCACTATTCAAGTTGTCTTTTTCCAACTGTATCCCCAAAATTTCTTGAATATTTTGACCATTTAACCATCTATGCCATATTAGGAAAGTATTTTTACCATTATGTACCTTATGAGTTATGAATTCATACGCGAGGTTCCTAACTTTCATTAGCTTCCTCCAAATCCAAGTATAACTCTGTTTTTCTTCCATACTCCAAATGCATTTACCTTTTACTATATTATATTTCACCCACTTACTCCACAAGTTGTTTTCCTGAGAGTACATCCTCCAAAATGTGAATAAAAGACACACTAAGTTTAAAATTTCTGCACTTGGAATACCCAACCCTCATTTATCTTTGCTCTTACAAACTTTTTCCCACGCAATTTTAGCACCTTGAGCTCCTTCCATATTCCCCTTCCATAAAAAGCTACTCATAAGTTGATTGAGTTTATAAATAACCTGTTTAGGCAAGAGAAAAACTCTACAACAGTAGAGAATCTTACTTATGATTATACTTCTGTTTAATTCTATTCTTCCTGAGTATGATAGAGTTTTAGAAGTCCATTGGTTAATGGTGCTATATATCTTTTCAACTCACTTATTACCTTCCTCTACACACAATTTCTTTGAATAGAGTGGGACCCCCAAGTATCTAACTAGCAATCTTCCAATTTTGATATTACGAATCTGAGATATCTTCTCTTCAATCTCTGAGTTGTTTCCACTAATATAGACTTCACTCTTTTGATAGTTAATCTGTAATCCTGAAAGTCTAGAGAATAGGTTCAACCCTTCTTTTACTATCTCAGTAGATTCAATTTTTGCTTTGAAGAACACTAGTAAATCATCTGCAAAGATGATATGATTGAGCTTCATAACCTCACACTTTTGATTATTTGTCCTTTATAATCAATTTAAGTTAATATTTAAATCAATATTTAAAATTCAAATAAACTCGCAAGTTTTTAATTTTTTATTGCAGACACCTCTCTTCCTACCTATTAAGACTATATCACTAACTTATTTTCTTCACACACATGCATATCCACCCCAAGTCTATTGTCCTTCCCCAAGCATTTAAACCACCACCACCACCACCATCATCATCATCTTCTTCACTAGAACCCCAAACATCTATAACTACCACATCATTACCCGTATCTTTTAAAATTGAACCCATTTAATTGAAAAATCCATCATCAACCTAAGTTTATATCAAAATACGTCACATTCATATCCTACCTATACATATATATTTAATTAATCACGATAAAAAATCTCAAATTAGTTAAAGTATAGAAAATTTCAGATCTCATAGATACTAGAATATGCAACATCTAGTAAGCATGTAGTGTCACCGTCTTCCCTTTCAATAACTATCTCTCGTAAAGCACAATTTCCATGATTCTCCATAAATTTAATTCCTTGTAACTCTTGTATGTATAGACTCTAGATATAATTTCTTAAAATTGTTAAGACATACCTCAAGAATATGAGTAAACGAAAATTTCTAATTACTATTGACAAATATGTGAAATTTGATCACATACAAATATAATAAAATCCTAAATGGAATATATGACAATAAAGCTCCAAAAAATATTATTCGCTACGTAAAGTAAAAGGAAGATATCATAATAGAGCTCTAAAATCCTAAATCACTCTGATTTAGCACTTATCTCATCATTTTGATCGTGTTTCTCCTTCTTCATGATGAACGAACCACATTCACAACTTGTTTGAAGATCTTTACCGACCTATTTTGATCAAGGAGATTTAAATAAACACCTTCTTGACCGCCAATAAGAACCACTGGATTCCAAGAACCTCATGTCTTGGGAAAACCAGCGTACCTGGTCCATTTAGAGAATGAGTAGCCTTAAAATACCTCATAACTCACCAGAGCTTGGTTCTTTTGAAGCTTCAAGGGGTGGTACAAAAAGGTTTTGTAAAGTTCATATAGTAAAGAAAAACCCTAGGCTAGATTCTATTAGGGAAGAAGTATTTGTTGTTAAAAAATTCCGGAACTGTAATGGTAATTTTAAAAAACAAAAACCGAAATTTGAAAACAGGATTTAAGTAATTTAAAAGACAGAGATATAAAAGAAGAAAATAGAAATGCCAGAATAATAAAGGACGAAAAAGAAAAAGATACGAACCGGAAAATGGAGATGATAACGTAAAGTAGTGCCCTGGAGAAGCCACTGCCTTAAGAACAAATTCTGGGACAGCCGAGATGCTATATTGTTTATCCGAACGTTCCTTAAGGTTTTTACACTACTAACCAACTCTCGTGTGCACTCACAAGGGATGGCAGACATATTGACTAGTTCGTTATCAGGGTGTGTTCCTGAACTCGAGGGGGGGGGGGGAGAGAAGCAGACATATTATCACTAACAGGTATAGCAGTATTGACTGGTGAGTCATTACTGGTTGAAGAGGAGGCATGATGAACAATATCCTTTTTCAAGGGAAATATATGTTGAAATAATTCAGCATCTCTAGATTCACTAATAGTGTTATCATCTAAGGACATAAACCTATATGCTACACTATTTTGAGCATATCCTATAAAGAGTCTATAGTGTTGGGTCCAATGTTGACTCTCTTAAAGTCGGGTAAAGCTACCTTGGCCAAACACCCACACACTCTTAAAAATCTCAGGTTGGGTGGGTATCCTTTCCACAACTCGTAAGGGGTCTTTTCTGTATGTTTATGGGTACTCGGTTTAGCACATAACAAGCAGATAACACAGCTTCCCCGCACATGTTGGATGGTAGGCCTGAACTAATTAACATGTAATTCATCATTTCCTTAAGTGGTCTATTTTTCCTTTCGGCTATAACATTTTGGTGGGGTGTATAAGGGGCAGTAAGTTCATGAATAATCCCATTAAGTTCACAAAATTCTTTAAGTGTGTTTGAACTATATTCTCTGCCCCTATCAGACCTTAACCTTTTAATCTTTCTATCTAGTTGGTTTTCAAATTCAACCTTATATTTTAAAAAGGTTGATTATGATTCATCTTTAGACTTTAAAAGGTATATTTTGGTGAACCTAGAGTAGTCGTCTACAAAGGTCATATGATAAAGTTTTCCTCCTCCACTAGCGGTAGATTCAAAGTCAGCTAAGTCAGAATGCACTAGTTCTAAGAGTTGAGTTTCTCTAGTGGTCATAGTTTTAAAGGGTTTTTTCACATGTTTAGCCTCTACACATATTTGACACTTAAGTAAATCATCATTATGGTTTCTAGGTATTAGTCCATGAGTTGTAAGTCTTTTAATAGAGGAAACATTTAAGTGTCCTAATCTAGCATGCCACATATCAAGAGATTCAACAATATAAGCAGAAGTAGATGCATTCTCATTCAAAGCTGAAAAAACATTAAATACAAATAGTGCACCATTAAGATAACCTTTTCCTACAAAGTCACCATTTCTAGAGATAATAATTTTCCCACCCTCAAAAACAAGTTTAAGTCCAGCTTTGTTTAGAAGAGACCTAGAGACTAAATTTCTACGAAGCGTGGGGACATACAGAACATCATTAAGGACTAAGGTCTTGCCAGAGGTAAGTTTAAGACACACCTTTACCTTGCCAAGGACGCCAGCAGTTGTAGAGTTTCCCATGTATGCGCATTCCCCATCAGCTACATCTTCAAACCCTTGGAATAACTCTTTGTTGGCGCAAAAGTGTCTTGAATCTCCAGTATCGAGAATCCATTCGGCCTTGTTCTATACCAAATTAGTTTCGACCATTACCACGACAATTACCTCTTTAGTTTTAGTCAAGTTGGCGCGAGGTGGATTATTTGGGTTGAACCTATCCTTGCATTGGTACGCCTTGAGACCCTCTTTCACACAACAGTAGCAGGTTGCCTTGGTTTTCTGAACATTGCCAGTTGGTTTGAAGTTGTTACCTCCGGATTTGTTGAAGTTACCTTTTGATTTGTTGTTCTTATTCTGACCATGAGATTTCCCTTTACCCTTGAAACTGTTTTTGTTACCATGCCCAGAAGTCTCGACCAAGTTTGCCTTTGAAGAATAATGAGTTAGAATTTCAGACTTATCTTTGAGGCGGTTTGCCTCTTCGGTTCTCATGTGGCTGATTAGCTCTTGGATCGACATGTCTTTCTTCGTATGTCTGAGGTGGTTGCGGTAGGGTGGGAATTTCTCAAGTAACACATTAGCTTTTAAGATTTCACGTAATTTCATACCTTCGGATATAATTTCGGCACAAAGATTTTCCGTACACATGAACTTGTTCCATTATTGGTTTTTAATCGTTGATTGTGAACTTAAGCCAGTTTACGACCACATATTTTTTCTTACCGTCACCTCCGTATTTAGTGTGTAAACATTCCTAAAAAAATTTTGCAGATTTTTCCTCTACGAATAAATTAAAAAGAGGGTTGGACATGTTGTTTAAAAGATGACCACTAGTAATTTTATTTGCTTTTTTGTATTTTGAAAGTCTAGCGGATATAGTATTATCCGTATTACTAGTTGAAACGGGGGGTTTTCAAGTAGTACAAAATCGACCTCTAGTTGTTCAAAGAAAATAAGCAGTTTTTGGGACCAACGTTTAATATTAAAACCATCTAATGGTTCGAGTTTCGACATGTCAGGTAAAGTTTTCAAAGACAAAGCTAAAGCCGGAGGGGAGGCCATTACAATTTAGATATTAAAATTCGTTCTTAAATTGTTGTTAAAAATTTCCGGAACAGTAATGCTAATTTAAAAAAAAACAGAAATTCAAAAACAGGCTTTAAGTAATTTAAAAGACAGAGATATAAAAGAAAAAAAATAGAAATGCCAGAATAATAAAGGTCGAAAAAGAAAAAGATATGACCCAGAAAATGGAGATGATAACGTAAAGTAGTGCCGTGGAGAAGCCACTGCCTTACGAACGAATTCCGGGATAGCCGATATGATATACTATTTATCTGAACATTCCCCAAGGTTTGTACACTACTAACCAACTCTCGTGTGCACTCATAAGGAATGGCCTGGAATCTGTATAATGGTTTCGCTGAAGAATAGTAGGGAGGAAGAAGAAGTATAATATGGCAGTAGAATTTCGTTAGGTGAGTTGTGAAATTTTGAAGTGAAGGACAGCTCTCTATATAGGGGGAAAGAGCTGTTACGAGCTGAGGTCAAGGGCAATGAATCCGATCCTGTTACGAGCGGAGGTCATGGGCAACAAATCCGCACCTGTCTGTTACACAAAGGGAGTTTCCAAAACGTGTGTAAAAGGTTTAAAACGTGGAAAAAAATCTGGGAATTTAAAGCACGCTGACAAAGTCAAAAATCCAATAAAAGCTGGTATAAAAATTTAGTTATTTTTATTTATTTTTCACAAGACCCAAGACCCAAGCCCCAGAACCCAAGACCCAGACGCGGGCTCAGGCCAAGTGGGTGGTGGTTGTGCGCCCGTGTGGGCTTACCCATTGGCTTTTCATGTGCATGGGTGTTAGCTCTTTGGTAGCTAATGAACCCACAAATTATTTGAGTGGGGTTTTAGGTTTATAACCCACCGATGTGGGATAAACACAAAAGTCACATAATGACTTTTCCTCCAACACATGCAAATGTTCCAACAATATTTACTAGCCACACTTAGATAAGTATTGAAGATGGAAATCATGCCACTTCTCACTACTTATAGGAGGTTTTGTTGAATCCGAGGTGGCTCTACCCACTCAACCAAACAACGCACTAGAGGGGAGAAAACCGAAGTTTGTGTAAATATATGAAGTTAATTTTTTGGATCATGGGGTAATTTAACTTCCATGGACGCTAAAGAATAATTACACCATGGATTGGATGAAAAAGCTAATTCTTTTCATTAGAAAGCTTGGGAAGAACTAATTGCACAAAAGGTGTTTATGAAAAATCTCCAAGGTGATTCATATGGAAAAAGTGTCTCTTATGTGAGAAAAAATGAACATAATGTGCTTAATATAGATACAACTTGTGCATCAATGAATGTAGCAGATTAAGGCGTGAGAATACCACCAAGGAAACCTTGTCTATTTCCGGGGACCTTGCCACCGATGTAAAAAGTTCAGGCTTGAACCGTAAGGAAGAAGAGAAAGGTAGAAGGATGGACTACAAAAGTGTGTTTCTAAACAATAGTAAAGCTTTATAGGGTATGAAATTGTAATACTTTTATTCCATTGAAGGGGAGAAACTTATCTTGGAAGAAAGTGAATTGTTAACAATAGAGAAATCTTTCAAATTTTAGAGAATTGGATATATGGTGGGCAAGAGATTAAAAAATATGGAGGATATAAATAGAGTTGTGAAGGATTAGGATGTGAAGTATAGATTACGTAAATACCCTAGTGGATGGTTAGTGTTTATGTTCGATAAAGATGAAGATAGAAAGCTTATCCTTCCGGGAGGTCTGTTTTTCTCTTATGGGTGAATGCTTTGCTCTCCAAATTCCCAAGTTTATTTGATTTTAGGAATATGGAACTAAAAAAAATTACCTTCTTGAGTTATACTTAGAAAATACAAGTGACAGAGATAGGCGATTTAAATAAGGGAAAATACAATATTTAAAAATGGTATCGAGAATGACTTGGAAAAAATATGTATCGATGGGGGTTCTCATTTGAGAGTGGAGACATAAATTATGCTCGTGTTCTTATTGAGACTAATTTAAAAAAGGGGAAGAAGGAGTATCATGAATTTGGTTCGCATAAAGGTAAGGAGTTTAAGGTCAAACTGGAGTATGAGAACTTGGCACCATGTTGTAATAAATCTAAGGCGTAGTGGCATGTGGAAAATAATTTCTTCTATCATAAGGGTGTACACAAACATATGAATGATCATAGTAGGAACATGATATATTCGAATAAAATTACTACTAGAACAAAAATGCTGTTGTGAACTTTTTGGCTAAACCAACTATAAATAAATTTAATGATGATTTTTTTGAAATCAGCAACTACAAGTAATTCGAACATTACATCAATTACAAGGAGGAAGACGATTACAGCAACTAAGAGACCTTTGACCACATCACCTATAGCTACCTCAGAAACTACAGAAGCACGATTTACTATAGAATCTTCCGTTACAAACAATTACTACTACTAAATTTTATAGATCATGGGAGTTGTGCGCTCGTTTGGAGCGAGACAGTAGTTTGAGATGTGCGAGTAGAAAAATTGTGCAACTTTTTGACTGCAGAAGATACACATGTATGGAAGCTAGAACTTCGTGATTACGAAAGAAACTGGAATTTCTAGTAAAAAGCGTAGCTCCTCCACAAAAGCTCTAGGGGAGATTGGTATTAATGCGAGCTTTGATCAAGCTGCAGATCACAAAAGTAGGAAACATCTTATGGTTTGAAAGTTTGTACAGGTCAAAAAAAATTCATGTCAAGGTACCGGACAACAAGTGGGTGTTAACAAGGGTTGTGATCGCATTCTTTTGGTTATTGATTGGTTTGTGGAAAGACTAGGAAAATAGAACCTAATTGATGAAAAGGGATACTCGAGTAATAAGGTTATTTGGGTGATTATTTCAGAAATATTCGAATTTGTATATCTGAGTTTGAAAAGTCATTTTTGTAAGTGGTTATGAAAACAGAAAGTAAGTATTAAAAATTTTTTTTGGATAATTCGAGGTGCGTTTTTCAGTAGCGTAAATAAGAGGAATCCCTTCAAGTTCCTTTTTGATTATGATATCTTGCAGTACGAGAGATTTTGGCTCAACCTATAAAAGACGAGGAATATTTACACTCATTAGAAGGAAAAGTATAGATATTTTCGAAACAAAAAGTAATAAAAAAAGCATCAATAAATTCATTTATACTATTCTAAGAGGTTGGAAACACGTAAAAAAATGTGTTATGTTGAGCGCGGGAGAATTTTAATAGCACAGGATCTGGATAAAGTAGATTATGAGATACTTTCATATATGCCGAAAGCCATCCATTGAAATGTTGTGTGAAAAATAACTTCTATTAGTATGTACACTTCTTTTATCTATGGATTTAATAAAAAAATTATATGAGAGCATTGTGGAAGGACATAATAGATTTCTCCACTACTTTTTTGATAAATCATGGTTTCTTTTCGCTGATTTTAACAACATTTTAGCTAAAAATGGTAGGGACGTGACAATGGGGGATTTAGTGAGTTTTCAAATTGTTATAATAGTCTTGGATTGGAGGAATTGAAATACTCAGGGAAATTATTTACTTGGGATAATGACCACGATCGTACTAATCGAGTTTTGGGTAATCAAAGGCTTGAAACATCATATCTTTATGTTCATGCCGACTTTTTATCAAAATTTAGTATCTCGGATCAGTCACTTTGTATTGTATAGTTTTTTCTACAAAAAGTAAGTAGAGTTACACTTTTCCCTTTTTTCAATATGTGGGTGGAATATAAAGAATATAGTAATATGAACAAAATTAAAATATGGAGCAATAAATAATTTATTTTATGCCAAAATCTTCGGGCATTGAAAGTGGTTTTGAGGAAGCTAAATAAGGAAAATTATTTGCATATTTACAAGAGAGGAAAAGGGCTAGAGAAGCACATGAAATTGCCGAGATTAGTCTTCAACAAAACTTGGGTAACAATGTCAATTTTGATGAGTCAGTGGAGTTTCAAAATATGGATAGGACTTTTGATAAGATTGAGGTTAGTTTTACAAGAAAAAGATAAAACTTGGCTACATATTAAAGAGTGACAGATGCACAATTTTTTTCATGCAATTATGAAACGTAAATAAAGGTGAAGATTTATATCAAATATAAAATGTCTATATAAAGAAGTTACCACTTCTAGAGCCCATGTTTATGAAGCGTTTATTGCATATTATAAGACTTTATTGGGGTGAAATTGTATTATGGGTGGTGTTTATTTTGAGCTATAGGGAAGGATTTTTCTACAAGAACAAGGTTTGAACATGTGCAAAATAGTTTCATATGAATAGATAAAAGAGAAAATTTCCTGTATAACAAGTGATAAAGTTCTGGACACGGTCATTATTCCTCAATTTTATTCAAGAACCAATGAGATCTCATTGGAGAAGACGCTATAAAAGCGGTACTTGAATTTTTTTTATCTTTGGGTCTTACTAAACAATTAAATGCCACTATTATTGCTTTTATTCCAAAAAACGAGACTCCATCAGGGTCAAAGATTATATACCTATTTATTGTTGCAATGATATTTAGTGCCCATTTGGAAGTGCTTTTTTGGAGAAGCACTTAAAAGTGCTTTTACCATTTTAAGAGTGTTTTTGATTTTGAAAAGTACTTTTATGAAAAGCACCAAATAGGTGCTTCTTAAAAAAAACACTTAAAATAATTTTACATATCAAAATTATTTTTAATATTTTTTTAAAATTTAAAATTTTATTCTAAAAGCGCTTTTTTACTCTAAAATAAGCACTTCCAAACGGGCTCTTATAAAGCTATTACCATAATTATTGTGGATAGTTTGAAGCGAGCTTTTGATGAAGTAATGAATAAAGATTAAAATGCATTAATTGATGGAAGATTGATCGCGGAGAAGATTCATCTTATGCAAGTGTTATTGATGGGTTATAATAATAATAGTACCTCATCTAGACACACAATTAGAATCTACTTATGCAAGACCTATGACTATCTCATGGGATTTTCATCAGAAGGTGCTTAAAAGAATTAACTTTTCAAAGAGATACGTTGATTGGATTATAATTGTTTATTACTCAATGGGAATAAATGGTGAAATTCATGGCCTCTTTAAAGGATAAAAAAGTTTGAGACAAGGTAATCCTCTTTCACTATACTTATTTATTATATGTTGAATATTTCTCGAGACTTTTGAACAAAAATACAAATCAAGGGTTCAAGTATCATCCTAAATATCGGAATGTGAAAATTGCTAACCGTACTTTTGCTGATGATTTAGTACTACTTTCTAAAAGTTATCACGACTCGATTAATATACTTATGGATAGCTTGAAGACTTTTAGGAAGTGTTTGAGAGTTCCTTTGAATGCGATAAAGTCGAATATCTAGTATGTGGGTGTTAAAAATTAAGTGCTTAAGAATATCATGGAAACACAGCAATTGGAAAAATGGATCATACCTTTCTGTTTTTCGGGTGTGCCTCTTGGTACTTCGGTTTTGTTTTCTAGGGGTTATAAGTCTCTAATCGATATATTGGAAGGATATATAAAAGTTTTGAATGCAATTTCTCTTTCATTTGTTGGAAAATTTGAACTAATTAGATGGTTTTTCAAGAGGTAATATGGTTTTGGTTTTCTATCTTTCCGATTACAATTTGTGTGAGAGATTATATTACGAGTATTTGTAGAGATTTTTATTAGGATGGAAACACACTATAAATTATATGAAGTAAAATATGTATTCAAAAAGATGAAAGTGAGTTTGGGTTTATGGATTTAAGTGCTTGATATAAATAATTACTTGTGAAAATACTTTGAAAAATAGTTGAAAAAAATGATTCACTTTCGATCGAATGAATTCATGAAAAATATCTCAAAACTGTTAATATTTGGGCGTAGAAAACAAAAAAATTGAATTATTCTCTTTTGGAATATATTTGGGAGTTGAAATATGAGATCGAGGTGCCACTTAGGAGTGAGCCAAAGAGAATATTTTGTCTCGATGATTTTGCTCGGACAACAATGTTCCTATTATTAATGATGCCTCTAATGGTGAATTTTATGCTTTATATAAGAAACAATATGATGTATTTTACCGCTAATCTTCTGTTAAACCTTGTAAAAATCTTGTTTGTAACTCTTGTGTTATTCCTAAACATGTCATTATAGTATCGATGACATACAAGACAGGCTCAAGACCAATGACAGATGACCTAAATAGAATTAGATCCACTTCGTAAATTGTGCGGTGAGAATTTATATTAAATAAAAATATTTATTTTGAATGTAATTTTGCTAGATTTATTTGGAATAAGATTAAAAAGTGGTTGTAAATCTTAAAGGGATATGACTACTTTGTTGAGTGCTTTGAAGTGGTTTAAAAAGTTAAAGGCACGTAAAAATTGGAGAATAAAAAGTTGAAGGATATATTTTGTCGCTACTATATATTATATTTGGAGGGAGAAAAATAATCTTGGCATGAGAGGTAACTTTTATACAAAGAAAACAGATGTCAAAGAGATGAAGTAGTGTACTTTTTGAATGATATTCTCTTTATTCCTTCATCATGCCTTCTTGCATGATTGTAGGAGTACACTTTATAACTCTATGCGGTAGATTTTAGTGTATTGTTAGTTGTTACCTTAAACTTTCGTGTTTAGATAGGTGATACATTGTACTGTGTATATTTTCTCTTTTTATTTTAATACAACCATTTACCAAACCAAAAAAAAGCATCACATCGTGCACAGTCTATGAAAATAATGACATTTTTTTAATATATATATATATATATATATGTATATATATCTAACTTATCATCACATGTTCAAACAAGAGTATCAAAATTTATACATTATGGCTCAAAAGATTCGAAGAGATGGGATATGAGAGTTGAAATAATCCTTTAAATATTTTTTTATACTTCACTTTGGAGTATAACTTTTTTATCATGATCGTACTGGAAATTGAATAATTTGGGTTTCTAGTTAACATAACTAATATAATAAATAATAGTGTGGTTATGGATGTTGTGTTTTTGGTAATGGTGATGGTAATGGTTCTGAGTTCTTTGGGAAGGACAATGGACGTGAGTTGGTATTCATACGTATGAATACAATAAGTTAGATTTTTAATCTTATTAGGTAGATAAGAAATTGTGTACAATTAAAATTAAAAGTTTTGGAATTTATTTGTTTTTATGTTATTTTATGAGTTTAAATGATGATTTTTAAATATAATTACATGAGTAATATAATGACTTAAAAAGAAAAAAATGGACGAGAAACCAATATAAGGGTTAACCGGTCAACTTTTTATCATTTTCGAAGTTAACCGACTAGATTTTCAATTTTGGGGATTACAATACACGTTTAAATGAGAAATAGTCAACGAGTTAAAAGACAAATATTATAAGACTAATGCACTCGTTTTCTTCCTATATTTAAAAAAAGTCTAGTAAAAAGTTTGAATATGAAATTGTTACTCATATCACAGTAATTTTACAACAATTCAAATTACTTGCATAATTTTCATAGTTTATCTTGTACAGAGATATGAGCAGTAATATGCTTCAAGGAAATATTCCTGGATCATTTTCGAAGCTCTCAAAGCTTACTGAAATGTAAGTAGTTCTACTAAGTGTAATTGTAAGATACGTGTTTTCTTGAATTGTATTGCAAACACGAGCTAGAAACATAGTTACTTTCTCCACTTTTGGAAAGAAAACCTTCTATGTTTGGAAATGGATCGTCAATGTTAGATTTATGCTTGTAATTAATAGTTTATTATTGTACTAAATTTATTAGTTATATCGTGAATAGAGATTTGAGCGGAAATAAACTTCAAGGAACAATATCTGAATCATTTTGGAACCTCACAAACCTTAAATATATGTGAGTATTTGTATTTTCTAGATTTTTTACTATCATATATATATATATATATATATAGTGAGAAAGATTAGTGGGTTTAACATTAAAAAATGATCATGTGTCTCAGAGAAGCTAGCCAAAAATGGCAAATTCGATATTTTAATCAAAAAATTTCTAGTTGATTTAACATGGATGTATATATATATATAATATGAATAAAATGTAATTTGCAGAAGATTTCTAAAAGGGTTTTCGTCATCGCAAGAGATATTTGTAGTGTACCTATCATATATATTAAGCTTTTAAGTTTGTAATTAGTATGAATGCGAATTTCACTAATTTTTTATGGTTGACAGCGATCTCAGCAACAACCGTTTTGAAGGTCGTATACCATCTATTGTTGACAAAATGAAGTCACTGAAGACATTGTAAGTCATAATTTGGTTGAAGGATTGGAATGATTAAATTATATTGCTATCTCTCTACAACTTCGATGTATTTTCTAATTTGCTTCTTCACTTTTTATTTTTTGTTAAACTACAGCTTTCAATGCTTATTAAGTGATTTAAAAGAAAAAATTGTTCATATTTCAAAGTAATTAGAAGAAATGGGTATCACCGTTTTATTACCCCATGTTGTTTTTCTTCTATGCAATGGCCTATCCAGAATTTAGTTTGAATGTAGAATTTCATTTTAGTTTGATACACTTGGGTTCCTTGAATATATGTGAGAGTGATGTTACTTTACATAAACGTAATTAATTCTTCTTAGTATAATAGTCAGGCACTAATAAATCGAATTTACTCATTTAGTTTCCCTTCTAATTTTCTGGCCTTTTCTATTATATTACAGAGATTTAAGCAAAAACCAATTATCAGGAGAGATACCAAAAGAACTCGGCAACATTACTAGCCTTTCCACGTTGTAAGTCAACATAGACTATTTCTAGATTGATTTTTATACTATTTTAATTTGTTCATACACTTTTTCTATGATGTTACAGGGCTTTGACTGAAAATCAATTATCAGGAGAGATACCAAAAGAACTCGGCAACATAACTAGCCTATCCGAGTTGTGAGTTAACATATACGTTTTTTAAATTGATTTTCTATACTATTTTAATTTGTTCTTAACCTTATCTCTATTCAATTTATTCCACTTTAGATAATATTTACTTCCTAACTTAATTAACATGGGATGTAGTACTTGGTTGTTTTATATTTGGTTGTTTTATATGTTACTTAGTTATATTTTACTTCAATGAAGGTATCTATATATCAATCTACTGAATGGTGAGATTCCACACGAGCTTGGAAACCTTAGAAATCTTTCTGTCATGTAAGTATATAATTTATGTACTCTATGAATTTTTTTCACTTAATGAGATTTTAATTTAGAAGCGTTTGTTTGCATTTAATGAGATCTTAATTTGGTTCATTAAGACACTTGATGAATAAGATTATTTGTTTTTTCTTACCAATTCAGATCTGAATAGCTCTTAACTGATCTGTTTTATTAAGATTTTAAACTAAGTCTGAACCATTCAGAAACTGCATCTTAACAAAATAAGTTCTATTCAAATGTTCATTCAACATTTAGTACTTATCATTCAAACACTAAAACAATAATCAAAATTTGTGTTTACTATCCAATTTATATATGAATGGTTCTTATTTAATCTGTTTCATTAAGATTAAGATATGTATGATTTATTCAAACACTCCTTTTTATTGAATAAATGCGTATCACTTAAAAATATAAACGACGACATCAAAATGACCTTACAATTTGTAAGAAAAAGAAATATGGTATGATTTTCGAGTGATGAACAATATCTTATTTTTTATTACCTTAGTTGGTACTTGAAAATCTCATTAGGTACGAGGGCGGCTTTATAGAAGAGCTCGGATGAAGCGCAACTTATCCCGATTCTGGTGCACTGTGAATTTGTCAAATTTTTTCATAGGAAAAAGTGTTTAAAGAAAAAATTACAATAACCCAAGACCTAAATATTCACCCTCTATAATCTAAATATTACATTTTTGTCCATCTTAAACTAGAAACTAACCCTAATTCATCTTTATACTTTCAACCTCCCCATGATTAATTCAAAGATATGCCATGTGCACAAGAAAGTGACAGTTCGTCCTCCCGCTTAACAAATTCAATATTTTTAGTTAAGTATGCACTTGTTCTACGATATAATATAGATAGTTACTCTAGTGGATAATGGTTAGTTGCTAAAGAAATTTACAATGATCAAGAAATCTGTTTATCATTATCCAAGATAAATTATTTACCACAAAAGAAAAAACTTTCACATGGTCTGCATTATTTGCGTTTTGTTCAAGTTAGTCCCTGTTATTTATAAAATTTAAACCAGTCCTCAATTTTATGAAAAAGTGATCAATATAATTCTTTATTTTAAGTTTAGTTGTAAATGTTATAGAATTTAGATACACATTGTCATATTACTCCTTTAACATTTAAAACAAGAAAAGAACAAAATTTTAGTATCTACAAAAAATAATTTAATATAAACAAGTATTTAGACAAAAAATTTCACTATATTGAAGAGTAACTAGAGATTTATGGTAAAATTGTACAAACAAAAAAATTTACTACTATTTCACTTTACTAATAACATTTATACAATGAGTTATACTCCCTCTACTTTTATAGACTTTCAAGTCAAGCGTCGAATTCCTGTCGAGGGCGCCTCGCTGGTTGAGAAGGCTCCCACATTGTTTCCAGAAAATTATTGTTGCCTCCCTAAGGACTTTTTATATATATATATATATATCTAACTCTCTTTTCTATGGGTCTACTTAAAACTATTCACCCGGTCCTTTACTAACTCAACCATTATGAACGAGGAACGTAAAACTACTACATAAACCTTGATAGGTTGGAGAACATAAGTGTGTCCTCCATTTATAAGAAATAGGGTGACCTTTTTGGTGAGGGGAAGGTAAGAATCTACTTTTGCCCATAATTAAGAGGAGTCAGAAAAGAAGGCATATTAGTAGACCATATAAAAACCCTAAGATTGTTTCGACGTCGCAAGAGAGTAAAATATGTTGTCATTTGCTAGTGTTAAGAAGGTGATCTTTTAATCTAAACTTACCCTATACTTATAGTTACTCCGTATGATGTATGATTGTTTAGTAAATTCTTACGAGGTTTTAGTTTTTATTGCGAATCCTGGTTTTTTTGCTAATTTTGTAATCACTCGTGATGGTCCGAAACTTATTTTGACCACTAATCCTTAAAATGTCTTTGTGCTTCTTCTTTTACCATGTGGCGTAATTGCCTTTTTAAGTAATAACTACATCATTTATAGTGAAAAAATGATATATATTTTTTGAAATAATATGTTTGAGGGCTACTTTTTTATTACAGTGGTCACAATTTATTTTCTACATCTTTTATACAAACCTATAAAATTAAATAATAATGCTATCAAACCTGAAGATAATTCGAAGCCATGATAATGTAATTTTTTTTATGAAACTCCCAAATAGAATCTAATTGAAAAAAAAAACTTATACAGAGAGTAAAATAGTACATATCATTTACTTCACTATAGTAAAGCGAGTACTATTTATTGAGGGTCACAAGTATATAACATATCGTTATACATGACTTGAAAGTAAGGAAATCATATAGAAGTGGATAATACTTATATTAGCAATTGTAGAACGTGGGATGTTAGACAACTAATTCTCCAATTATCCTTTACATTATATATGAGTTTTGCATGCTCAATACGCCCCTCACATGCAAGCTAAATTCATATCATTTTTTGCATGTCTAGCCTTTTGCTAAGTGAATTTTTATAATGGGTGACATTGGCAAGACTCGAACCTGCGACCTCTTTGGATCTAGGCTCTGATACCATGTTAGACAACCAATTCTTCTAAAAGTTTAAGCTGTTAGGAGGAATTATCTTATACATTATATATGAGTTTTACATGCTCAATATGAGATTGATTGATTGAGAGTTAAAGTTATATAAAGAAGGTCATGGAAGTATAAAGAATCACATGGTTGCCACTAATTCCATTAGTTTAGCAACCTAAATTAGTTGAGATCTTAAATTAAGTAATGCTACTACCTACCATGCATAATTAACACATGATTATTTATCTTATGCTAGTAATACTAAATATGTGTATGAGTTATTTCATACATTAGAAGACATGTTTGATGTACACTCTCTAAGTATGCTATATGTTTAGAATGAAAATCCATGTTTATCAATCACCTCCTCAGATTTGGGTTCATGGCCCAAGATAAAAATCCGTTGATACGTTATGTGGTACATGACTTAATTCAAGTGTCAAACACATTATTAAAAATTTGAATTTTATACAAGCAAGCATTTATTTGGTCAAAAAATAATAAATTTTGTAATAAAAAGTCAAAAGAATATAACTATACTCTATAAACGGACAATACTTTGGACACAAAACTTTTCTTAGAAAAAATCTAAGGCAAGTCCTACTAGCTCTTATATACAAAATTATATAAACGTATAATAAGGATAGACCGCTTATATTGTGAAAATAAAAGATGAGGTTACAAGACAAAAATAGAGCGAAATACATAGATTTTAGAGCAAAATACATAGATTTTGGCTTCTTTAATAATGACCTTATGAATAAAAACCACTCCCTGGAAAAATAATATATTCTAATCATATTTAATATAATAAATCATGGCTGAAATTCAATACATCACCCCTTCTTCCACCAATTTGCTCCCGTATTGGTCTTTTTAGCAATTTGAGGGTGCCAGGTAAAGTATTCATCACCCTCAAAATGTTTAGCAAATACTTGATGTCATATGCCAGATATTCCAGAGAAATCACAATAAAAAAATAGATAGCATGTTAGTCTCAAAATCCCTACCACAAAGTGAACATAACAGATCGAACTCCATATACCCAAGTCAGTCCTTGGTATTTAGCTGATCTTGAAGTTCTATCACTACAATAATCCAATAATTCTGAGTGACACGTGATCCCAAATAATATTTTACAAAGGTTTGGATGGATAATGCCTCCAAAAGGTATGAGCTCCTATATAGCTCCAAAGATTATCAACTACACATGAGCCTCAAGAACATGTAACACATGGGCATTGTTGAATGCACTCACAATAGTTGGACACAACTTGCTTCCTCAACTTGTGGTAAATTCATTCCAATCTACGAGCATTCATCTACTTGTTATTTACCCAACCATTGAGCTGCACTCTACATATTTAATGCCACTCTTACATAATGTTGTAACAAATGTGACATAAGAATCTCGATATTAATAATTATATTAATATTACTTTTTCCCATGATTGACAAGTTTATTTCTCAAAACCATCTCTTGAATACGTATTTTCCGTCCTCGAGACTAAACAAATACTCAATACCCATCTCGAAAATTCATAAATTATTCATCATTGGAGTTATAGTTTATTTATACTCCATTAAAAATATACACATTACTTAAGAATTCGCATTGTATCCACTTAATAAAAAATGATTCATTCTTCTTTACTATATGTCAAAAGACCTTCATAGTTAAGCAGTTTTTTTTTCAACCAAATCCTTTAAGTCCAATCCCCTTTTTATTAAGACTATTAATAGATTTCCAAGACATTGTGGGTCCCTACAATCCAAATAAAAATATTTTACAATGATAATAATTCTATCCTAAAACGATGGAAAGATCTAAAATAAATATCCCTAAAAAAATAACACATTGAAAAACATATCGAATAAGTTCTAGTCTCTAGACGTATGACAATGATAAAACATTCTATGACTTAACATATCCACTAAATTTGTCAAATAAAGGTTTATAATCCCTTGAAATAAAGATGAACCCTAAGCGTAACCTCAACATAGCAAAATTGAATGTTCCCCTATTTCAGTTGTGATGTCTTCTTAATAACACGGATATCTCCATCGTTAGTCCTACCACATTACATATTTAGATTAAGAATAATATGTTGAAGGCCTCCTTATACTCCACAATAATTTTAACATACATAAAATCACTCTTAGCCTAAAGAAGTAGGTTCTTAACAAAATCAAGGTGAGTAATATCCAATTTAACACAATTATGATAATAGTTAGAATGCCTACCCATGTCCTTTTTCATAAGCCATGAAACAGACTCATATAAAAGACTAAATATGTACGGAGAGAGCGGGTCGCATTGGCATAATCCTTTATCACTCAATCCATGCATGCATTCTATCAGTACCACAATGTAGGATCGATGGTTAGGAAATCCATACTCCATGAAATATATTTTTCTAGAAAACTTCCACCCCTCACGAACCAAATGAAAAATACTCCTAGAGATTAAGCCATATGATTTCTTAAGATGCATATGTATTGTACACCTTGGTGAGCATCTTTTATTGTTGTACTGTCATAAAAGTTCATGAGTTAAATGAACATCGTCGGAGATTAGTAATCTATAACAAAATTACTTTACACTTTATTCAGAAAACCATCCAAAACATGTCTTAGATGTTCTGAAATAAATCACTATAATAAAACTGTACACCACATTAAAACATGAAATAGGTCGAAAAACATCCATCATCTTACGCTTTTCTTTCTTAAATATTAGTGTTATACTTGTGTGATAATTTGTATAAGGAGAAATATCATTAAAAATAATTTCCTTACCACCGTAATCAACCAACTCCCCACCATATTCCACAATTTCTCGTTAAACTTTGTCGTGTACCCACACGGTCCCGACACTTTTGTCATTTGAAGGACAAAAAATAACATTTCTAATATCCTCATCAGACACTTCTCCACATAGAGAATGTCCTTGATCATTTTTATGATATTACCCCCACTCACATCCTTATAAATACGTAAAGTACACTCCCTATTACTCAACAAAGTCTTTTACTATTCCATAAACAACTTATGTACTTTCAATAGGACAAAGATTTTGAGTCATATCAGAATTAATTGTATGTCGTGTCATGTTTTTGTGATAGGTAAATGATAGATGTAGATCAATATTCTTGGGAAAGAGAAATGTTTGTTACTTTGATCTTCTTACTCAGTCGTTTTTCAGTGATGATAAAATGATTATATGGCAGAGGCATTAACGTAGTGGAACTCATTCATACTATATATCCTACATCGTATTAAAGAAAAAATCCATTCTTCTATAGATATGATTACGACGCTTGTCTCACGAAATGTAAAGGAAATCATATGCTTGTTAGTTAATAGTGACGATAGTTCTTACGTAAACCATGTCGTTTTTCGGTGAAACCTGAAATTGATTATCCTAAGATTAAATTATTATCTTCAGATGCTAGTTTGGTGTTTGTTCAAGATAATTATTACAGAACATCATGAAGGTTGTAGAAAATAATGGAGAAATGCAAAAATTTAAATGGTAATGGAGAATTTAAAAATAATGTAAAGAACTTGAGCATATTATCATGGTGAACAACTTCCTTAAAAACATAGTGGTATAGTAAGGGTGCTAGACAACATTTACAAGTTTTTTCCAACGGTATGAATACTACTCCTCCTATTTAGTGTGCAACTACTTCATAAGGAATGTCATAATGCTCGTATTGTCTAGATAACTATCAAAGACACAAAAGAGTTAATATAGAGTTGAGAGAATTCATACTTGTTTTATATTGTAGTATGTATAGTATCATAAGAGATATTTAACCCAAAAACAACTCATAAATGCAATATATGACCTGGTTTGGATTATGGTATTTACTGCTAACGTCTTTATCTTGTGAAGACTCAACAATTAACATTACAAAAATTCTAGAAAGATACATAAAAGATGTCTCTATTCAAAGTCTATAACTACTTTAGATATGAGAAAATTATCAAGGAGAGAAGAATTAAGAGGAAAATGTATTTCATATTTCTATGAAAACCCATTTTGAAATCCTTTATTTAAAGCATGTAGTAAAAATTTCTGAATTTTTAATATTTATTTTTCTTATCTTCCCACTACCATCACCATGCCCACACGCAACGTAGTATGGGGTATTCAATTCGTAAGGTGTGTATGAGAAATTAATTGAAATTGTGATAAAATATAATTCACCCCATCGACGTTGGATGAGAGGAATTTCAAAAGACTAAAAAAGTTTGGTGCACCAATAAAATTGGCAACAACGTCCTACTAAATCCTTTTAAAAAGAATTAATAATTAATATTAATTTAATTAATCACACAATCCTCTACACAAGGATTTTAAAGACAAGGAAGAGGTAGAGTGAACTTTTTGATTTTTTTGTTAAATTACACATAAGCGTCAATATCCAATCAACAAATATTGAAAGAGATACGTAGTAAAATGATAAAACAATCAAAATATGTCACCAAAATCGTTCTTCAGCTTAAACCCATACAAATATACTCAACCCATGGTTCAAGCTAAACATCTTGTCACCCACGCATACTAAGAAGGCCATGCATATATCTTGGTTCTCGTGTATGCTATAAATAAAACAACCTATGCTTCTTATGGAAGTCTTCCCCACATTCACACACATAGGTGATTTCGATAACATCTACCCATTGTATGCTGCCCCTCTCGGGCTTTGAAATCATAAAGAGATATGATACAAAAATTTAATATATGTAGGTTAGTTAATCAATTACTTTTATATAATACTACCTCTTAAAGGCAATGACTCATCAAAAGTAAATAAATAATTTATGGAATTCCATCAAAGTAGTTTAGATAAACGATCTACCTATATGAAAATATACACTAACTATTACCAATGCCTAGGGCTGCAAACGAGCCGAGCCGAGTCGAATACTAGATGTACAGGCTTGTTTGTTTAATTATTCGAGTCGAGCCGAGCTCAGATTTCAACGAGCTAGGCCAAGCCGAGCTCAAATTTAAACGAGCCGAGCCCGAGCTTCCTATGATTCAAATAAAAAATGTCAGAACTTGTTTGTTTAACTTATAGAACAATCATTTTTAGAGTCGAGCACGAGTTGCTCATGAACAATTATGGTTAAAATGGGACTTTCATGAACGGTTGGTATCTGATGGAGTGTGTGGTATGAAAATATGAAACATAACATTAATGAAAAAATAAGTGTCTAAATAAATTAAAAATATCTAATTTGATATTGAATATTTAATAATATATTTATAAGTAATAATATATTAATTTACAATTCATAATTTTAAACGAGCTCACGAGACGAACTCGAGCAGGCTCGTTTATTTATCGAGCTTAAAATAGAGCTTGAGCTTGAGCTTGTTTATATTCGAGCCGATCTCGAACGAGCTTTTCTCCGAGCCGAGCTCGAGCGGCTCGACTTGGTTCATTTGCAGCCCTACCAATCCCCAACCTTTTTACATCCATTAACTTTTTAACAAGATCGTTAGATTTTTAACATAAGAGTGTAAAAATACAATAATTACCAAAATATTTTTTAATTTTAAATATATTAAACATTAAAAAAAGTCATATTTATACCCCACCTCCCAGTCACCCATGACCACCTCAACCTCTATATCATCCTCCTTATTTTCCATCACATCCTTCAAGAATTTCACCTTTAAGAATCAAGACTAAGCCAACAAATTGAAAACTCAAACTCATCTCTTCTCATTGACCCACCAACCCCAACCATTGTCAATGACTTCCCATTAATAACCATCTCATCATTGAGATCATTCGGCACCACCATCAACAAGAGAATCCAATCGAAGAACCCAAATCCAAAATCCTCCAAGCCTGCACCTTTATCACCATCACCACATGAAGATCATTATCCACCAAAATCAACAAGATGATGCCATCAAAGAACCCTATTTTAAGGAATATTTTCTTTTTAATTAACATCTTTATACACTTTTAGGATTTATCGGATTTAAATTTATGTTTCATTTCACTTTTTTGTATTATATTTAAAAACAAATCTGACGGTTGGAAACTTATACATCATGACTAATGGTATACATATGATAGTGTATAATGATCGATATATTGGTAGCGATTATCAATTTTCAAGTGAGCGATTGAGTTTGTGGTATTATATTTACATAAATCGTGAAGTTGATGATATATGATTTTTATGGATTAGGTAGTGGATGACATGTTATTTTAAATTTGTGATGGAAAGAGTTATCAATGGTGGAAAGAAGAACAAGATTGTTGTGTGAGTTTATTTGATGGATATTGGTCGTTATATTTTTGTGGATGTCATATGAGTTTTGTGGGTGGAGATGAGGTTAAGTCTTTTTTAAGCTTTAATGGAGCGATAAATTTTCTATGGATGTTTGAGTAAACATATTGGAGTGATCAATTTACAATTTTCTAAGACTATAGTGTCAGCAAGTGAGAAATTTGTAAATTCTCATTTTGTTCAAAAAAAAATTGGTTAAAATTTTCAATGGAAATGTGGATATCAATCGTGTGAAAAAAGTAGAATTTAAGTTGGTTTACAATGGAAGTTTTGATAAAGAATTTAAATAAATAGGATGGGTTTTTGGGTGAATGGGTAAAATTACTCAATTTAAAAAAATAATTTTTTTGGAAAAAACCTACCCTATCAAATTTTTGGCAATTGAGGGCCATTCTCTGTCTAAATATGGACAAAGGAGATGTAACACCCCAAAAGGATTCAAGAAAGAACTAAAAAAAATTCTACACATTAGAAAAGTGAGTTCTTTGTTTATTTTTCAAGATGTAATTACAGCAGCTACTTGATTTAATGATTTTTTTTATTACATCTAAACCAATACAAAAGTAACAATAGCTATTGTAAATCCTTATAGCTTGGTCTCTAAAAAGATGATCATGTAAATATTTTATTTCTTACGCAAATTCATTAATTGACTAACAGACTACTTAGTGCATATGGGATACAAAAGCTAACATCAAATTTTTCTAATTCATACTGCTTATACCACTTACACATGAAAATATATAAGGCCAATGATCTAATAAGGAATAAATGCTTCTAATAAGGTCATCGATCTGATAATTGATTGTATTTTGTTTCTTAAGTACACTTCAATGAACATTTATATAGGAACGCTAGCATCTAATGGCTTGAAGTAAAATAGTTTTATGCAATCCTAAGTGAATTTTTTGCACTTAACTAAAATCTTATCTTCACAGCACACAGGTAAATAATTATCTTTACAACACACAGCTAAAATCTTATCTTTACAACCAACGGGGAATTGTGATACACCACAGGGAAATTCAAGATAAGAAATACACTAACAATCTAACCATATAACATTAGAATACAAATATTTACACAAAAGACGATCAGTGATAAGTTATATGTACATGAGATTTACACAAAACCTTATCCAAAAGAACTTGTCTAGACAGGATCACTATATACAATGCTATTATGAAAAAGGAGCAGCTCTTCCGCATATACAATAAGTCCTAAGAAAAGTGTGACGTTTAAATAACGTGGTGAGCTATAGTGAGTATGTGAGAGTGTGTGATTTTTGAAAATAGATCCATTTTAATATAAGTAATATTAATCAGTCACAGGTACAATTAATTAGATGCAACATAAAATCACATATAATTTCCCACAAATATTTACACAGTAAGGTTAAGGTTACGATACTCATTTGATGACGCCTTATAACCCCTTCCACGAACAATACCCCTTATGACACCCACGTGGTTGTATCCCGGTATCACCAAATTCTACGACCCACTAGCCACGAAGCTCTCCGTCCATGCGCTAGGTGGGAATAGCATATGGTAGTCCATGTCATCACCTGGCGAGCCCGCCTAGGGTGACATGACTCACCCGATGCAATTACAGTAATATATTGTGATAGGAATTATCACAAGCTACTATTAAGCACACATGGAGTCTCATAAATTATAGAGAAACAACAAAAGTAGACTATTAATCTTTAATTAACATCCCAATATAACTTTAATTTTCACACAATTGAAATTAATACACAATTTACACATAATTACATTAGCTTATAAAATTTGTACCACTTAAGTATTCACAGACACAGATATAGGCATAAGTAATCAAAGATAACACATACATATATATATATATAGATATATATATATATATATATATATATATATATATATATATATATATATACATAGAATACTCACCTAAATTTTAAGAAATTAGCTTTCTAACTTTAGGTCTTCTTCTATCTTTTCCTTCTTGTTAAGCCAAGTTAAGATTTCTATTTTATTTTCTTAACTGGGTGGATTCAGGAGTTGCTTTAAATTGATATATATCTCTTGGGGTAATAGTTATAACGTGTCTTTCTTTATGATTGCCAGCTATAAGTTACATGGGATTTGCTATTAGGTCCCTAAGGTTTATAAAGGGCACTTATAAAACTAAAATATATATTTTTTTACCCTTACTAAATGATTAATTTAACTTACATAAGAAAGCACATTACCTACTCTCTTTTTTTAAATTATATAGCTTATAATAAATAAATAAAAACAAACAAACAAAATCTCGGGTGTTATAGGAGAGGTGTTAGAAAAGAAAAGTTTTGTTTGAGGGGATAAATAGGTTTATAGGTTAAAGTAGGTAGTAATTTTTCCCAAAATACTTCAAGGGAGGCATAATTAATTATACAAAAGTAAAACTAAATCATTAGTCCATAATTTATGAACTCATTAAGTCTATCTCAATAGGATCTCCTACTCGTGTTATTAATTCATATTCTAAAGATGGAAACGTATTGCACTTAACCATTAGTTGTTCAGTCAATGGGATTTTGCTTCATCCCTTAGATGTCTCTAAGACTATTATCCTTATTAAAGATTTAGTACATGGATAAAAATGGTTAATTATGATCTTACATTCTCTTATACTATCACACACTTATTTGGTGACTGCCAGCTGAATCATGTATGATGAAAATGTATCACATCTCATCATTGTAGACACTATTACGAGTGTATCGGATCACTTATTTCAGATCACAATAAAGGAAACTTATTTTTAATAAATAGAAATTATTTGAATAGACTTTTCAACCATCATCTTCTTTCCCTTCCACTCTTTTGTTATTCAGCAGACTTCCATGATATAGCTCCTCCACTTAAGGAAAACACATATACACAGTGGAGCTAACTTCATTATTATATATTATCCATTTGCAATATAATATTCTTCTTGAACAACAAGGAACTAGTTAAATTGAAAACTAGATCCATTTTACCTGTTAGGCACTTTATTAATTAGCAAGGTGCAACCCAGTTATCAATACTTGGGTTATGTGTATATCTACTAAGTTTACTCAAGAAGTAGATATTGTCAGGTCGAGTGTAGTTCATTAAGAAAATTACACTTCCAATTACCTTAGAATAATTGATTTATTATATAGAATCACCATAATGTTTACATAAATTAATAATAGGGGTATATGGAGTTTGTACAATCACGACATCAAATGTATAGAACTTCTTCAACATCCGGTTAACGTAATGAGACTAGATAAGGGATATGTCATTTCTTTACAAATGATATCAACCCCTAAAATAACATTTACTTTTAACATATCTTTAATCTCAAAGTCATAACCAGTTAGAACCTAGGATTATCTTGTCAAGTTGATTTATGACTTCAACTTAATATATCAAAAACATGTTTTTTGCTTCATATTTAGATTTTTCGGAGTTAAATTTTTATGTACCTGTTGTAGTCAATATCAAAATGATATATTCTATATTTTACCTTCTCAACTAGAGGTATTATAAAAACCTGTTAAGTTAGAATGCACTATTTTTAATAAATTAGTCTCTCTAGTGGTCAACGTTTTGTAAGGTTTCTTAGCATGATCTCTACACAAATTTGACATTTAACAAAATTGTTAAGTTTTATAGAAGGTTAAAATCCAATGGAAATGAACCTTTTTAATAGAGTTAACATAGTACATGTCCCAATCTTCCATGCCACTCAATAGCTCAATAATGTATGCACCAAGAGATGCATCTTCATTAAAATAAGTAATAATGTTCATTACAAAAACAACCTTAGACATGTAAACCTTCCCACCAAACTCATCATTTTTAGTGATAAATACTTTTCCACCATAAAAAACAAGTTTGAGTCCTCATTTTCTAAAGAGTGATTCTAATACATTATTTTTATAGAGTGTAGGGACAAATAACACATCATGAAGAACAAAAGGTATTCCTAAAATTAGTTTAATAAAAAGCTCTAATTTTTGAGTTTCTAGAAGTGTTGTATTTTCAAATATAGGAGTGCTCACCATTAGACACAACCTCAGAATTTCAAAATATGCCTCTGCTGAAAAATAAGTTCCTTGATACTACCATGTCTAGAATCTCCTCTATCGTATTCTCAACAATATTTTCTTTGACCATCACTAGTATAATTACCTTTCCAGCTTCAATCAAGTTTACATGAGGATGTGTGGATAGTTAATAATATCCATACATAGAATGGCCGTATGCCCTTCTTTGTTATAGTTTCCATACAAATAACTAAATTTTTCAAACTAGGGGTTTTCAATCGGTCTAGTTGGCTTGAAATTACTTTTGGACTCATTGAAGTTTCCCTTTCTTTTATTGTTTCTACTTCCCAGCATGTTCTTGTTCTAACCCTACCGTTTTATTTGCTTGTGGTTCCCATTGAAAATATATTGCTTCCATGTCAAGAGGATTCAACTAACTTACTTTGAGCATAAAAGAGTCAAGGTTATCCTTTTGATAATGTGCTTCCCTACTCATCTGACCAGTTAATTCATGAAGATTCATGTCCTTTTAAATTGTATTTTAGATGATCCTTATAATTACTCTTTGAAGGTGGAAACTTTTGGAGAATATCGTTATCCCTTATAACATAACACGTTTTGAAAACTTCAGCAAATATTACAACAAATATTACAACACATAGGTTCTCATATGAATTTGTTCCATGATCGCCTTGTCGTAAGTGTGAAATCGTTTTACTTACAAGTTATGTACCTTTTCTTTCCATCATCTCCGGACCTATACTTTTTGACAAGATTTTCCCAAATAGACTTAGTATAAATGTTCATTTATGAACAATAACAACCTAGTTATCTTTTTTAAAAAATAAATTTTAAAGTGTTGAGTCAATGGGAAGCATTAAAACATGAGGGTATTTATGAATAACATATTAAACCTCAAAGTTGCTCAAATATAGGACATGTTTTTGAAATAAACTTTTAAATTTTGACTTACAAAGAGGTCCCAATTTTGACAATTCGAAAAGAGTTTTCACGTTAAGTGCAGAAACACCATTAATAATAGTTTTTAATTATAAAAAATAATGGATAAATAATGAATTTTAAATGACAATACTGAGTTTAATATGTTGTAAATAACCTAATTGTCATATCGTTGTAAATTACTACCTTAAAAGATTAGTAATGCAACGAGATGTTGCACTATATTCACCGACTGATTACCAAGATATGACTACTACGTCAATTTTCAGGGTGCACTCACTATATAAGAAAGGTGACATACTCAAAATGCCCAAAAAAATAGAAAATACATAAGGAAGTTAAATGAATTCATTATTGGTATTTGGTCAAATAAGCTGAATGCGTATTTTTATATAGTAACGAGAGGGTTCATTTCCAATTGTTGTTTGGGTAAACATCCACTCCTTTTATCCTCTATGATTTTAACCTATTTGGGTGCGTATTTTGGAGAATTTGCAATATTTTTCAATATTATTGATAATGGTTGTTTTCTGTCAATTGTGATTTGATATTTTGCTTGGTAATCTTCGTTCATAACTTAATGATGGTGGACTTGAAAGTTTTGTTATGTTACTTAAATAGTTAGTGGTGGTAATAGATTTTTCTTCTACTTCGTTGGTTGTTATTAAATGTTGTTAGTTATATTACATCTCTCATTATGTTTATCGTATGTTGTTATATATCTCTCTTACTGTAATTGTTGTGATCTTAGATTAAAATTGCAAATTTTGATAAAAAATAATATCAAAAGTGTGTTTAGTTCAGAATCAGGAGAAACAATGTTTTAAAAATTACATGAAAACACGTTTTAAAATCCTCTATACAAACATTTATGAAAAAAATTTAATTATTATTTTTCTCAAATTTCCACAATCATTTTGCATCAAACGGTGGTATGAATGTATGAAGATAAATTTAAAGACTCTTATTTAAATTGGGTACTCAATTTAAAAGATAAAATTTAATAAATTAATTAAATAATTGATTAAATATAAGTCGGATGAGAGGAATTCAAAACCACAAAAGAAGATTGTTGCACGAATAAATTTGATCAACAATTTTATACTAACACCTTTCGAAGCCATGACTGATTAATATTTATTTTATTAATCAAACAAATAAGACCCTCCAGCTACTACACGATGCTATGTGAACAAAATCTAGATGATGTGGAGAGGTCCTCGAAGTTGGTCTAGGACATCTATTTAGCTCGTGGAATGGAAGTCAAACATTTCCAACATCGTATGTGAACTGATGCAAGGGAGACATATTTTTATCAAAAAAAAAACTTGTCTAAGAGAAAAGGACCAATAAAGACGACCCTTCGAGAATTGTGGAAAGGGTCTATAATGGTAACATTAAAACATCATAACCATATATTCATAGTTATTCAAAAATAATTACGTATAAAATACTTCAGTCTCAACATTGTAAATATATACACCATTGTTGCGCACACTTATCATTGCAATAGTGAAACTACTTATAATTCATGACATATTTGCTGACGCAATAACAATGTGAGGAATTTTTTGTTTTCTTTAAATTATACAATGTACGCCATATATTTTTATTTAAATATGTTGTGCATACATTAAAACACCTATGCTAGCTATGATCGATTTATGATTCTATAAAAAATCCATGGTGTGATGGTACAAATAAATAACTGAACATTACAATTAGAATATTCAAATTTGCTCTGATAATATTTTGTTGATATCTATATATAATCTCAGTGATCTATCGGTGAATCAATTTAGTGGCACATTGCCGGCTAGCTTGCAGAATTGTGAGAAGATGGCATACGTGTGAGTAATATAGTTATCTACAAGTCATAAATGTTTTCTAGTAACTATGTATATTAAGAATGATATATATTTTGTAGAGACTTCTCAACGAATAACTTGAGTGGAAAAATTCCAGACATTGTATTCAAATGGAAGCAACTCAGATCTTTGTAAGTCTAAGGAGTAATATATATTGATCATGTTATTATATAGTTGTTACAAGTATAAACTTGTTGAAATTAATTATACATTATGGTTATGTTTACCTACCACTATTCCACATTGCAGGGAACTGTATGGAAATAATATTGAAACTCCTTTGCCTAAAGATAAATTCCAATCCCTGGAGTATGTTCAATATATGTAATATTTCTTTCTTTGTTAAAAACTTTATACTGCTATTTAATGAAATATAAACAAATATAATTTCATTCCTGTCTTGAATATGTGATTAATGTTATAACACAATATAAACACTTTTTTTGTGTTAAAGAATTAGATAGATAAAAACATTAGAATTGAAATGGTTCTTGATTATTTATAATATGTCTTGCAGAGAGCTTAGTGACTTAGCTAAAGTAAAAGTCGAAGATTCTGAGATTCCCGATCTCTCAAAACTTACATATTTACAGATTTTGTAAGCTTACAAATATGAATATAAATTGTGCTCCATGAGATCAACTTCTTCAGAAGTTGTTAATCTCTTCACCTTTTATTTTTCAGGATTCTTAGAAATTGTTCACTATCTGGTCCAATTCCTTCCTACATATGGACTCTAAAAAATTTACACTATTTGTAAGAATTCTCATAATTACATTTTCCCATTTATATTATAATATATGAATATGACATCTTAATTATTAGTTTCTTTATTTAATTTAGGGACTTGAGTTTAAATAACTTGGCAGGTGGAATTCAAGCTTCCCTTATATATAAACCAATATACTACTTGTAAGGATGCATATGTCCAAACATCCTCGATAAATTTATAATTCTATCACTCCTGTTTATTTTTCTTATTTCATCGACATCATATAAATTTATATTTTAGATGATCAATTATAGAAAGAGAATGTGAATTACCTAGAACCAATTTGGATTTATCAAATCATATAATGATATCAAATTATGTTAATATCAAATCCTTGATTTTTTAAAAAAAAAATATGAATTATTCATCTTCTTTGTATAATGAGCCAGATAATACTAAGTATAAAAATTACATGATCTCAATTTATTTCATTTTACAGACCCTTATAAAGTTTAATATTTAGTTTTTCTAAATTGTATTCGCCTGAACATTTCACACAAATACATAATGTTTTAGCATTTTAACTTTGTTGATGGTGAATGGTTATCAGATATCTCGGACACAACAAACTAAACGGATCATTACCAAAGTGGCTAACTGATAACATTGGAAATGTGTAAGTGTGGATGTTGTAAGTTAAGTTTTCTCTTAAGATATATCTCCACCCAACAAACTGAACAATGTGTTTTAGTCATCCTCATAATTTGAACTGTTCGGTTCCCAAAGAAAGCTAGAAAAGAATCAATAATATTATCACATCCATTCATGGATTGTTGGCTGATAGATTCATCATGTTTGATGTCTAGAAATGTTAATATCCAAGCCTAAAATTTTCTCCATTTTCTATCAATTTACTTTTCTTGTAAAAGAATAGGATTTAAATATTATAATTTAATTTTGTTTTTATCAAAAGTGTGGCCAATAGAAGTACTTGTGTATATATTTGCAGGGATCTTTCTCAAAATAACTTCACCGACATAAAGATACCAACTGACAACATAACTTCAAACATGTAAGTAGGCTAAACATCATATCTCAAGTTTTCCTTATCATTAGGTTAATATTTATAGATATATGATTGAAATATATTATATATATGTATTAGCCTTAAATCTTAGAATAATTGATATGGTGATAAATTTAAAACCGTTAAGCACCAAAAAAAATTTACTTTGAATGACGACATTTGTAGAATTCAATAAATAGGTTCATTTAAAAATATCAGTAAATATAATTTTATGAACTAATACAAAAATCTAATCTTTTATATAAATATTTCTACCTTAGAATATTTTATAATTAAAAAAATCATGTAAAATTGATTAAGAGAGTGTTCACGTAACAAGTGTGCTTAAACGAACAAATATTCCAAGTCGAGTGTTATATAGGTCTTATTTGGTAGCTAACTCGAGCTAAGAATCTCTTAAGAATGTGTTCTCGGAAATGAGAAACCATGCGGAATGCCATGTGGCTCTGAGTGAAAAGCTTACTTTACGTATTAAGTGTTTACAAGAGTGCCCTCGAAACAAACAAACATCTCAAACAGACTGTGCTAGGAGCGTGTAGTTTGCTTGGATGAAACACCACATGTTTCTAACATTGTTGTGCATCAATTGAAAACCTAAAAAGAAATTATCATTAATACAGAGAATACAAACTCCACAATTCCATATGAAATCTATCTTATTGAAAATTCACGATGGCTATGATCCCCATGAGGAGGGCTCATGTCAGGAAAAGAGTGTGAATATGAATAAGAAAATATTGTAGTAGGGAGAATTCATTTATTTAAATGGACTAAGGTGAGATAAAATTCACCTTTTCGTGGGTATCCCTTGAGCTATTAGGCTTTTATATTTTCAAAAGGTACAAGTGCTTAGAAAATATATCAGACACCAAATTCATCTCCTCATTCTATAAAAAAATCACAATTAGTTAAACATGAACATGTATTATAGCTTATGGATAATTGGATCTCTTCGAAGTATGGATTCACTTCGACTTGGCAAGACAATCAAATCTGCTTCCAATGTAGGTTGTATTTAGTAAACCTCATTGTTTGCATATTAAGATAAGACCAAAATATATGAGACCTATCATTTTTTCCATTTATAATTCATTTTTTTTACCACCATTTGATGTAAGGGATCAAACCAATCAAGACTTTCGATGACTTAGGTAAGCTATTGATTCTAATTGTACTAAAGTGGGGGGTTTTATTGTTTTTGGTTTCTTTTGACTACATATCTATATCGAGTGCAAACATTATGGTGATTGATTAATAATATAGATTATCTATGATATTATATCATATTTTGTTCTCATTAACACATAGTTGAATATAGACTATTGATTTGTCTGATATAAAACTGATACCATTACCAGAAGTTAAGCTTTCTTCCACTACCGGCACAATATTCATTATTTCTCTCTTAGATAGGTAAAGAGATGTGGTGTTCAACGAAACTACAATCATTTTGTAATGATGAGTTGTCAAACATCACTATTGCCATGGACATGGTTTCTTTTCCTTTAGAATATATATACCAAGGGGTAACACAATATTGATAAAAGTTAGAAATCATTAAAAAAATGAAATCTTTTACAAAATACTATTAGACACGGGTGGTGGCAAAGGTGTGATAAATAATAGATAAATAAAAATAATAATAATAAACAACACAATCAATATTGTAAATAAGCATTAGGTATTTCGGTAGTTGACTCAAACTTGTATTCAATAATAGCGTGAAAATTTAGAGGTTTATATTAAAACATAAATAAGATATATATATATATATATATATATGTGTGTGTGTGTGTGTGTGTGTGTGTGTGTTTAGTGTGAATAATTAAAATATGAATGCAAATAAGATAACTTAGGGTTATTAGTATGAGTCTATCTAACTAAGTCGTTATTCTAACCTTAAGGGTGAATTGAGCAATATATATGTAGCCGGGATTCTAAACTCCTCCTAACTCCCATCAAGGTAGCTTAAGAAGCAACCTCTACACAACCAAGAGACTTGGGTAAGGGAACCCTGCGCAATGGTTGGTGGTTAAATTAAACCCTATTGACTATCTAGGTAGGCAAGCGTGTCATGATCATTATCGTACACTAGATGAGTATGTGTTATTTGTATAATGGAATCCCTCGTAGGGTGACAATCCAACTACTAAGGGCAGTCCTAAGATTGACTAAATCTAGGGTTGGAAGGGTCAAAGCACATAACACAGGAGTACGCCAAGCTTAAATCAATTAAAAAAATAGTGGTATAGGATTTAGACAAAATAATAATCCAACAATGAATAAATTAATCTAAAGAATAAAAGCTTATAATAATGGTTAAACTATAGATATATAGATAATTACCCTATTGATAGAGAAGGAGAGATGTAGAATTGATGTTGTGATGCTTCAATCTCTTGTTGTTTCTTCTCTATGTCTTTTTTTCTCTCTCTAAGATGATAATATGAAGGTTATTAAGGCAAGAACATGTTTACAAAGGAAAATATTATGGGCGCTAGGTCAAAATCTTGGAGTGTGGGCTAAGTTATCGAAATCCTAATCCAACTCAAATTTGTAATACTAACTTGTAGGACTGGTTGACCTCTTGAGTTTGTAAAACTCATAACACCTTCGTTACTGGGCCAAATTCAGTGATCCACCAATCAAAACGATCAAAATTTAAAGACTTATATATTTATCAAAGGGCTCCTTCAAATTCTTAGACGTCTTTACAACTAGACAAATTTTGGGAGCTTTTCCTTTCCTAAATCAACTTTACTTCCTTTTAACTATATATTTTATTTTGGATTTTATTTCATTAACTACTTGACATTGATTTGACATCTAATTAAAGAAACTTACCTAAGAGCCTCAAATTTAACACATAATTGATACCAAAAATACTCTAAAAGTCATAATCTTTCAAATCAAGGCATGAATTAAGAAACTATCAATTAATAGGGAAATACCTTAAAAAATAATGTAACACACCTAAAATGATTCTCATGAATATATTAATTCATCAAAAACATTTAGACATCATCAAGACCCCCCAACTAAAAGTTGTATCGTCCTGAAACAATAAAGAATAATAACACAAGGAAGTCTCTAAATATATACCCTAGTCAATTCAGCACATGGGAAGAAGATAGAAGAATATGAGTAATAAACCAAAAGCAACTACATAGAAAATTTAATTTACTAATATTTACAAACTAAAAATTATACATATACCCTTAACATACAAACCATCAACACGGGTTAAATTCAAGATTAGATTAGCTTTGCAATGCACAAAGGAGAGGTTCTTCACTTAGTTTGATATGGAGGCTATAGATTGTTCATCGATCCTAAATAGTATCCAATCATCCATCTAACTAATCTCTATTAGTTCAACTACTCCTAGATCACATATGAAATGATCATAAGGTCTTTAAGGTTGTAATGTTAGGCTTATGGACGATATGATCTTATATTTTGATAATGAAGAGTGAGCTTTTGGCTCTCTCCTCATTAGTCATCAATGTTTTGCCCAAGAGCTTGAGTTACTCTCATAATATGTTCTCATTCAACCCAATGATTTGTTTCACTAATAATTATTTAAAATAACCAAATAATAAAGCTTTAAGATGATCATATATGAACTTCCACTTTGCCGGTCCAATTCAAATTTAATCTTTTCATATCATTTTTATTTTGTAAGTTAGCTATGACACTTTTTTTGATGTGAGATATCATGCTACTTCTTTCTCAATATAATTCTTTTCTTTTCAATCTCTTTTTTTTACCCCGACAAAGGGTTACAATGTAAAACATTGAATCATCATCAAGATCACAATTACATAAGCTCAAAAAATACCCAACCCAACAATATTTCGCATAATGAACCCACCATCCCAAAATCAAGCTCTAAAAAGACTGTCTAAGCATCGCGATTCGAGTGCGGGTCATATGAAAGAGTCGAAAGATCTAAGGGGTATGACTTATAACATGGCTACTAAAAAGTATTTAGAAAGGCTAGAAGGAGCTCAGAAGGATATAAGTATATTAATTTTGGATAGAAAGCTAAAAGGAAACAATGGGCTTATCAAATAAGAACCTTAATCACTTTCTAAATTGTGCAATTTCATTACTTTCTCACCTTTAGCATGTTCATTAAATGAGTTTATCAACTCACTTGGATCTCATGTCTTACACATCTCTCAAGGCGTCCTAAGATTAATCTTACATCTACCACATCGCTCACTAATATTTTCTTTACCTTTAATGTGTGTTTCATGTTCATACTCTAAGCACACAAAAATACCAGCTCATAAACACATTACCTACTATCATTAACTCACTAAATTTATGCTTTTGAGCTATTAAACACAATCTACATCAAATTCCATCTACATAAATTTTAATTTTTTCTAAAAATTAGTAAAACACATAAAATGGAGATGAGGTACAACGAATACCCACACCCCCAACTCAAAAATGAGCTCTGCCCCCACGACTCGAGACAGACTCGATAAAAATTTAAAACCGACACAAATACTGCATATAAACAAATGGTAGAGAAGAAAGAAAGCATACAGCTTGAGGCTTATTGACTCGCATGATCGATACCCAAAAATAGGGTGTAGTGCTTATTTAGTGTGTAAACTTATTGTATAACCATATTCGCATTCGCTTACATCCTCTTTTTTCTA
Source organism: Nemophila menziesii (assembly GCA_029959085.1). NCBI lineage: Eukaryota > Viridiplantae > Streptophyta > Magnoliopsida > Boraginales > Hydrophyllaceae > Nemophila > Nemophila menziesii. The sequence continues at coordinate 24,799,582 of JARWIR010000004.1, read as the reverse complement.
TCCCAATCAATCTTCCAGCTCTAGAAATCTCTTGTTCTCACCTTATTAAATTTCTTTCTCGAATACTCTCTCGTGTGAAGATGTTAATCTGAGACTCTTTTTTTAGCATAGCTAATAGCGTACTATAAGCTTTACTTGTCTTGGGTATAAGAATCTCAATTTGAAGAGGTACTTGCATATTCGCCTCCCTAATCACAATTTTTTTCTTGAGGACTTGAATCTTCCAAAAACCGGTTCCTCTCCAATTGGGTTACTCTAATTTCCCTCTCTCTCATTCCCAAACTTACACTTCTAAATTGTTTTCTTCTTGATTTCACCCATTACCTTGCTTTGAATTTTCTTCATATCCCTCAAACTAGATAGTGTTTCCGTTCTTTTTGCCATCTCATTTGACCCCCAACTCAAAGGTTTAAACACTCTTGAACTACCCTTTGATTATAGATATCCAAGGTGTTATTTGGGTTAGGAAAGATTTAAAGATGATTATTATTCATATGGGTATGATGAACTCTCGCTTGGATGGTACGGGTTTAAGAAATTTTGGAAAAATATTTGAAATTTTTTGGCTTTTGATTCTTGGATTTTAGCTGTTTTGGAATAATTTGGGTAGATAAATCTTGTTTGTAAGGATGTGAAAGGATTTAGATATGAATTTCTGGTGATTTGGTGGTGTTTTAATGTAAGGTGCAGGTTTTGCAAAGTTTCAATGGTGTTTTATGGAGTTTGGGTGCTTTAAGGAAGAAGGAGACTTAAGGTTTGTGAGACATAATGTGAACAAACCTCCTCTTCAAGTAACCCGTCACTGCTCGTACCAGTATTGCCGGTTAAGGGACCGGTAATGCCGGTCTAACTCTTTAATTAAAGGCAAAGGAAAAATCAAGAGCTAATTAAAGAATGGTGAAGATCAGTTTATTTTTTATGTTTATTTTGTTCCACCAATAAAGGAAAATATCTTGAGTATAGGTCAATTAATGGAGAATGTCCACGCTATATGAGTCTATATTTAAAAAGTGGTGACAAGACCTTAATTGCAAAAGTTCTATTAAATAGTAATCATATGTTCATAATAAGCATCCACCATGATGCATAATATTGTTTAAAAGCATTTTATGAAAATCCATTCTTTTTGTGGCATTCGATGCTCGGACATCTCAGCTTTGATGGATTAAAAGTGATGTCGTTGAAGTACATGGTAAAAGGATTACCTCACATCGATTAACCATATAAACTATGCAAAGTATGAATTAATCTAGAACAATATCAGAGTGGTTTTCCTAAGTAATCAATGTCAAGGGAATAGACGTTGGAGTTAATTCAATCTGATGTATCTGGACTAGTCGTTTTTGCCTCATTTAGGAAGAATATATTTTATTCATTTATGACTATAGTCAGAAAAGCAGGTTTTCTTTTTTGAAACATAAATCTGAGGTATTCTCTATTGTCCAAAAGTTCAAATAACTTGTGGAGAAACAAAGTGACTATCAGATCAAGGCGATGAGATCTGATCGAGGAGGAGAGTTCACATCAACTGAACTCAAGGTGTTTTGTAAGAAAAAAGATATTCGTAGACCTCTCACCATTTCTTATTCACCATAACAAAATGGAGTTGTGGAAATGAAGAATCGATCCATTATGAATATGGTTTGATCCGTGTTAAAAAGTTAAAAATTTCCAAGAGAATTTTAGGCCGAGGCTATCGATTGTGTCGTGAATCTCTTAAATCGGTATTCGACAAGAAACATCAAAGATGAACCCCCTTGGAGTTTTAGAGTGGACATAAGCTGATAATATCACGTTTGAAGCCTTTGGTAGCATTGCACACATGCATATACCAAATCAGCAACATAGGAAACTCAAAAATAAGAATCATAAATTTATCTTTGTGGGGTACGATCATGAATCGAAGGATTCTAAATTGTATAATCCTATTGATAAGACAAGGAGGGCTAGTTGAGACTTTGTGTTTAATGAAAGAAGATCGTGGGAATGGAGTTCACAAGAAAATGAGCATATCATTTTCTTACTGAACGGGCTAGGCAGTGATGATGACGAAAATGAGAAAGAGTAGTTGATTACTCCACCTTCATCATTATCCTCATCGAGCCAATCCTCTTCAAAAGTAAAAAGTTATGGAATTAAACGACCCAAAAGACGAGATTAGTGCAAGAGATTTATGATCTCTATCAAAACCATAATCTAGTTTGTTTATTCGTGAAGACCGGTCCTATAAGTTTTGAGGAAGCATGTAGATGGAGAGACGACATGAATGAAGAGATTGTTTCTATCACAAAAAAAAAATTGGGAGCTGATGACCTTTGACCTTGCCTCCGGAGTACAAACCTATCAGTGTGATGTGGGTTTACAAAATAGAGAAACGTGCAAAAGGAGAAATTTAAAGGTAAAAAGCTAGGCTCGTGGTAAAGGGTTACAAAAAAGAACAGTGATTGATTACGACAAAATCTTTGCCCTTGTTAATAAATTGGAGACAGTCATGTTTCTTGGCAACACAAAAGAAGTGGATGTCAAATCATCGTTCTTGAAGGGCCACCTTGAAGAGGAGGCGTACATAGAGCAATCAGAAAGATATGTTGTTAAAGGGCATGTAAATATGGTTGTAAAATTGAAGAAGACCTTATATGGGTTGAAGCAAGTACCGAGGGCTTGTAAAAGTTGCATAGATTAACCTTTATAGAAGAAGGGATTCAATAAATGCCCACATGAGCATGTGCTCTATGTTAAGACAAATTAAAAGGGAGACGTCTTAATAGTTTGTCTCTATATAAGTGATTTAATATTTTTAGAAAATAACGATGAATTTATTACCTCATTTATGAAAGAAATGACGGGGAATTTTTCTATGACTAACATCGAGTTGATGTCTTATTATCTTGGGATCGAGGTGCAACAAAGTAATGAGATAAATTTCATCTCTCAAGAACATTATGCCAAAGAAGTTCTGAAAAATTTCAATATGGAGAATTGCAAGTCCGTTAGCACCCTGATCAGTGTATGTGAGAAGTTGTCTAGGCATATAGGTGGAGAACCGGTCGATCGAACCTTATTCAAAAGTTTGATTGGAAGTCTAAGGTACTTAACCTACACTAGACAAGATATACTATACATTGTTGGTCTTGTTAGTCACTTGGATTCTCTGATATATTACAGGTACTATAGATCATGGAGTTTGATATCCTTAGTCTGAAAATTTGAAGTTGGTAGGATATAGCGACAGTGATTGGGCTAGAGATATTGATGATCGCACGAGTACTATAATTATTTCTTTCTACGTTGATGAATCAGCTTTCACTTAGATTTCAAAGAAGCAACAAATGGTCACACTGTCAACATGTGAAGCTAAATACATAAATGTAAATTCAAAGTGTGTCATGCACTATGGATATGAAACCTACCTGAGAATTAGATATTTAATCTAATTGAATCCACTGATTTTCATGTTGATAACAAGTCAGCAAATAACTTAGCAAAGAATCTAGTATTTCGAGATAGAAGTAAACATATCGATACTCGTTTTCAATTCATCGAGGAATGTTTTGCGAAGAAGGATGTTCAAGTCAAGTATGTGAAGTTCGGTGATCAAGTGGAAGACATTTTGACAAAGCCTTCAGGAAAAGACGTATTTGAGAGTTAAAGAGTCGTCTTAGGATGTGAGCATCAAGTTTAAAAGGAGTGTTGATAATTAAAATTGATAAAATCAATGGAACCAGACTACTCTATATATCAACATAATGCATTGTACTTAGCTGTTGTTGAAAAGTCATCTTATGGATCAATAAATCAAGATTGTTCAATGGATCAAGACAATTCATTATACTTAGGAGTAGTTTGAAAGTTATATGTGGATCTCAATAGTTCTTTATTTATAGTATCTAAGTAGTATCTTTAGTATTCTGTTAGTGTAAATAATAGTAGTATTATAATTTATTTGATAAGAAAAAAATATAAAGAAAACAAAACTATTTTTATAGTGTTGATTGAGAAACTTAAATTTATATTATTTTCACTTTATTTATTTATATTTATATGTGTTTTCAATAATATATCTATTTTACTAATTACTGCTCCATTATCTTTCTATAAAAACTATATGTGAACTTTTGTGATAAAATAAGTTTTATTTAGTTATTTATACAATAAATAAAATTGACATTTAAAAAGAACAAGAGTAATGATATATTAGTTAAAATCATACCACCTAAATATATTATGGTGTGAACAGTGGCGAATCCAGGAATACAAATCAGGATAGGCTTATTCGTAAAAAAGGTTCAGAAACAACACCACCGATTCTTTATCTTCTGCGGTTTCAAATATAAATATTTTTTAACCGAACTATTGACCCATATGAAATGCATAAGAATAACTTCTAGCTAGTCTCCCTTGCTCAATTAAAACTTATATATCAAACATATATTTATATTAAAAACAATCAATCTATTTTTAAAAAATATTATTTGTTCACAAGAAAAAAATTCAATAATATACAATATATTAATAAAAAATTCTCTCATTAGAAGAATACTTTGAATAAATGGGTTAAATAACAGTTCTTATTTTTATAATGGTATATTTCAAAAGAAAAATACATAAACTAATTATGTGTTGAAATGAACCAAAATTAAAATTGGTTCAGCTGAATTTTTCTTAAAATACATCGGAGAGTCACTTTTGTCAAGGAGTTATTAACTCGATTTGAACCGGTACTGCTTCGAAAGATAATACAACAGTTACTTTCGATTTAAAACAATACGACAGTGTTCACTTTCATTATTCTAATGATTTTAGAAGCACACTACTATATTTACACTTATATTTATGGATAATTAAAAAATTATATAATATTTTAATTTAAAGTAGTGTATCAAGCTTCTGAAATTTATAATTGTTATATGTTTATTATAGGGTTAAAAATAGAGGTTAAACATATAAGTACAATTAGGCTAAATAGAAGCAAATAATTGGTAAAAAAACTAATACTATTTTTTTTTTTTAGAGTTAAGGGTAGGCTTAAGCCCACAAAGCCTTATAGTGCATGTAAATTGGTTGACTATAAGTTGTAATCTATCTATTTTATATGATTTAATTAATAATTTATTATCAACCAATTAACTACGTGGTACTTATGTGGTTTATATCATTACTCAAAAATAAACGGTAAACAGACAAAATATATATATTTAATCATACACTTAAATAAGTCAATCTATCTAAAATCATTTTCTTATTGCATTATTTCAGGAACTTATTTGCATGCTGCCCAAGTTCAAATATTAGCAACAAGTAAGTTATATCATTTCTGGTTGTGTGCTTTCTCTTTCTAGTTTGACTATACATAATTTCTTTCTAATCGTGTTAAATAATAAAAAATCATCCTAATATTTAATGGAATATTTCATTAACTATCTTGGCTTTTAGAAATGACAATTATAATCAATGGTATACAGGAATAACGAATGGCTACGTAACGCTCATTACTGTCCAAATGAAGGCTTGAGGCGTAAGTGGAAAAAATAAGTTGAATAATTTAGTTGTGATTGCTTTCACAAGATATATAGGATAAAACCAACTTTTTGCTTTTATGTAAATTTGATTTTGCAGATGAGAACTTGTACATTAACTGTGGTGGAAACAATGTCACTTATAACGACAGTACATTTGAGGCCGATACCAATCCAGTTGGAGCGTCAACTTTTATTCTAAGCCATAGTAAACTTTGGGGTTACAGTAGCTTTGGAGGTTCATCCAATAACCCTTACATATATAACAAAACATGCAATGTTACTATGGATTATGCTCAACTGTACCAGTCAGCTCGTACAGCCCCAATATCGTTGAAGTATTATGCATTTTGTTTGAAAGAAAATACTTACATTGTAAAACTTCATTTTGCTGAAATAGCATGGGATCCAAACCAGGTTTCAAAAGTCTATGATAGACGAATTTTTGATGTGATGATAAAAGGCACAAACATTAGTCATCTCTATGACTTCAATATAGAAATGGAAGCAGGAGGTTCGAATTAGAACGTAACCAAGGAATTTCATGTCCATGTAAATGATACATTAGAGATTAGTTTATATTGGTCAGGCAAGGGCTCGTTATATGGTCCCAATCCGGTACCCAATGGTCCTCTAATTTCTGCTATTTCTGTATATCCTGGTATGGTTAATGTAAATCCAGCTTTGTACGTACCATATCTTCACTACATTAAAAATCTTAATTTTCCGCTAATAGCTGCTATTTGTTCGTCCCTATAAGTTCGTCTCTAAAGATACCTTTAGTAGCAAATTATTTGTTTTTACCTTTATTGACTTTATCTTTAACGACAAATATTGCTGCTAAAAATATAATTAGAGGCCAAATTAGTTTTTAAAAATATTATGAGAGGCTATTTTAGTGTTCGCCTTAATAACTTCGTCCCTAATAATCACTACAAGAAATAGTAGCATTAGCGGGGAAGCTATTCCGGCAACAACTAAAATAGCCTCTAATAATATTTTAAAAAACCAAAATGGCCTCTAATTCTATTTTTAGCGGAAATGTTTGCCGCTAAAGATAAAGTTAATAGAGACAAAAACAAATAATTTGCTACTAAAGGTATCTTTAGCGAGGAACTTATAGAGGCAACAAATAACGAACTATTAGCGGCAAAATTAAGATTTTTAGTGTTAAATTTTTTGCCGCTAAAGATACTATTTCTTGTAGTGAATACTATTTCTTGTAGTGCTTGTGTATTAGCTAATACAACTATAATTGCATAATATGATCTATCATTAATTTCAGTTCCGAAGAAGCATAAGAGGCTTTCTGTAGCTGCTATTGCTGGAATTACTGTATCTGCATCTTTTCTAATTGTACTCGTTTTGGTTATCTTTTGGTGGCTAGGCTTGTTCGGTGGAAGGAAAAAACAAGATCCAGGTAAAATATGACTAATTACACGACTCTTTTCACAATCTTTAAAGGTTTGGGTACTTTATATATCACTTCTTTCATTGTTTATAATTTAAACCAGAACTCAAAGGCATTGAGTTATATTCTGGAGGAGTTTTTAACTATAGACAAATAAAGGCCGCGACACAAAATTTTGATGCTTCAAACAAGCTTGGTGAAGGAGGTTTTGGATCGGTTTACAAGGTATTATTCATTACCATTTTTCGGAGAAGTATAAAGCTAATTAATCTTGGTTTGAGCTCTTTTTTTGTTTTTAAACAATGTAGGGTGTTCTTCCAAAGGGCATAGAAATAGCAGTTAGACAACTATCAGCAAAATCTAGACAAGGAATCCGCGAGTTTGTTAATGAAATAGGAACAATCTCAGCTCTTCAACATCCAAATCTTGTTAGGTTAATGGGATGTTGTGTTGAAGACAATCAACTTCTGCTTATTTATGAGTACATGAAACATAACTCCCTAGATCATGCATTATTTGGTAAGTATGTGGGACCGGAGGATTTTTTATGTATGAACTCGGATTGAATTTCTCAAATCAAGTACTTTTCAGGTTCTGAAGATTTAAAATCTAGACTGACTTGGCCAGTAAGGGTTAAGATATGTCTTGGCATAGCCAAAGGTCTAGCATTTCTTCATGAAGAGAGCAAACTTAAAATTATTCATAGAGATATTAAGATAACAAACATACTTCTAGATGAGGATCTTAATGCCAAGATATCTGATTTTGGATTTGCCAAGCTTTTCGAAGAGGGGAAAACTCATGTGGTAACACGAATAGCTGGAACACAGTAAGTGAAGTTCTTATCATATTGGATTTCTTCTTGTATATGTTCAATCTGATGTATTATATGATACATCATCAAAACAATTTGTTAGAGAATCAACTATTATGCTTATTATAATTGGCTTCAACAAGTTTCTTCATGTCCAAACACTATTTAAACGCCTATACATGAGTGACATGAACAAAACTTCTACATACGATTTTTCGTTACCAAAATTCTTATAGATTATTAAAATAATAAGATATGTACAAATTCCTCGAGCCTAATTCTTAACTAAACCATAAAATACACAATACTTAATACAATGTTGCATGTAAGGAAATATTTTGAACATAATAATACTATCTAACAACTCAATCTCTAACTATCGGATGTGATTGCAGAGGATATATGGCACCTGAGTATGCTATGAGAGGACACTTAACCACCAAAGCCGACGTTTATAGCTTTGGGGTTGTGACACTTGAATTAGTCAGTGGTAAAAATAGTGCCAGCTACAGGCCTGATGATCAATCCGTTTATCTTCTAGACATGGTGAGGGTCAATATTAACTTGTATCTAAATAATTAGTTATATTATGAAAATATTGTAACATGTTGTTTTTTATATTAAGAAGGAAAAAATAAAAGATTGGTTTTTATATTAAGTAGGGAAAGAAAATTAATTTAAATTTAAAATAGGGAGTAGAAATGAATGGTGGTATAAGAAATGAAAGACTTTTATTAAGTGAGTAAATGATACAAGGCTTTGTAGTTGCTTTTTGAATTTTCAAGATGATGCTACAAATGAAATCTATGACCTATTTATACTATTTTTTTTTTAGCGGTGGACTTTATTCTAATTTAGATTAGAATGATCTAGAGACCGTTTGGAAGTGCTTATTTTAGAGTAAACAAACATTTTTAGATTAAAATTCAATATTTAAAAAAATTATTAAAAATAATTTTGAAATTTAAAATTATTTTAAGTGCTTTTTTTAAGAACCCTATTTGGTGTTTCTCAAAAAAGTGCTTTTCAAAGTAAAAAAAGTTTTAAAATGCTAAAAGCACTTTTAAGTATTTCTCTAAAAAAAAACTTTTAAACCGGCACCTAGTATTCTGTAGACTAATTATTTTCTAGTTTTATTAAGTATTTTTTAGAAGTCTTATTATTTTAATAAGAATTTTCTAGAAAACTTTATTATCACTTTTTACTAGAAATTTTTAAAAAATGGGCATTAATTTCAACACATGTAAAAAAAATTATATGTTATATTTCATATAACTGCAGGCATATGTTTTACAAGAGAAAGGAGATCTATTAGCTCTAGTAGATTCAGATTTAAGATCCGAGTATGTATGGAAGGAAGCTAAAACTATTTTGGAGTTAGCAATGTCATGCACAAATCCATCTCCAACACTCAGGCCAACAATGTCTGAAGTTGTAAAGATACTAGAAGGGAAGACTTCAATGAAGAGTACATCAGCTGGAGTCCCTTATTCTACAGACAATTTCAGCTTAGCCAAGGCTGTAGCTTCTCTTTCTCAGTCAACACAATCTGGAAGTGATTCACAAGGAGGAGCATCAAGCATTACCCGTTCTCAATCTGTTAGCAAAGAAATTGGAGAATCTAGCTTTTCTACTGATAATCCAGATAAGGCAACATGAAAAATCTATAATAAATCGATCTATGCTGCTAATAATTTAACTGAGGTGGACACCATGTGAGAAATATGTGAATGAGTCGTGAATATATTTCTGCTTGATTTATTTGATAGCGTACTGTTCATCAAACAAAGAAGTATTTAGTCATACCTTTGTTGGTAGCTATTTAGTTTGATGAGATTGTGAATTCCAGTTCATGTGTCCATTTGTTTGTTTTAGTTATTGGGAATTGTTAAATATTGCAAGTAATAAGAATAAAAAAAATAAGTGAAATGTGAAACACTACGATGAACGACTTGGGTGTTTGTAAACTTGATTTGATCATATTAAGGTGTACATGTTTAACATCTGCAGAATTGAATTACAGGGCATGGGGAAGCTTTTATTATATTTGTCGTGGGACCTTTGAGATATCTTCCTTTCTTTCTTTATAGAGCCAATTGTTGATTGATACCTATTAAAAAACTTATTTAGAAAAAAGTGCCTAGAAAAAAATATTTATTGAAAACAGCCCCATCCCAAATTACCCTTATAATTAATAATTAAAAAACAAGAAAAAAACTAATAAACACGCGCGCGTCCGTGAAATTTTTTTAAAATCGTCCTAACTAATTTAAAAAAAATCAAAAAAATCAAAAAAAATTATATTTAGATAAATCAAATTAATATTTACATCTATGATTTTTTTCGGAATTTTCTGAATTTTTGATTTTTTTCGATTTTTTTAATTTTTTTCTGCAGACACGAAATTTCATATTTAAAACATGGAATTTCATGTTTATTTCACGGTTTAAAACATGGAATTCCGTGTCTGCGAAAAAAGAATTCAAAAAATTTAAAAAAATTCAAAAAATTCAAAAAATTCAAAAAAAATCAAAAAAATTCATAGACGTAAATATTAATTAGATTTATTCAAAAATATTTTTTTTTAATTTTCTGATTTTTTTTAATTTTCTGATTTTTTTTAATTGGTTATGACGATTTTAAAAGAAAATTCACGGACGCGCGCATGTGATGGAATTAGTAAAGGTATAGAAAATATAAAGGGGGTGTTTTCTATAAATAATTACTTCATTAGGCATTTTTTTATAAATAAGATTATTGAAGGCATAAAAAAACAATTAGAGAGTTTAATGAGGATGTTATCAACAATAACCCCTTCTTTATAACCTTAAAATTTTGGACCCTACTAATATTCCTCGGTGTATATTGAGGGATTCCAACTTAATTAGATATTTTGTTGATTAAATTTGGGGATATAAACTTAATAAGAAAAATATAAATTTGTTTAATAATTTTATAAATCAGCTAAACTATTTTTTTTTTCTGATAGTTGGATTTTTTTTTCTTGTTATAGTCACTCCCTTATCTTGTTTCATTTGAATAATTCTTCTATTAAATTCAATAGTAAATTTATATTAGATAAAAATTGACTTATTTTGGATTCTTGTAATGATATTATCAAAAATAGTTGGTGTAATATTAAAAAAAAGAAATTGGCGGACGAATCTATAGATATCACAAAAATTGAATGGTTTGACATTTGGTTTGACCAGGTGGACAAGACTAGGTATCGTTTGATTTTTCTAAGTGATAAGTACTGAATAATAGTTAAATAGAACTTATTATTATGTGAAGAAGCAGTTTTAGACTTGATTTAAAAACTTATTCAGATTTGAATTGGTTAGGAAAAAGAAACAAACTTATTGATTTAGTGTCTTAATAAACCGTATTGAGTGTTCATTAAGTGCAAACAAACACCACCTAATGACCCTAAACCAAAGGATCCTTACAGAAATATCACAAAAGAGCTCTAATGCATGTTATTCACAGCAAAATGGTGTAAAGTATAATTATTTAACCAAATATCTTGAAGAGAATTGGGTTAAAAATGAAAGACATTGGGCTCTGAGATCAAGGAATTTATGGCTGAAAATGGATGATAAAAACTCGAATTTTTTTCAAACCATAACACGAGCAAAGAGATCTATATACATAATCACTAGACACAAAAGAGAGATAACTTGTGGGTAGAAAACAATAAGGATATTTGTAAAGAGATTGTGGATTACATCTCTAATGTGTTCTATTCCTTAGGACCAAGAGATTTCTCTTCAGTACTCTATTATATAACACCCGTCGCTTTTGAAATTGATAGAGATCTTGTCGAACCTATCACAATGGAAGAACTAAAATTTGTGGTTTGGACAATAATGATTTAACACAATAAAAAATATTGAAACCAATGATGATTTGAGAAATCTAAGGTATTTATTATGCAAATACAGTGTATATTTCTATATATCATTATATCTGTAGTGTGCCAATACAAGTATCGAACAAAACACGTTGCATAAACTACATTATTAGCTATATGAGTACTCGAGGGCATCCGATAGAAAATCCCCAAGAACTCAACGTGATAGAATTCTTAATTTTTACAACGAAAAAATTCCTTATATAGGAATTGTTAAGATAATATATTGAAGGGTTTTGTAATATGACATCACCTCCACATACTCTCCCTTAAAAAATATGTACACCATCTACTTCTAAGCATAAATCCATGGATAATAAACCCTTGTTCAACGAAAAATACAAAACTGAAACATCTACATCAAAATATACGACAAAGTATTATTAGCTATGGGTGAATAGATGGAAATTGAATAGAAAAAAATATCAAGATAGCAATGAGGATGAAAAAATGTCTGATAATAATGAAGGGAGAGATGATAATAACAACTCAACCACTAAAGGAGATAAGAATTTCTTATTTGACCTTGAACAACTATTGAGTACATGATACACATTTGTTGTAACTACCAATGTATTGATACCATCTTGAAAATTCTAAATTTGAGAGATGTTATGCATTTACATCATCCTAACGTAACATTCCTCTAAGAAACTATGTGTAAAAATAATTCTACTAATGGTCTTAGTAGGGATCTTAATAAATAATATAATTATCCTAGAACCTATAGGAAAAACATGTGTTCTTTTACTCCTTTGTGATCTGAATTTTAGTATTATTGCCTCGAAAGAAACTCAACAATCACTACAACATTCTGCATGTTTAGGGGCGACACGCGTCGTCACTAATTCTCAGAAATTCGTCGATAAAAGGACTTACCGACGACATGTCGTCGGTAAGTGTTCATCCTTAGAAATCCGTCGGTAAATGACTGTGTTACCCACGAAAAGTGGTTAACTCGCCCCGAATTTCAGGGAAACTTAGCGATAACCCATTTCGTCGCTATATGATAAGCTTAGCGACGAATCTATTCGTCGGTAATAATTTATTAATCTTTGTTTCCGCGTTATTGATTTTTTTTCGTATATTAACTTAGCGACGACAATATCGTCGCTAAGTATATAATAAATCTTTTTTTTAATCCCGGATTATTGATTTATTTTTCTTTTTTTTTTCGTATTCAATATTAGCGACGACATAGCTGGTCGCTAATTAATTAATTAATTTTTTGATAAAATTTTATTTTTATTATATATTTTAATTAATTTTTTTTTATTTAATTTGTATTTTGTTTGATTTTTTTTAAATATAATGCAAATAATATTCATAAATAAATAAATAAAACAATTTATAGCAAATACCATAATAGAATTAAAATTAAGTCAAATATAGAAAAATAAAAGTCATAATAAAGTCATACATCATAAAAGTCAACATAAACTAAAATAAAGTCAAACCAACATAAACACAACACAAATACTCACAGATCATTTAATCTTTCTTCTTCCTCTTCATTTCCTCTCTCTTCAGTGGATGGGGCCTCGGGGGCGGTGTTCGGGGGAAGACCTTGGGAGGCTCTCATAATATTCAACGCTTGGAGGATCGTGTCCACCATGCTCGGATGCTGACTCGACTGACTCGGAGAAGCAGTGGAGGGGGTCGATGTGGTGGTCGGATTCGGCATAGGGTCGAAACTCGTTTATACCCGCCAGTATCGCCTGAAGTAGCTGCTCGTTCTGCCTAACTGAAGGGTCCGGATGTGTAGAAGTCCGGGCTTTTTTTCGGACAGGACCAATGGCTGGCACCCAATACTTTGTCTTTGGTAGGGCAATGACCTCCTTTATAGTCTCCAGCATGACATCAATTTGTTCATGCACTAGAACATCAGCAGCCTCGGCTCTGGTCTCGATAACCTTCTGTTTTAGCTTCTCCCGATAAACTCCCTGTAATTAGATTTCAATTTAAAAATTAATTACAATATTAAAAATTTAAAGTATAAATTAATTAATTAATTTAAAGAAATTAAAAAAGTAATAAAATACTTACGCTAGCTTGTTTATAACGTTCGTCCCGCCAGCTATCTGTAGCCGCATCATAAGAAATGTGCTCGAAGTAGCCACCTAAAGGTGGAATTTCCATCTCCTTGGGTTTGCTCGTCGAAATAAGTCAACGGCTCCTTGGTTTGTGTCTTCAACTTCCCCTATATAGTATACAATAACAAATAATAATATATAAATAATTAAATTAATTAATTAATAAATTATATTTTTATTATAAAACATTATACGTTTATAATGACCTTGAGAGTCTAGGATATGTTCTTCGAACCTGTCTTGCTTGTATTTGACTACAACTGCCGATTGTCTTTATTTATTTGTGTCTGACTCTGTTACAATTATATTTCAAAAAATAGATAGATAAAAGACAAATAAAATATTATTGTAGTAACCATAAACTTAAAATTCTTTACCTGAACAAACTCGTCAGCCCACATCTCTTTGGCTTTTTCCCAAAACTCCGGAAGAACATCTGGGTGTTGTATTCGTATTGTAATAATCATGCTTAAGATTTCCCTTCCTTCGCCTATAACTCGTATATTGCATCGTTGTCAATCTCTTCGTGATTACATCCCAGTCCCTTCGCCGCCTCTACTCCTCGAGGTAAAAAAACTCCTGAAGTCGAACTAGAATAGTCCGTTTATGATGATCGGGGACATCTTTCCAGGCTTTGAAACACGGAGGCACCGTTTCCCGAATTTCGGCCTCCACCACCTGGGCCACATGCACCCGTACTCTCCCACGAAATTCCAAGTATTGTCAAGGATACAAAAGTCAACCGGTAAGGGCCAGCCTACTTTATCTTTTGCTTCTTGGGCCGATTTTAAGGAAGGTACGCCTCAGGGGCGTCATCTTCGAGAAGCTGTTATATTGAATAATATTAAATAATTATTAACTTATATTAATTGAACGTGTTTGATTATTTTATATTACCCGATGGTTGCGCACAGTCATTTAATAGAGGGTTCGGATTCGTGTTAGGATCTTGGCCATTCTCATCTCTGCCATGGTTACGACTCATTACATTAGCCATCTATAGTTTAAAGGAAATAAATAAAAACAAATATTACATTCTTTACAAAATAAAAACTAAACTATTACAATATGAATAAATAAATAAATTATTACAATATGAATAAATAATTATTACAATCAAACAAATAAATTTATATTGTTACAATCAAATAAATAAATAATTAATTATTACAACATTGGATTAAAATAAATAAATTTCTGAATATAATCTGTAAACAAAAATAATAAAACCAGTACAAATAAAAATTAATTATTACATATTAAACCCTAATTTTTTAAAATTGCAATTAAGTCCTTGTAAATTTTTTAATTATTTTAAAAAAATTGCAATTTATTTCTTTTAGTTTTTTATAAATTACAAATTTACCCTAAAAATTTCTAAATATTTTTTAAATATTCAAAACATGATTTTAATCAAAATTATATATTAGTCCTTATAAAAAAATTTAATTATTTTAAAAATTGCAATTTAGTCCTTTTAATTTTTAGAAAAATACAAATTTACCCTAAAACGATTCTAAATTATTTTACAATATTCAAAACATGAATTTAATAAAAATTACAGATTAGGCATTGTAAATATTTAAATTATTTTAAAAATTGCGATTTAGTCGTTTTATTTTTTAATAAATTACAAATTTACCCTAAAACAATTCTAATTTTTTTACATATTCATAACATGAAATTTATCAAAATTACATATTAGGCCTTGAAATTTTTAAAATTATTTTAAAAATTGCAATTTAGTCCTTTCATTTTTTAATAAATTATATATTAACCATAAATAATTTTTTTCACTCTAATTTTCCAAAAATTCTGGAATTAAAATATTTTTAACCCAATAAAACTACTAATCAACCTAAAATAACATCACATAAAATCGGAATTCCTTACAAATTTAATTACAAATCACAAATTTTTGCATTGATAAAAAGAGGAATTTAGAACAAAAAATTCATACCTTTTATGTGGGAATGGTGAAGATTTCAGCAGAGAGTCCATGCCAATTAGTGGGAATCAAAAATCACAAACAAAAAAAAGTTATTAGAAATTAAAAAAAAAAACCAAAAAAAGAAATAATTTAAGGTTGTTTTTTAATGGATTTCACTTACATTATTGCTTGATTAGATGTTATAATGCCTCGAAAGTGATTGATAATGGCGGATTTTGAGTTTTTTTGGAGAATTATTTGGAGAATTTTTGTTGGAGTTTTGCAGAAATGAGCTCGGTATAGGATTTTATAGAATAATTATTTCCTGACGACAAGCATGTCGTCGGTAAATAATGCCACGCGTCAGCATCCGTACCCACGACTATTGCGAGACATCACTTAGCGACGACACTCGTCGTCGGGAAAATTGGATTTCGTCGGTAATTAGAGCGGGAAACTTGACGCCCAAATTGACCAATCGAAATTTGGTTAAATTTTACCGATGGATTCTTCGTACGAAGATCGTCTCTAATAGCCTTAGCGACGACCTTCATATGAAAAACTTGTCGGTAAAATTTTAATTTTTAATTTTTTTGTTTTATTTCTATTTTATTTAATTGAATTTTATGCGTTGAACATCGTCGCTAATTAACTTAGCGACGATCATCAAACACATAACTCGTCGGTAAACTTTTTTTTCTTAATACATTTATTTCTTTATTTCCTTTTATTCCAATATCTTAGTCAACTATTAGGGTCAAATTTAGTTGTTTGGGTTATTTGGTCAACTGTTAGAGTCAACTGTTAGAGTCAAATGTAGTTTTTTGGGGGTATTTGGTCAACAATTGGAGTCAAATGTAGTTGTTTGGGGTACTTGGTCAACAATTAGAGTCAAATGTAGTTGTTTGGGGTACTTAGTCGACTGTTAGATTCAAATGTAGTTGTTTGGGGTACTTGGCCGACTGTTAGAATCAAATGTAGTTGTTTGGGGTTATTCGGTCAACTGTTAGAGTCAAATGTAGTTGATTGGGGTATTTGGATGGAGTCGAATGTAGTTGTTTGGGGGTACTTGGTCAACTTTTAGAGTCAAATGTAGTTGTTTGGGGTACTTAGTCAACTATTGGAGTCAAATTTATTTGTTTGGGGTATTTGGTCAACTGTTAGAGTCAAATGTAGTTGTTTAGGGTATTTGGTCAACAATTGGAGTCAAATGTAGTTGTTTGAGGTACTTGGTCAACTTTTAGAGTTAAATGTAGTTGTTTGGGGGTACTTAGTCAAATATTGGAGTCAAATTTAGTTGTTTGGGGTATTTGATCAACTGTTAGAGTCAAATATAGTTGTTTGAAATATTTGGTCAAATAATAGAGTCAAATGTAGTTGTTTGGGGTATTTGGTCAACAATTGGAGTCAATTGTAGTTGTTTGGGGTACTTGGTCAACTTTTAGAGTCGAATGTAGTTGGTTGGGGGTACTTAGTTAACTATTGGAGTCAAATTTAATTGTTTGGGGTATTTGGTCAACTATTAGAGTCAAATGTAGTTGTTTGGGGTATTTGGTCAACAATTGGAGTCAAATGTAGTTGTTTGGGGTACTTGGTCAACTTTTAGAGTCAAATGTAGTTGTTTGGGGTACTTAGTCAATTATTAGAGTCAAATGTAGTTGTTTGGGGTATTTGGTCACCTGTTAAAGTCAAACGTAGTTGTTTGGGGTTATTTGGTCAACTGTTAGAGTCAAATGTAATTGTTTGGGGTAATTGGTCAACAATTGGAGTCAAATGCAGTTGAAAATCAAAATAAATTCAAAAAACCGAATCTGAAAATAAATTCAAAAATCAAAATAAATGTTTTCTCTAGTTAATTTCATATCCGCTATAATCTATAGGTTCATCATCGCTATCAACCTGGATAGGTTCTTCATCTCCATATTCTTCACATGTGTCATCATCAATTTCATCGTTTTCATCAATAACCAAATCAATACGAAAATGAGATGGGTCAATCTCAATCTCCTCGGTAGTTGCCAAGTTCACCAGATCGAAAACTCTCCCAGTGTTAACCAAAGGTATCTTGATGCTCTCGTTGTCAGTAGGTAGTGATTCCAAACACCATAACTCGGGACTGCATCTGTGACGATCTTTTATTTCCCAAACAGCTTTCCAACCTTTCATTGTTTTTTTATTAATCTCGTCAACGTAAAACACCTTCTTGGCCTGCGATGCTAAAATGTATGGTTCGTTGGCCCCATCAAAGTTTGATGTGTTGATAAAGGTTACCCCTTGTTCTGTCCGCGCATCGCCCATTTTGTACCACCTACAAACAAATAACACAACCGAGCAACCTCCAGTGAACATAACCTCCAAGATTTTCACTAAATCACCGTAATAAGGTGACCCATCGTACATGGTACAAACTCTGTAATTCTGCGTCACTCTTTTTTCTCCTTTATCTTTAGTTACCCACTTGACACCATTCACAACACATGAATCATATTTATGCACCGCACCATAAGACATTTTTGCCAAGGAGCCATCTCAGGGGTAGCTAATGCATCACCACGGGATTTCATTCCATGAATCTGTCATACAAAAATTATAGTTAGTACTTTGAAATAAATGGATAATATATAAACCAATGTCTAAAGTTAGATACTTTTTCCAAAAACCATCTCTTAAACATTTGACGGTGCATATTATCTATTTCGCTACTCGTTCCCAAAAGCGTGGATTTGTGTTCACTGAAAATGTTAATAAATATAAATAAATTAATGTAAATATAAATATAAATATAATTATGAATATAAGTATAAGTATAAATATAAGTATAAATATAAATATAAATATAAGTATAAATATAAATATAAGTATATATAAATAAAAATAAAAATATATAAATATAAGAATAAGTGTAAATATAAATATAAGTATAAATATAAATATGAGTATAAATATAAAATAAATAAATTAATGTAAATAAGTAACGCTACTTACGTCATGTATGTTTCGAGTTCGTTGCAATTATTCAAAATTTACTAACTGATGTGCTACTTATCTTTATGTGGTAAAGAACCAGACTCTTTCTTTCCAACTGGAGTACACTAAGACTTGAAAACGGATAGCTCTTTCGGTTCTGGCAGTGGTTAATTGTACATACCTAGATCGTTGAACTTTATTTTTCCATCTAATGTCTCCTCATTTGTGATAATAAAATCTATCTCTGAGACATCATTTTAAGCGTATTTATTAGTTTATAGGTTTATTTTAGCTTAGTGTAGTGCACTTTCCTATTTTGAGTCTTGATTTAGTAACATAATATTTTTAGAGCATATTGGGTTTAATTGTTTATTTAGTATGAAGCTTTAAAGATAATTATGGAGATTAATTAGAGTCCAAGTCAAAGACTACAAGATATGGAAAGAGATTTACATGGAAATTGGAGATAAAGGTAACAATGGCTAAAAACATGGAAAAGGAAAAGCTGCCTAAATCTGAAATTCTGCAGCACACGCCTAAAGAAGTGGTGATAACTCCTAAACCAAGACAATTTTGGAAGATTCCTTTCATAGGGATGTAGATAATTCTGTGACGATTCATTTGGTATATTATGGAGCAAAAACCGACCAATAACGAAGGAGATATGCTCAAAACAGTTCAGCAGTAATTATCTATACGAATTTGAGTTGGGCTTGGAGTCCATTACTTAACCTCATCTCCAAGAAACGAATTAGTTCAACCTATACACTATAATTACAGCCTCTTACCACTCTTAAATTATCCTTGGTGAAACCTTAAACCAAGAGGAAGCCTACAACACAAGAGAGAAGTCTGGAAGGAGCTGTTCATCACAATGTCTTCTTCTACCTTTAAATTTGTAATTTCTTTCTTTTCTTTCATGAACTAAATTTCTTTAGCTTGAGTTTTAGCATATATGTATGAACCCTAGTTTTGATTGACATCTATCTAATTTGGGAACTTAATGTTTTAAATTGAATTATAGTTTTTATTCTCTGTTTATATGTTTGGATTTATATTTTGTGTTCTTGTGGACGGCCGCCATATAGAATTACCATCTAGTAGTTAGGTCACCATTGACAACGGTGTTTAATTACATGTTTAGCACATAACGTCTAGTATTCGGTTAAGATCTGACAAATCAACCTAACTAGATAATCACTATGGTTTAGTCCTTGTGACTATTTACCAATTACAGGAAAAGTTTGCTTAGGAAGCCTTATTGACACAGGTAAATCCTATTTAAAACTACCTAGCGAATTGGAACCGATTATTGAAATACTACATAATTCACCCTTACATGTTTAGAACGGCAAAACTAGTGCGGATTACATGCTAGTGACTCAAGCTATATTCTCCTATTACTTCCTCTTTCGTATTTAATTTCTGTCTTTTAATTCTTAGTTTTAACGTAGTTTAATTTAGTTTAATTAAAAAACCAAATAAATATCTATTTGTCTTTATTTTTACTGCGTTTTATTTGTTCTAGCTTTAATTATTTGCACCTGATTATTGCATAATATTCCCCTAATTTTCGTAGTCTTTGCGGAACAAATCTTACTTATTTTCTAAAACTTGCATACGATCTGTATACTTGCAGAACCGTGATCAGTCTAGGGTGATCAATTTCACTTTATTTATATCATATTTTATCACACCCTAGGCTCCACCAAGGTTTTGGCGCCGCTGCCGGGGACTACATCGTTAGTCCTTGTGCATATATCTTGTGCTTTTATTTTCAGTTAGTTCTATTTTACGCTTTTGTCTTTTAGTTTTTGTTTTTCAGATTTAGATACAGATGGAGAACCCAAGGAGACTTGAGCTACCCATCGAGTTTAGAGTGGAGCCACGAGGAATTCGCGCTCCAGAAATCCAAGCCGCAAAATTTAAACCTGATCCAGGGATGCTAACTCAGTTTGCAACTCATGGACTATTCAGCGGTGCTGCACATCAAGATCCGATCTGATATATTCAAAAATTCATGCAAATTTGTGATGCTTATATCGTAAGAGGAGTTACTAGGGAACAAGTATATTACGTGATGTTCCAGTTCTTATTGACCGAAGGTGCAAGCGATTGGTATGATACCCAATACCCTCATGTTATTCCAGATTGGGACAAGCTTCAAGAAAGATTCCTAGACCGCTTCTATCCGGTTAGTAGACGTTTAAAAGATATGTTGGAGCTTGAACAATTTATACAAAAAGACAGAGAGAGTTTGGGAGAAGCATGGTTACGATTTACAGAAAAGAAGGCGAGATGTCCATATCATAAATCCTCGCCGGAATATTATTTAACCTTGTTTTATGGAGGCCTTAATGACAAATCAAGAGAGAAAGCAGATTCGTTAGGAAACGCAGGTTTTGTGTTACTAGACCCTGAAGAAGCTGAGTTGGGGATGGAGAGAATTCTTGAGAACGAGAGAAGTTGGCCAAGGAAACCAGAAAAAGAAGGCACTTCAGAATCTCTGAAGCTTAAACAGTTGGCACAACAACTCGAAGAACTACAAGAACAAACCCGAACAATTGCTAAGGTAAATGTAGTACGTGCAATTCCTTCGTGTCCTGGTTGTGGATCAAGAAATCATGTGTGGGAAGGGTGTATGAATAATCCAGCAGTAGCTCCCTTTACATATCCTCAAGATAACTATTATTCCAATAGTTATTTTTATCCGCAAGAAAGCTACACTAATTATTAACAACCTCCACAACAAAGAAGTTGGGTCAGAAAGCAAGAAACTTATCATCAACCCCAACCTCAATCCTATAATCCACCACAACCTATTCAGAACGAGGCATCCATTGTTAAGAAAGCTTGTCAAGAAACGAAGAAAGATCCACCTAAACAATAAATGCAACTGACAAAGAAGGAACAAATCCAAAGCTTGAATTCGAGTATGGCTAAGTTAATGCAAACAGTTGAAAACAATATGAGTCGTAGCCAACAGAAGATTCAAGCCCAGCAGAGGATAATTAAGAAACTAGAGCATACTTTATCACATATGGCGAGTACATTACAAAATCGGCCGAAAGAGCAGCTTCCAAGTGATACTATTGCTCCTAGAGATGATTCTTGTCATGCAGTTGAATTGCGAAGTGGAAAACAACTACCTCCACCCAGAAGAGAGCCTGAACCAGTCCCTATTCCAGCAAAGAGGGGGAAGAAACAATCAAAGATACAGTAGAGGAGGTAGTTAAACCAAAGAGTGTCCAAGCCGAGACACCTGAAAATACGAGAAAACCAGTGGAACTTAATACACGCCCTCCACTACCATACCCTTCACGTGTCAGAAAGAAGGACAATGACCTGGAACTAAAGAAGTTCGTTGACATGTTGAAAAAGTTGGAAGTTAATATACCACTTGTTGAAGCTCTCAAGAGAATGCCAACATATCTCAACTTCATGAAAGACATTCTCTCCAACAAGCGAAGTATAGAAACTAGGGAAACAATTGGATTGCCTATGGAGTGTAGTGCTATATGTCAAAGTAAGTTGCCACCAAAGCTAGAAGATCCCGGAAGTTTTACAATTCCAATCGGCATTGGAGATAGTTGGACCGGGAAAGCATTATGTGATTTAGGTGCGAGCATGAATCTCATGCCTAGATCCCTGTTCGAGAAGCTTAATATTGGAGAAGTAGTACCCACATCTATGGTATTACAAATGGCGGATCGCTCCCTTTCACGACCAATAGGTAAAATTGAAGATGTTTTAGTTAAAGCTGGCTCTTTTATTTTTCCTTGTGATTTTATTATTCTTGACTACGACGCGGATAAGAATGTCCCCATCATCTTGGGTAGACCATTCTTAGCCATGGGGCGTATACTAATTGATGTTGAGAATGGTGAGCTGATCATGAGAGTACAAGACGAACAGATACGATTCAATGTGTTTAAGGCTATGAAGTTACCGAAGTCGAAAGATGAATGTTTCAAAATAGATGTCATCGGAAAAATTGTGCAAGAAGTCTTCAATGAAGCAAGCTAAGATGATAATCTTGACGAAGCCTTAGCACTTGAATCACCAGAGGAACTCGAGATTCCCCCTGAAGATGTTGCTGCATTAGGATCAAATGTACAAGAACTACTTCGAGAATCAGGTGACATTGAACCAATGAAACAACCATCTATAATATGTCCACCTGTTCTCAAAGAAAAACCGCTTCCTGATCATCTACGCTATGCATATCTAGGTACGAACAAAACTTTACCTGTTATTATTTCTGCTAACCTTTCAGGCCCTCAAGAGGAGAAGCTACTTCACGTACTTCGCGCAAACAAAGAAGCAATCTAATGGACTATTGCCGACATCAAAGGAATTAGTCCTTCCATTTGCAAACACAAAATCATTCTTGAGAACGAAGGTGGGCGATCTATAGAGGGACAAAGAAGACTCATGCCAGCTATGAAAGAAGTGGTGAGGAAGGAAGTTGTCAAGTTGGTAGACGCATGAATTATCTATCCGATTGCTAGCAGTGATTGGGTTAGTCCAGTGCAATGTGTTCCAAAAAAAGGAGGTATCACTACCATCCTTAATGATCAAGGCGAAGCCATACCATCAAGAACAGTTGTAGGGTGGCGAGTATGCATGGACTACCGAAGACTGAACAAAGCTACAAAGAAAGATCATTTCCCGCTACCATTCATTGATCAGATGCTAGACAAACTTGCAGGGAGAGAGTATTATTGTTTCCTTGACGGATATTCGGGTTATAATCAGATTTGTGTAGATCCCCCCTTAATCAACACAAAACAACTTTTACTTGTCCGTTTGGTACTTTTTCTTATAGAAGAATGCCGTTTGGGTTATGTAATGCACCTGCCACGTTCCAGAGGTGCATGATGGCTATATTTTGGGACATGATTGATAAATACTTGGAGGTTTTTATGGATGATTTTTCAGTGTTTGGAGATAGTTTTGATGATTGTTTGAATAATCTTGAGAAAGTTCTTGTGAGATGTAGAGAAAAAGATCTTGTGCTTAATTGGGAAAAATGCCACTTCATGGTTCAAGAGGGAATCGTGTTGGGACATAAAGTTTCGAAGGCAGGGATGGAGGTTGATCGTGCTAAAATTGAAGTTATCAAAACATTACCACCTCCAGTTTCTGTAAAAGGAGTGGGAAGTTTCTTGGGTCACGCAGGATTTTATCGAAGATTTATAAAGATTTTTCCAAGATCTCCAAACCGCTTTGTTCTTTACTTGAAAAGGGGACTCCTTTTAATTTTACTGACGAATGTCTTCAAGCGTTTTTTACAATTAAGGAGAAACTGATCTCCACACCTGTTGTTATACCTCCTGATTGGAAAGCTCCGTTTGAACTTATGTGCGATGCTAGTGATCATGCGATGGGTGTTGTATTGGGACAAAGGAAAGACAAGATTTTCCACACGATTTATTATGCAAGTAAGACTTTCAACGCTGCCCAGATGAATTATACAGTGACGGAGAAAGAGATGTTGGCCGTGGTATATGCTTTTGATAAATTCCGTTCATATCTGATTGGGAAGAAAACTGTTGTATACACGAATCATTCAGCTATTAGGTACCTTACGGATAAAAAGGACGCTAAGCCGCGTCTTATTATATGGGTACTGTTGCTTCAAGAATTTTACATAGACATTAGAGACCGAAAAGGGTGCGAGAATCAAGTTGTTGATCATTTATCAAGGCTCGAAGGATCTGATGCGAACAAAGAACCATTGTTGGTTAAAGAGGTATTCTCTGATGAACAACTTTTTGCTATTAAACATACGTTTGTGCCATGATATGCAGATCTAGTCAACCTCATTGTGAGTGGTGTATTCCCCAAGGATATCCATCCACAACAAAGACAAAGACTATCTCATCAGGCCAAACAGTATTATTGGGATGAACCGTACCTCTGGAAGATTTGTAGTGACCAAGTGGTTAGAAGATGTGTGCATGAAGATGAAATGGAAAAGATCATTACAAGTTGCCATAGTTCACCTTATGGAGGTCACTTTAAACGCGATAGAACCGCAGCTAAAATTCTTCAATCCGGTTTCTATTGGCCTACCATACACAAAGATTGTCATCGTTTTGTCCAGTCGTGTCAAAGATGCCAGTTCACTGGTAATATATCAAAAAGAGACGCGATGCCGCTTAACAGTACCCTAGAAGTCGAAATCTTTGATGTATGGGGAATAGATTTCATGGGACCTTTCATCACTTCCCATGGAAATCTTTATATTTTGCTTGCGGTAGATTATGTATCAAAGTGGGTAGAAGCAGTGGCAACACCAAAGAACGATGCTCAAACAGTGATTAAATTCTTAAAAACAAACATCGTTTCAAGACATGGTACGCCACGTGTTCTCATCAGTGATAAAGGTACCCACTTTATTAACGCTCCTCTGAGAAACTATCTTCGTAAGTTTGGAGTGAGACACCGTATTTCAACCGGTTATCACCCCCAAACTAACGGTCAAGATGAAGTGTCCAACCGGGAAATCAGATCTATTCTTGAGAAGACCGTGAATAAAATAAGGAAAGATTGGTCTTTAAAGCTAGATGATGCTCTCTTGGCTTACAGACAACATTTAAAACACCAGTTGGGGCATCACCATATCGCATGGTCTACGGCAAAGCATGTCATCTACCGATTGAACTTGAAGCTCGAGCCTACTGGGCTATTAAAACTCTGAATCTAAACCCAGAATTGGCCGGAAAACAAAGAATGATGCAGTTGAACGAGTTGAAGGAGTTTCGGTAACTTGCCTATGAAAATTCACGCCTCTGCAAGGAGAAAACAAAGAGATGGCATGATAAACGGCTCCGTCCAAAGCATTTCGAGAGAGGACAAAAGGTTTTACTATACAACTCTCGATTTTCAAACTACCCAGGAAAGCTTAAATCCCGTTGGAAAGGACCTTACATTGTTACGAAAGTCACACCTCATGGAGCAATTGAAATTGAACATCCAACCGAGCAAAGGACATTCATGGTGAATGGACAGCGTTTGAAGAGATACCATGACAGTGAGGACTTTGGGCGAGAGGAGACAATCCATCTCGTTGAATGCGCTTAGCCAGAGGTACACGTCTAACTCAAAGACGTTAAACAAAAGTGCTCTTGGGAGACACCCCTTGTTTTAATTGTTTTTCAGATTAGTTGTTTTTACTTTGTAGTGTATAATATTAAGTTAGTGTATATTTTTAATTGTGTTTACAAGCTAATAGGAGAGAAAGGTAGTGGGCTATTGTGCAGGAATTGAGTTTGGGATCAAAGAAAATTTCTTGGAAAAATTCACCGGTAGGTGCGGTATACCGCGCCTCATGTCCGGTGTACCGCGCCTGGAAGAAAGCCGTACCACGGGTTGGCCACCACGGGTTTTATACCGAGACGAAAAAATGGATACCTGATAGGTGCGGTGCACCGCGGCTCAAGGGGGATATACCGCACGAGCCAAAAGCCCGTACCACGGGTGATGTACCGCGGGTTTTTTGACGGAGTTGCAGCGATGTACCCATGTACCGCACCCATATACCGCACGCCCAAAAACGCGTGCCACGGGGTGCTACTACGGGTATGTTGCCGAGGCTAAAATTTCTGGAGTTACAGTGCTGCAGTGTACCCATGCGGTACACCCCTATACCGCACCCATGCACCGCGCCATGGCGGTTTGTGAAGAATTTGAGCCCCATTCAACTTCCTACCTTAACAAGATTAACCCTAGCCTCTCCCATACGAATTTTTCAGACCCAAACACTATATATACACCTTAAAGCTTGTGCAAACCTTCACAATTAACACAACAACTCCACAAACTCTCTCCTCCATCCTCCATAAACACAATCTCTTCATCAAATTCATCACACTACACCATTAAACACCATCAAATTCAACAAGCTTTAAAGATTCCTTCCAAGATTCATCAAGAACCCTTTCGCTTTCATCAATTCCAAGCAACAACCTCAAGCTAAACCAATTTCTCCTTAAGCTATAACTTGAGTTGTGTGTGAATCAAGCATGACTAACAGATCTGAAGCTATGGAATACAAGAGAAAGTGCACCATCCTTGGGAAGAATAAGAAATTGCTGGAAACACCATTGAAAAACCCATCAATCTTGATGAGGTTACTGAAGAATCAGAAGAAAAGGCACCAGCACAACCACTACCAAAGAAGTTAACTGCTAGAATGTCCATACCATCAAGAAGGCCTTTGAAGAAGATAAAAATTCATGACCAAGGTTCTTCTACTTCTTCCTCTGAAATTGATCATGATCTACCTCCATGGGCTCTCAAATTACAAAACGAAATCGAAAGATTACAAGAAGATAACAGAGAAATTTGGACGGAAGTCATACAGATGCAATCACAGCTGTAAGATTTGACCTTGGAAAGGGATATTGATAGTTATACCGATCCCTCAGCTTCGGATGAGGAGGATGATATAATGGATCTCTAGGGCCAGCCAGGTAAGTCATTCTAATTTTTCTTAATAGCTTGTATGCATTAGGTAGTTTAGTTAGTTTTAATTTTAAATTTTATTCCATTCTTTAGTCTTTTTCGAGTCATGGGGACACGGCTCACTTTTGAGTTGGGGGTGGGGATTCGTTGTCCTCGTCTTCTTTTCGTTTTTGCATAAAATTTAAAAATTTTAGGTTGAATTAAGGCATAGAATATTTTGAATGTACCTATTTGAGCATGATTTTATTAGGTCAATGATAGTAAGTAGTATTTTTTTGAAAGATGCAACAAAATTTGTTTAGGATGCATGTATGAAAACAGGAAATAAAAGATAGGAAAGTTAATGAGCAATGCTAAGAATTCACGTTGAAAATTAGGGATAGTTATTTGGTGTGTAGAACGTGAGGTTTGAAATTAGTTAAAAACCCGCTTATCTATGAACTAATAATGAAAACGTAACGAAATACGGTAGTTAGAAAAATGAATAAGACAGTTCTTTCATGATAAAACACTTGAAGCCTTTTATACTTTCTCACCCTTTTATTTGATTATTGTTATTTATCCGTCTTAGCCCCTCTGAGCCTTTCTAAAGCCTTTTATTGAAACACATTATAATCCATACCCTTAGTTTGTAGGACTTATTTATATGACCCGCACTCGAATCGCAAAACCTGAAGCAAGTTGTTTTAGAGCTTGAGTTTGGGGTGGTGGGTTTCATCATGAGGGAAAATTGGATTTTGGGAATTATATTTGTGATTTTATTGATGATGAAATTGTTATTATTGTAACCCTTTGCCGGGGTAATAGTGTATGAAAAAGAAGCTATGAGCTAATTTTGCCAACAAGGGCATAAAAAGAATATATATATATATGAAAAAATAGTATGATATCTCAACATCAAATAGAGAATCATAGCCATACAAAAGAAAAAAATTGATTTGAAAAGAAAATATATATTCGGACCGGCAAAGTGGATTTTATATCATCATAAAAGGTTTTAATTGGATTTATTGAGGATGCACATCAAAAGCATCAATAAATTGGGTTGAGTGAGAACATCTTCGAGTGAAAACTCAAGCTCTAGGTCGATTCGTTGATGGCTAGTGAGGAGAGAGCCAAAAGCTCACTTTTCATTATCCAAATATACCACACCCGTCCCTAAGCCAAGTTATAACCAAGACCTTAGGATTTCTAACTACTAGGTGGAGAAACAATTGAGCTATTAGGTAGTCGGTAAGTGGACCATTGGATGCTATATTAGGACCTATGAACAACCTAAAGCCATTAACATGAGCTAAGTTATCATCCTCTCATTCTGGCATTGCGAAATTAATCTTAACTTGAATTTATGGATTGTTGATTACATGTATATTAAGCATATTTGTGCATTATTTCTTGAGCATTACTACATGGGACTTTTATATATTTTGCTCTAGGATCGTTCATTGTGTTCTGTTCTTATTCTCCTCCGACTTCATCTTGTTTACTTGACTACCCTTCTGTTCTTACTTTTATTGTATCGGGACGATACAACTTTGAGTTGGGGGTCTTGATGTCTCCTTATTTGTGATAATAAAATCTATTTCTGAGACATCAGTTAAGGCGTATTTATTAGTTTATAGGTTGATTTTAGCTTAGTTTAGTGCACTTTCCTATTTTGAGTCTTGATTTAGTAACATAGTATTTTTAGAGCATATTGGGTTTAATTGTTTATTAAGTGTGAAGCTTTAAAGATAATTATGGAGATTAATTAGAGTCTAAGTCAAAGACTACAAGATATGGAAAGAGATTTACATGGAAATTGGAGATAAAGGTAACAAAGGCTAAAAACATGGAAAAGGAAAAGCTGCCTAAATCTGAAATTCTGCAGCACACGCCTAAAGAAGTGGTGATAACTCCTAAACCAAGACGATTTTGGAAGATTCCTTTCATAGGGATGTAGATAATTCTGTTAGATTCTTTTGGTATATTATGGAGCAAAAACCGACCAATAACGAAAGAGATGTGCTCAAAACAGTTCAGCAGTAATTATCTATACGAATTTGAGTTGGGCTTGGAGTCCATTACTTAACCTCATCTCCAAGAAACGAATTAGGTCAACCTATACACTATAAATACAGCCTCTTATCACTCTTAAATTATCCTTGGTGAAACCTTAAACCAAGAGGAAGCTTACAACACAAGAGAGAAGTCTGAAATGAGCTGTTCATCACAATGTCTTCTTCTACCTTTAAATTTGTAATTTCTTTCTTTTCTTTCATGAACTAAATTTCTTTAGCTTGAGTTTTAGCATATATGTATGAACCCTAGTTTTGATTGACATCTATCTAATTTGGGAACTTAATGTTTTAAATTGAATTATAGTTTTTATTCTCTGTTTATGTGTTTGGATTTATATTCTGTGTTCTTGTGGACGGCCGCCATATAGAATTACCATCTAGTAGTTAGGTCACCATTGACAACAGTGTTTAGTTACATGTTTAGCACATAACGTCTAGTATTCGGTTTAGATCTGACAAATCAACCTAACTAGATAATCACTATGGTTTAGTCCTTGTGACTATTTACCAATTATAGGAAAAGTTTGCTTGGGAAGCCTTATTGACACAGGTAAATCCTATTTAAAACTACCTAGCGAATTGGAACCGATTATTGAAATACTACATAATTCACCCTTACATGTTTAGAACGGCAAAACTAGTGGGGATTACATGCTAGTGACTCAAGCTATATTCTCCTATTACTTCCTCTTTCGTATTTAATTTCTGTCTTTTAATTCTTAGTTTTAACGTAGTTTAATTTACTTTAATTAAAAAACCAAATAAATATCTATTTGTCTTTATTTTTACTGCGTTTTATTTGTTCTAGCTTTAATTATTTGTACCTGATTATTGCATAAGATTCCCCTAACTTTCGTAGTCTCTGCGGAACGAATCTAACTTATTTTCTAAAACTTGCATACGATCTGTATACTTGCAGAACCGTGATCAGTCTAGGGTGATTAATTGCACTTTATTTATATCATATTTTATCACACCCTAGGCTCCACCACCTTCACTAAGATAACGTGATATGAAGGTCGACGTCTCTTCTGCCACGTAACCCTTAGCTATTGAACCCTCTGGCCTAGCCGGGTTTCGAATATACTCTTTCAACTTTTTCAAATACCTTTCAAATGGGTACATCCACCGCAGTTGAACCGGGGCCCCTAGTAATGCTTCATCGTATAAGTGTATCACCAAGTGGATCATTATTATCAAAAACTACGGGAGGTAAGATCATTTCTAGTTTGCACATCACTTCAACAACTCCTGCCTTACCGGCTTCCAACTCTTTCCTAGACAGATTCTTGTTACAACCGACTCTAAAAACGTTAGCTAACCCAATAATCGCATCGCTAATCGGTTTATCATCTATAAGATTGGGGAGACAACAAACTATGAGATACTGCATCATAACGTGACAATCATGCGATGTCATTCCAATAATCTTTCCCGTATCAACTTGAAAATTATTCCTCAGACTAGACGTGAAACCATCAGGAAACCTCTGTGCCTGTAACCACTCAAGAAAAAATTTCCGCTTCTCCGCTAACAACGTATACTTTCCTCGCTTTAGTATCATTTTACCTCCTCTTGATGTCAACCACAACTCTTTCCTGAGTTTCATATCCTGAAGATCCATTCGTGCCTTCGAGTTATTTTTGTTTATTTTCCCAGCAAGTCCTATAACTGTACCAAGCAAACTGTCGCACACATTCTTCTCGCAATGCATTACATCGATGTTATGTTTTAACAAATTTTCCAACCAATAAGGTGAAAGATAAAAAATACTCTTTTTCTTCCAGTTGGACTCGCGAGGACCTGTTTTCCTCATCACCTTGCCCCCAAAATCCTTGTGTTTACCCGGTAATACAATTGGCAACCCATTCAACTGTGTCTGAATATCGGCCGGAGTATGTTTCCTCGGTGGGCCTCTATTATCGGCAGCAGGGTACAAAACTATGTCTTTTCTAAATCGATGCCTGATAGGTAACCAACGTCTATGATCAAAATAGACCACACCTTTTTTCACCTTCAACGACGGAGTATAATCCATGCATTCTGGGCAAGCCATATAACCTTGACCCAACCATCCTGAAGTGTATGACCGAGTGGGGTAATCATTGGTCGTGGACAACAAACAAACCTTCATAGTAAACTCTTGCTTCGTATGGGCATCATACGTAAGTATCCATGTTTCCCACAACATGTCTCACTCATCTATAACAGGGCGGAGAAAGACATCCATGTTCTTCCGGGTGAGCGGGGACCCGTGATCAACAAACAAAGATAAAATGTGTTTTCCTTCATGCATACACATGGTGACAAGTTGTAGACAGTCACTATAGAAGGCCACATGCTATACGAGTTGTTCTGCATAGAAAACAGACAATAACTATCAAAACCCAGGCCCAAATATACATTCCGAGATTCACTAGCAAACTCTGGATGTAACTCTGCAAATCGTTTCCAGCTATCACCGTCAACTGGATGACGTAACACATTTGGATCGGTACTCCTTCCGGTATGGTGCCATATCATGTCTTTAGCGGTGTGCTTTGAAGCGTATAATCGCTGCAATCTCTGTGCAATCGGAAAGTAACAAAACTTCTTATGCGATACTTTCTGACCCTTCTTTGGGTTCCATCTTGATTCACTACAAACTGGATACTTGTCGAGGAATTCATTCTCCTTGTAAAAAATGGCACAATCGTTCAAACAGACATCGATAGTAGTATACCCCATACCCAAATTTTTCAACTTCTTGTTGCATGCTTCATAAGAATCGGGAAAATTGTGAGGTTTGGGTAAAATACGACCAACCAAGTCCAATAGCTCGGGAATGACGTGTTAGTCCACTTGTTCTTTACTTTTACGGGCATAAGCTTGGCAATGAAATTCAAGGAACTCATCGTTGTACAACCAGGATATAATTTTGTCTCCAATTCGTCGAACAATTTTTCGAAACTGCTCTGACTAGGAAGATGTGCGTCTCTCATCTCGGTATCACCCGGATGTCCACCAACATCGTAATTGTGTCTCACATCGTCACAAACATCATGCATTTAATTTTCTATATTTGGCACAGGAATTTCTTTGGGGATTACCATCTACTCACCGTGTTTTGTCCAAACCTGATACGTATGCTTAAACCCAGATTTTAGAAGGTGGTCCGTAAACGTTTGGTGGGTAATTGACAATAAGTACACGTGCACGACATGTAACCATTATAACCATCTTTTTTCTTAGCATATTCGATAAAAGCCAAAACCCCAAAAATATATTTTTCGGTATAATAATCCGTCGTATTAATGCAACTCTTATTCATACCCGAAACCATCTTTTAGCAACAATATGATACAACTAAGACACCAAATTCATATGGAAATAAAATAAATAATTATTACAACTCAAATAATAAAATGAATAAAAATTACAACCCAATGAATAAAATAATAAAAATTACAAACCCAATGAATGAATAATAATTATAAACCATCTAATGAATAACATTATAAACAATTGAATAAATAAAATCATAACCCAATATATAGATAAACAATTTTAAATAATTAGTTAAACATATAAAAATATATGAGAAAAAAATATAAATAAAATAACACATGCATAATTTAAAACATACTAATAAACAAGACAATAAAAAAAGTTAATTATGAACCTAATCGTATCTTATAGCAACTAATACACAAGTATAATCCAAAAAATAAAAAAAATAAAAAATAAAAAAAAAGTTTGAAATCCAAAGAAAATACCTTGAATTGGTTGGAGAAATTAAAGATTGATGATCATGCCCCACATTGAAAACGTATTACTTAACCTAATCAAATCATATAGCAAGAATAAAACACAATTATAAACCAAAAAAAATGAATTTTTATGAAGTTACCTTCAATTGTGTGAGGAAATTGAATATTGACGATGCCCCACCTTGATTATGACCCCAGGAATGGTGCAAGATGAATTGGAGAATCAATTGGGAAAAAAATTAGTTGTGTTTTTTAGAGGAAATGGGAGAATTTTTTTTGTGGGGTTTGGGTGTTTTTGGAGATAAAAAACCTGATGTATTCATTAAATACGTTTTTCATTTACCGACGACACGTGTCATCTCTAATAAAATGACATTTCGTCGGCAAATTCCTTTTATACCGACGACCCTCATCGTCCTAAATATAGCGACGACATTTTGAACGTTAAAAAAATTCAAAAATTAAATAAAAAGTCAAAGACAAAATTTCAACACATTTGAGACGAATTACTCTCGTCGCTATTTTGCGACAACGTTTTTGTCGTCGCTAACAAAAAGTCGTCGTTAAGTCTAATATATTAACAACGAAACGCAGGTCGCCCATAATATATCACCCCTAAAAATGCGTTTTGTAGTAGTGAATATATACATTGCATAATTATTGATGAAAATTAAAACACTTTCTTAAGTACTTTTTATTTATTCCCTAAGGAAGACTTAAAAGATAAACTTATTAATGTGCTAAATAATATTGGAATATCCTTAATTTGTTTACCTGTGAACATTATATGTGACTTCAGTATGATAAATACCCCATTGAAAATTAAGTGGTCTAACTACCTGAAAAGACAACTTTAACAAATTTGTCTCTTTCATAAATAAGAATTGTCTTATAGATATCAACTCCAAAAGGCATGTTATTCATTTAACAATTAAAGAAGTGAATATTCGCTAATAAAAAGGTAAATGGATAGAGGTATTTCAAATAATTATTGGAATACCCTATATCCATATCCTTGGTCAAATTTTCTATAGCCCTCTTATTTTACATTTTGAAACTAATGAATATTAAAACCCTAAAATGTAAAAATATACAAATATTAATACTCTTATAAAATGGTTAGAAATCCTAAACTCTCAACTTCATGAAAATAGGGATGAAATAAACCTCATCAATACTGAACTTGTATCTATATGGAATAGAAAGAAAGGATATTGATAATATATAAGTAGAATAAATTGAGTACAAAAGGAGAATAAAAACACTACCTACATTTATGCTATTGCAAAAAGTAAAAGGGAAAGAAATGAAATCATAACTGGATAGTGAAGGGGTATCGCATGAGAATCCCATTTACATTGAAAATATATTAAAATCTAAAATTAATACTATCTTCACTTTTGTAGGACAAAGATTTAAAAACCTCATGGCGGAAGCCGCCGCCGTCACAGGTGGAGCCCTTCTTTCCTTGTTAATTTATTTCTTTCCTAATTGGAGCCTGTCTTTCCTGCTGTGTACACCAGCCTCTCAGCGGAAGCTTCCGTCTTCACAGGTCGGCCCAACCGTCAGAAGAAGTGTATCTTTCAAATTGCTGAAAATCGCCTTATACCTTGAATTTTCAAGATTCTCAAAGAAGATAGGCTTTTCTTCGTCCAAAAAATATTTACACTTTTTTGTTGCTTCTAGTTTTTCTTGTGCTCCTCCCTAAACTGATTAAGGGCCTGTTTGGAAGTGCTTATTTTAGAGTAAAAAAGGCTTTTAGAATAAAATTCAAAATTTTAAAAAATTATTAAAAATTATTTTGAAATCTAAAATTATTTTAAATATTTTTTTTCAGAAGCACCTATTTGGTGCTTTTCATAAAAGTGCTTTTGAAAATAAAAAAAACTCTTAAAATACTAAAAGCACTTGTAAGTGCTTCTCCAAAAAAGCACTTCCAAACGGGCACTAAGTCACCAAAATTTGTTAATATTTTTTTATAAATAATTAAATATTAATAAAACATATATAATTATAATATATTTATATGTATAAAATATCGAATAAAATTATAATTTTGTGATCCGAGGAAGTAAACCATTGACTTTAATAAAAATATCATTTCTAATCAAACAATGAGGTGTCTTCTCGTGACAATGCAAGACTTTATGGTTTTCACAACAGTTTCGTTGTTGACCCCATTGGAAATGCTTTTCATTCCGGTGGTTTCCTTATTTTATGGCATGGTTTTGTGCAACTTGAAGTTTCATTTTATTGTGTGCATTTTGACGTTTTAAAAATTAATGAATCTTCCTTTTCATACTATATGATTTGTATACATGCTCCTAATAATTTTGGTAACAGGAAAAATATATGGTATGACATATCTAACTGGAGTAAAGATATATCTGGCCCCTCGATACTTATAGGTGAAGTTAATGATGCTTATATATTAATGAAAAATATAGTACCAATCCAGTTAACATTAATCATCTTAATGAATTAAATAACTTCATCTTTCATAACTCTTTAATGAATATCAAATCTACCGTGTGCTTCTATACTTGGTCAAACAGGAAACAAGGTGATAAATTGGTTATAACTAAAATTAATAGAGTTCTAGCTAATTATGAATGGATAAAATCATTTCCCGCTGCCTCAAGTGCTCATTCTTCCGACCATTGGTTCAGATCATTCCCGTTTATTACTTCATTATGATATTAATATGAACCATAATAGTAAACATTTAAAATTTGAACCTTTCTAACTTGATGACATAAATTGCAGGTCTATTGTGGAGAAAGTCTAGAACATTCCGAAGAAATTGTTCACATTGCCAAATCTCATTAACAAAAGAAATAATATTGTACGAGAATTGAAGAAATGGAGTAGGTAAAAATCATCCTACACAGATTAAATTACTCCAATCTTCCCCAACCAAACATTACAAGAGGAGGAGAAGGAAATTAAAAATCAAATTAAGTTTGAATTTGACTGTGAGGAAAAATACTAGGCGGACTGATCAAGACAGAAATGGCTAACTTATGGTGATAAAAGTACAAAAAAAATTCATATATCTGAAATACAAAGAAGAAACTTTAACAAAATTACTAGAGTCAAAGACAAGCAAGAAGATTGGAAAGAAGACACTATTGAAGTCAAAGATTGTTTCCAAATTCTTTTTAAATCTCTTTTTACTGAACAAGGAGTGAGTCAAGATCAAATGGAAAAAGGAGTTAGGTATATTAAAAACTAAAATTAGTGATGAAATGAATGATAAACTGATAGCCCCTTCGAGTATAGAACAAGTGGAAAAAGAGTAAAAGAATTATCTTCGTTTAAAGCTCATAGACCTGATGGTTTAAATGAAAAGTTTTATAAAAATTATTGGGATATCATTAAAGAAGACGTTTTCAATATGATATAAGATTTCTTTAAAAATAGATATATAATTGAAAAACCTCAATGATACATTAATAACCCTCATACCAAAAAGGGATAATCTAGAGCGATTAGGAGATTATCGTCCTAGCTCTTGTGTCAATTTTGGATATAAAATTATAGATAAAATATTATCTAATAGTTTACAGGGACTGATGAATGATATAGCGTCTCCAACCCAGTCAACATTTATAAAAGGTAGAGCAATACAAGACAATATATTTATAGCTCAAGAACTTTCTTTCTTTATGAGTATGAAAAGAAAAAAGAAAAAACACAAAGTAGCAATAAATATTGATATTGAAATATTATATGATCAGGTTAAAAGAGATTTTCTTTTAATTGTATTAAAAAAGTTAAAAGTTTATGATAAACGGATATTATAGAGAGAAAGATATTTGAAAGTTTTACCTCAAACAGAAGTATAAGATAAGATGATCTCCTTTTTTTTATTTTTTATTTTACCATTTCAACTGAATATTTATTTGAGATTGTTTTTCAAAATAATCCCTTAAAATAATTTTAGACTCATATCAGTATTTTAGATTTTTAAAATCACTGTTAAAAAAAAAATTACTAAATTAGCTACTTTTCATTTTAGTTTGTTTTGTCTTTTGTTTTCTTTACTTTGACTTTTGTGCGTTAGGCACTTCCATTGTCAAAAATTTAAAAAGAAAATCTTACTGACTTTTTTTAGAAAAAATAAACTATCTTAAGATAATGATTCAAATTACATTACGATCTCATCCCATTTGGCATTAGATTTTGAGTGACACCAATGCATGGCAGCTATATACGTGTAATCAATATACCAACCTGACCACCTCATATATTTTCACAGTTATTATATATTTAGTCTTTCCTTATCTCTTCCAATACCAATAACAATTATATATAAAGTATAGCAGAAACAGTGTGAGACATAATATATATCTACGATGGCTTCAAGTGATGAGACACCACAAGAAATGCCTCCAGGAGATGGCTCTATACCACCTGGAAAGCCTATGACAATAGGGCAACATCTGATCGATAAAGGGGCTCAGTTGATTCAGCCCTTAGAGCCTATCAAGCAACTTACCCTTCATGCTTGCACTTTTGCTTCGTATAGCCATGATATGACTCGCCAGATCGAGACACACCATTATATTACTCGTCTTAGTCAGGATTTTCTTCAGTCTGCTGTTTATGATTCTGGTGATTCTAAAGCCCGTCTTATTGGTAACAAACAATCCCTCTGAAACCCGTTCAACCAAATTCATATTTAATTTCATTCTTATAAAAAATAATTTATTTATTAAGTTTGATATAGTTTAGATTGTTTGCATCTAAAAAGACTTTTCTCTTGGTATATACAGGTGTGGAATATATGGTGTCGAAAAGAATCTTTGATAGTCTTCCACCAGAGGAACAAAAGTTGTGGCATTCTCATGGTTATGAGGTTTCTTCTATTATCTAATTTATTTCGTACTAGGTATTTTGTTGCTATTCTATAACAATGATATATATTGAAATGATATCCAGATCACATCGGGCCTATGGATTAACCCACGTTTCCCGGAGATGTTTCAGAAGTCTGAACTGCAAGATCTTGCTTTAACTTATGGCAAGTTTTGGTGCACATGGCAAGTTGATCGAGGTAAGAGAATTGGTACATAATCACCACAATTAGCAGGTCTTCGGTAGCAAATTTCACCTTTCATTGCTGAAATGAAGAGGTGGCTGACGAAGTTCCCTAACTGGAAGGTCAACTTCCTATTAAGGAAGTTTAATAACGTCACAGATCTCGCTGCGTCTAAAAGTGCAAGACGGAACATTGATATGTCGAAATGGAAGAATGGGTCTTTAAATAATTTTTATATTTTCTTAAAATCGCTGTATAAACGTTCGTAATGTATATTTTATCCTGAAAAAAAAAGTAATTAATTGTTTGGTTGTTAAGGTGATCGACTTCCTCTTGGTGCGCCTGCTCTAATGATGTCTCCACAAGCATTGACCATGGAAACGTTGAATCATGAGTTAGTTATAAAAAGGAATGAGAAGTACAATGTATCGGCTGAAGATCTGATACAAGAGAGAGCTGACATTGTCTTACCAGAAACCATAAGTCCTTATCCGACAGATTCATGTGCAGATTACTGGATGCATAATGGAAAGGGGTTCTCTATTCGTATAGAGCCAGCAGATATGAAACTAAGGGCACCTTTCCTCCCTTGAATGTGTGCTACCTTGTGTTAACGTTTCACCAGCATCTATAGATTGTATTTTTAGTCACGGGCATGTATCTTGCTACAAAAAATTAAAGAAAGGGAAAACTAAATTTTATGTTGAAATTTCTCTTGTTTTCTGTCACCGAATGTATATAAGATAAGAAAAGCCTGTGTTAATCTTAGCATCTCCTCTAAACCGTAACTGATTTTTGTGGCTCTTCAGAAGCTTGATGAAGCTTGTATAAACCTGTTTCAAGGTGAGGTGATGAATCTACCTTTTGAATTGGGGGATTTTGAATTGGAGGATTGAGAGGGATAAGATTTTTTTTTTTTTTTTTTTGGTCGCAAAACAAACGGAACGAAACCAAAACTTAAAACAAACTATTCATCCGATCCCCATCTTCTTCATCCGATCAGTGATTTGTAACTCTGCTTCTTGTAATTGTTTGGCTCCGTGTCTAGCTCTTTTTGCAAGACGACTGGCCTGACTGTTGATCCTCCGGGGAATAAAAGTGAAGGATATCGGTTCAGCTTCCGCCGCTTTCCGCCTGATTTGACGAATAATCGGCTGAATTGTCCATCTTGCCCCTGACACCTGCCTTATACCTTGTATTAATTCAAGGTTGTCTGAGCATACCATCTTCGACTCCCGTACATTGTTTTCCACTGATTTGACCGCTTCCAGTACAACTAAAGCTTCTCCTTCCAGAATAGTGTTACACCAGGCATTTCCGCTGAGGTTTGATATTTTATCTTCCTTACGATTGTTAATTTGTATGCCTATTCCAGTTGGTTCATATCTTGTGTTGAAAGAGGCGTCACATGTGATAATAATATCTTGATTTCCAATTTCCGTTTCATTGTTGCTTTGATTTGTGTGGTTGACATTCTCTTCATTTCTTGTCCAGTTATTGCCATGCAACTCTCCCATTAGTTTATTCGTGTTTCTGATAATTTGATCTATTTGAATGCTTGTCCCTTCATGATGTGCCTTCATTCTTGCTTTCCATGTATTCCATAGAAGGATTAGGATGTAATCCGTGACGATTCGCTTATCCCATCCTCCTTTATTATACGTATCGATGATCCCAAGTATCCAATCCCCTATGCTTCCAATTTCTTCTTGTTGAATATTGATTTGTAAAGATGATGCTGCCCATATAGACTTGTTAATGTTACATTTGTAGCAAAGTATGCTCAGTTGTTTCGTTTTGGTTTGTGCACCATGAGCATCTTGGAGTGTCTGAGCAGTTTCTACTGTAAAGATTTGCTGCTGTCGGTATCGCGTTTCTACATGCTTTCCATGCAAAATGTCTTATCTTTTTCGGTGTATTTCCGTTCCATATAGTTTTCCATAATGTTGTTTTGGTGTTCTCAACCGTTGATGTTGATGATTGTGGTTCTTCCATTGTTGTCTTTTCTGTAAGAATTTTGTAACCCATTTTCGTAGTATAATTTCCTTCCTTAGAGTGAGGCCAGATTATTCTATCTTTTTGATCTGTGTTCATAAGTCTAATTTTGTAATCTCTGGTATTACCGGTGTTGGAAAAATTTCGTCTAGTTTCTCTTCATCCCATTCGTCTTTATCTTGTTTCCATAACTCTCGTACTCTTTGGTAATTACAGTTCTCTGGTCTGTCTATTTTCCATTTTGTGTCTATCCATTTATCCGTCCAAATATTGGTCATCCTCCCATCCCCGATCTGGTGGATCAGGTGTGTTTTGATAAAGTCTCTCCCTCCCATGATGCTCACCCAACTCCATGTTCGGTTTTGTCTAAGCTTTACATGCATAAAATCAGATTTGGGAAAGTAAATACCTTTAAGGAGCCGAGCCGCTAGAGAATTTGGGTTGTTAAGAATCCTCCATGCTTGTGCGCCTAGAAGAGCCGTGTTCATTCTTTTTAGGTCTTTAAACCCAAGTCCTCCCATAAGCTTTCCAATCGTTAGTTTTTCCCAGTTCATCCAATGAATCCTATTTCTTTCGCCTGAGCTCCACCAAAAGTTTGCGATAGCTGAAATTAAACGCTTACAAAAAGTAATCGGGTATGAGAAGATTGACATAGTGTAAACAGGTAAAGCTTGTAATACTGCTTTGATTAGTACTTCTTTTCCTCCTTCCGATAATAATTTTGCTTTCCAGCCTTCCGTTTTTGAAAATAATCTCTTTGCTATCCATTCAAGAGCTTCAATTTTTGATCTTTTGTGGCATAACGGTATCCCTAGGTATTTGCCTAGATCATCCGTTTCTACCATCTGAAGCTGTTCCGTAATACTAGCCCTTGCTTCTTCAGTTGTATCGTTGCTAAAGATAATAGCTGATTTGTTATAGTTGATTTGTTGTCCTGATCCTTCACAATAGTCTGTCATACATTTCTTGAAAGCTTCTATATTTGTGTTATTAATGGTAATGAAGAATAAAGAATCATCCGCAAATAGGAGATGTGAGATTTTCGGACAATTTCTCGTTATTTGAATACCTTGTATCTGTCCTCATTGCTTGCAGCGTCAACGAGACTTATAAGCGCTTCTGTCATAATAGAGAATAGAAAAGGGGAGAGCGGATCTCCTTGTCTTAAGCCCCTTCCTGATTTGAATTTAGGCATTCTCTGTCCGTTGAAATTAATTTGAAAAGTAACGTCTGATATACAAGTCTTTATCCCAAGCTTCTGTAAAAGTGTTAGTACAAAATCCCATCTAACCTGGTCATACGCTTTGGCCATGTCGATCTTAATACTCGCCATTGGTTTTGGGTTCTTTCTTTTCCGAGTCATGTAGTATGATAGTTCTTGTGCAATTATAATATTATCTTGAATGGCTCTTCCTTTAATAAAGGCCGCCTGTGTCGGAGATACAATCTCATTCATAATCTTTTGAAGTCGATTTGCTAACATCTTCGCAATAAGTTTGTATCCGAAGTTAATGCACGAGATTGGTCTATAATCCCCTAGAATAACCTGTATATCACCTTTCGGAATAAGAGTAATTAACGTATCGTTCATATCCTCCAGTGGTATATTGTTATGAAAGAAATCTTCAACAACTTTAAATACGTCGTATCTAATAATATCCCAAAATTCAATG
Organism: Nemophila menziesii; assembly: GCA_029959085.1. Classification (NCBI taxonomy): domain Eukaryota; kingdom Viridiplantae; phylum Streptophyta; class Magnoliopsida; order Boraginales; family Hydrophyllaceae; genus Nemophila; species Nemophila menziesii. Next base: position 24,757,945 of record JARWIR010000004.1, on the reverse strand, counting down.
TAGAATTTACCATTGAGACCATCAGGTCCAGGTGCTTTCGTTGGGGACATTTGGCTAAGTGCTGCTTCCAGTTCCTCCATGGTTGGGTTTTCTATGAGCTTTTGATTCATGTCTTCACTAATCTTTGGCTTAATAAAACGGAGGGCACTGTTAATTTGCCCCCTATCACCTTGTTTTTCTTCAAACAGTTGGTTATAGAAGCTTTGAAAGTTGGTTTTCACTTCTGATATATCCTCGATCCATTGTCCTTGTCCATTTTGTATTCTCGTAATCTTATTTATGGCTCTTCTTTGCATAGTTGCCATGTGGAAAAATTTAGTGTTCTTATCCCCACATGTGAGCCACTGTTGTCTCGCTCTATCCGCCCAATATTCTTCTTCACATTTGTATTCAAAAGAAAGTTCAATCCTGAGTTGTTCTTCCTCATTTTGGTTTTCAATTGTGGGTATCATATTTGTAATTTGTGTCAGTCTCTTTTGTATTTTTTTAATTTGTTGTTGGTGATTTTTGAAAGTGTTTTTACTCCAAGCTTTGAGTGCTTGAGTTGTAGCATCTTTTTTCTTAAGATAGTTCGTCAGTGCTTGTTGATTAGAAACCTCCTCCCAACTTTGTTGGACCACATCCCTACATTCACAATTTTCAAGCCAATGAGACTCAAATTTAAAATATTTTTTACCCCGAGGCGCTTTAGAGTCTTGATTGAGAATGAGTGGTGAGTGATCAGACCCTATTGCTGGTGGAATAAAGACTTGAGCATTGCTAAATTTTGTTATCCATTCATAAGATCCAAACACTCTATCAATTTTACTCTTTACACTTCTATCCCCTTTTTGTCTATTGTTCCAGGTGAAATTGCATCCCTTAGAGTTAATCTCTGCCAAACCATTGTTATTAACAAAAATTTTAAAATCAATTATTTGTTGTGTATTTGGTGGAGACAAGCTACATTTGTCTTCCATATTGAGCAGGTTATTAAAGTCGCCCATGAGTACCCATGGTTTGTTGTTCTTGTCATTCCAGTATGTAATTTGATTCCATACTGTTAATCTATCATCATAGTTGTTAGGCGCATGTACACAAATCAAATAATACGGAAATACAATATCATTAATAAGGAAAATACCGTAGTAGCGATTACAAAAGATAATATCAAGCCTAATAGTATCATTCCAAACCATCAAAAAACCCCCTGAATGATGCGCACTACCTAAGGGGTCAAAAAAGAAGGAATTCTTAAAACCTAACATTCTAAGGGTATCCTTCGCATCCACTTCACATAGCATAGTTTCACAAAAACAAAAGATATCGGGCCTATAGGTGTTCAAAAGATTTCTAGTCTGATTAACTGTCAATGGTGCCCTTAACCCTTGACAGTTCCAAAATATTGTATTCATTTTCCGATGGCGGCCTTCGGAAAGCCGCGAACCTCTTGGATATTAGCAGGTGGGTCAACCATTTTCTTACTCCTCCTTACACTTTGAACCTCCTCGCCACTCTCCACCTCCACATCATTGCACTGTCCTCCCAACCTAGCATCGTAATCATCTTCTTCCTCCTCCTCAGGTTCGAAACGTGAATCTTCTTCATTTTCTGTGTTTTTTTGTTGTGAAATTTCAGAGTCTGTTATATTCACGAAACCCTTATCACTGGAAGTATCATCCTCACTATCTTCATTGCTCGCCACTGCCACTGCCTTGCCTTTCTCATTTGCCTCTAGTCTCATTCTTTTAGGGTTTTGGTCTTCTCTTTTCTTCTTGCTTCTTGTTCGACTTGCAATTCCAAGTTTTTTCTTACCCCACTCCTCACGATCCCCCGTCATTGCCTCAAAGAAGTCACGCCTTCGTTTTTAGGGATAAGATTGGATAATAACAATCTTATCTAAAGAATTAGATGGAAATTTTTATTAAGAATATTTATCATTTTTATTAACCTATATATTTAATTTTTTTTAATTTAATAAGATTAAAAAAAGAGGCAATTACCAATACCATCCTAGAAGGAGGTGATATTGCTCATAAAAGTCATATAAAAACATAATTAGACAATAATATCCTTTATACCCTTTGACAAAATATTCCCAACAAACTAAATTTTCCCGCCAAAAAATTTCCGACCAATTTTTTCCGGCCAATTTTTTTTCCCACCAAATTATATTTGGAGGTCATGTTGTTTAATAGACAAATTTCACAATTAGATAATGAGTCAAACCTCTTCTTCTAACCTTTATATAAATAGTCAAATTTTCCCACCAAATATGTTGTTCTTATGAATACATCCTACCAAACTAGTTTTGATTTATGTTGTTATTTGGTAAGAAAAGTCCCACCAAATTACTTACTAAAGTGGTAGATTTCTATGCATAAACTTCTATATAATGTAGAATTACGTCTAAGTTACTTTCGAATATTTAGATACAATATTTGAAAAAAATGATATCTAATATAATTTGTCTTGTTTAATATAATGGGTTGACTAACAAAAGATTATGGGTGAATTATATATAGGGTCTTAGGAGCACTATTTTTTCTCTATAGAGTAGTGTCTTGAAAGTTGTTATTGTTAGGGACCTCATTTTTTACAATAGTCTTTCCTACCCTTACTAACACTAAAAGACAAAAAAGTATGATGTCACTGTTTCTCTCTCCTCTACCACTACCCACCTACCACCCATCTCCGACCTCCGGCCACCGACCACCGACCACCGACCACCGACCACCACCACCGACCACCGATCTCCGACCTCGGACCTCCGGCCACCAGTGAACGGAAAAAACATAGAGTATTGGAAAAAACTGAGAGTACTCTATGAAAAAGGCAGAGTACTCTCAGTTTTTTCCGATACTTTATGAAATAGATAGAGTACTCCGAGAATTAAAAAAATACTCTGACAATTTAAACGAATACTCTATAAAATATAGAGAGTACTCTATGAAAAATAGAGAGTACTATTTGAAATTACATAAATACTCTATAAAAATCATGTGTATCATTTAATAAACATTTCTATTCAAAAATTAAAACGATTTACAATAGATAAATAAAAAAAACCTAAACTAATTACAAGTTGACCAGATCTGGTCAAACCAGATCTGAAAAAAAAAAAAAACTAACCTAAGCTAAAAAAAAGAAGTCTGGCGAAGCACGAAGCAGCGCTGCAAGTCTTCTTCACCGGAACCTTGCACGAACCAGCACCACCACCGCAGCTTCAGGAGCTCGATCTGCTTCTTCTTCTTCTCGCGTGAAGCAGCCATGGAATCAGTCTCGAACGGAGGTCTTCTTCTTCGAACGGAGGTCTTCAATCTCGAACGGAGGTCTTCTTCTTCGAACGGAGTTCACATCTGGTCCTCTTCGCGCAGCAACAACGACCCAACCACCGCGAGCTCGTTTCACCTTCTTCCACCTCCGGCTCTCTTCGCTGGAATGGAAAACCGCAGGGAATGGAAGCTCCTTACCTTCTTCCACCTCGAACGGCTTCGATCTGCAGATCTGCTCCGATGTATTAATGGCAGCTCCGATTTCTTAAAGGAAAACCGATTTCGTGGAGTGTGATGGTGAAGGAGAGCTCGCCGGAGCTTCAAGCAGAAGAAGGAGTGCTCGGCGGTGGTGGTGGTGGCCATTTCGGCGGTGGTGGTGGCCATTTAGGTGGTGTCGGTGGTGGTTGAGAGGAGAGAGGAGAGAGGAGAGAGGAGAGAATTCAGTGAGGTGAGTAAATGAAATTAGAACGTGAATGAAATTAGAAATAGAAATTAGTATATATAGGTATAGAAAAAACAAAAGAAGGGTAGTCTAGTAATTGGGATTTTGGGGTTCATGTGTTAAAAAGTTTCTGAGGTCTTTAGTAAGAAGAGGCTCTAGGTGGGGGTGCTAACTCGAAGAGGGGGGTGTGGTCAAGACCCTAAGTGTCATTATCTCAAAGATTATTTATTGTTAACTAAGCTAATAATCGTAAAATATACTATGCTTTAACATATATATATAACAATATGTAAATATCAATATATATATATATATATATACTCACACTAGTGTAAACACCTTTGTCTGTAACAGAAAACTCATCAATCTCACACTCATCTTCAGCTTTTTCTTTACCAGGTTTTAACTGTTCAGTTAAACATTCAATCAATCTCTTGTTTATTAACCTCAATCTTTGGCTTATTAACCTCAATTTGGTTTACGATTAATAATATCTCCTTTTTTACGTGATTTTTTCCTTGGACCTTCAGCATAATCATATTCATCATCTTCTTGCTTAGTTACACTATATTTATGATTCCTTGTTATTCTTCGTGCTATATTTATGTAAAGTGCAGCAAGAACTTCATTTCGTTTCTCCTTTCCAAGTACCTCAATAATAGCCCTTCCTTGTGCTTCAGTACTTGCACCTTCATCATCACTGCCCCCTTCAAGAAGGGATTTTCCGAATGCCACCTAAATCACGAAATTAAAATTAAGATATATACATATCTTTAATAAAAATACATACAAGAGATGAAAATAACAAACCTTAAACAAAAGATAAGCAATCTGAGCATAAAAAGATGACAAAGAAGGAAAGATATCCAAGTAATAGGTAATGGAACTATGTATCATATTTATGAATCTAAGTGATGTGGTGTCAGATAGCCACAAGTACACACCCTGATTAGGAAAAAAGAGGAATATTCTGATCATATAAGTATATCAAGGGTTTGATCATGAAGAAATTAAAGTTCTACTTCTTTACGCAATTGCAACCAATATACAGAAAAAGGTTAACGTAACAGTTTAGACAATTACTACTCATACCTTTTGACCCCATAACTATTACAATTATCATTCTATCTACCATATCTGGAACCATTTACAAGTTTATCCATCTGATAAAAATTGCATCTCAAACGTGTAAGAACTTGTAATAAAGCCTCACTTGCAACATTCACATCTCCAATAATCTAAAAATCACAACATTTTATCATTTGTAAAACATTGAGGAGTATATAGACAAATAAACAAACATTCACCTGCAACATTTCAAATATAAGATTACTCGCTCTAGTTGAACGTCTCATCTCACTAATAATCGCTCCAGCTTTTCCTATTAAACACCCTAATTGTAACTCCCCATATATAAAAAACCTGCAATCCAGCTCCAATCTCGGCTTGATTCAACCCTTCCAAGCCCCTTTCCAGAACTTTCATCCATTCTCCCTGATTAACTGTATAAGAAGTCAAGAATGGTTTGCTTCTTATTTGTTTGATTAGACTCTGAATCTTTGGAAGTAGATTGTTTATTCCCGAGATTGGAATGAGGCTCGTTAATGGGGTTAATGGGGATATGGGAGAAGACTGTGAGAGCAGAAAGATCGAGAGGGTAATCGAATAATACTCGGAAGCCAATCACAACTTCATGGGGCATTGAAGACGGCGTTGATAGCGGTGGTGATGATGTCGGGGTGGTGGTGATGATGTTGGAGTGGGGGTGATGATGTCGGAGTTCTTTGTTAGGTTGAATATGATCTGATGAATATTAATATATATTAGATTAATTAAAAGAAAAAAAGAAAACAAAGGGCAGAAAAGGAACATGAAATTTTTTTTGGGACTTTTTATTAAACTAGAGATGCTAGAGGGCTATTATTATTAGTTTTGTGACTTAAATGGTAATTTATCCTTTATTAATTTTCTGAAATAAAATGGTAACAGAGTCAGGCGAAAATAAATAAAAACAACCGACAGTTGCAGCCGAAGCCGAGCAAGACCGGTTCGAGAAACTTATCCCAGACCCGAGAGGTCATAATAGAGGTATAATTTCTTGTAATAAAAATATAATTTATTATTTAATTAATTTTATTTTTAATAAATAATTATTTGATATTGAATACTGTATAAGAGAAGCTGAAAAAACAAACTAAGAAGTCGTAGACTTTTTTCGACGAGTAAACCTAGAAGGAGATAGAAATTCTACCTTTAGGTGGCGACTTCGAGCACATTTCTTATGACGCGGCTACATATACATAGAAGGACGGATGTTATAAAGAAGTTAGCGTACGTTTTCTTTTTCAATTGCTTCAAATTAATTAATTATTTTAAATTTAATTTTTTATTATTTTAATTTATTTTTAAATTAAAATCTAATTACAGGGAGTATATTGGGATAAGTTAAAAAAAGAGGGTCATCGAGGCCGGATCCGAGGCTGCTGATGTTCCAGTGCAGGAACAAATTGATGCCATACTGGAGACTATAACGGAGGTCAATGCCCCACCGAAGACAAAATATTGGATGTCAGCCATTGGTTCGGTCCGGAAAAGAACCCGGATTCTACACAGTCGGACCCTTCGGTAAGGCAAAATGAGCAGCTACTCCGGGCGATGCTGGCAGGGACAAGTACTTGACCCTATACCGAATCCGGCCACTATACCGACCTCCTCCACAACTTTTACGAGTCAGTCGCCGAGCATGGTGGACACGCTCCTCCAAGCGTTGAATAGTATGAGAGCCGTCCAAGGTCTTCCCTCGATCGCCGCCCCCGAGGTCCCAATCCACTAAACAAAGAGCAGATGAAGAGGAAGAAAAGAGATTAAGTGATCCGTAAGTGTTCGTGTTTTGTTGGTGTTGATTTGATATTTTATTGGTTTATTTTGACTTTTATTTCACTATGTTCGACTCGATTTTAATTTTATCATGGTATTTTCTATAAATTTGTGGATTTTATTTATTTATGAATTTTATTTGTATTATATTTAAAATTAAAAAAAAATTAAATCAAAACAAAATACAAATTAATTAAAACAAAAAAAATCTAAAATATAATTTTTAAAAAAATAAGTAATTAACGACGATGTATGTCGTCGCTAATATTATACACGAAAAAAATATCAATAATTCAAGATTAAATTATATACTTAGCGACAAAACATTTGTCGCTAAGTTTAGTCGCTAAGTTAATAATACGAAAAAAAAAAAGAAAAAAATTTATAATTCGGATAAAAAAATGATTAATTAAAAAATATTATCGACGAGATTCCTCGTCGCAAAATGAATAAATATAGAGACAAAACAATTTGTGGAGAAGCTTCTTTAACAGGGCGAGATTACTCGGTTTCATCGGTAAAACGGCCATTTACCGACAGATTTCTAGGACAACTTACTGATATGAAAAATACCAACGACACGCGTCATATTGTAGTGTATCTCCATAGCCAAAAATATAAAAAACATAAAAACAGTTAATTGCTAATGTATAATTGCTAATATAGTATAAATATATTATAAATCTATATTAAATATGTCAAAAATATAAGTTAATTGCTAATATATAATATAGATATATTATAAATCTATATTAAATGTAAAATAATGATTTAAGGTTTTTAGTTATAAATATCATTTTCATATAAGTAATGATATTTGTCACCCTTTGTGTATCACCTTTTTATCACCTCCTACGTGTATGCCTACATGTACCAATGAATGGATTTCTCTATCCTATTTAATTTTTCTCTATCTTCTATTCAAGGAAATCAAAACATATATATAGAAGGGTGATAAAAGGGTGACATGAAAAGGGGTGACATATATCATTACTCTTTTCATATTAAATAAATAAAAATTAATTAATGATATCCATGATAGACGAAACCAGAAATGATCCTAACTTAGAAAATTTGAACTATTAAATAAACTATGGAATACCTTACTTATAATATACTAATATAATACATTAATATATATATATACATTGCGTCAATTAAACACGAGATGCATCAATCATCTCTGTGTGTTCAAGGGAACGGAACCATTTTCTTCATCTCTGTAGGTTCAATATCTATTGTAAAACATTTTCCATGTTGCTTCCAATAGTCTGCTTGGGGATTGATCCATTCCGGTTCTATAATTTCCAGCCTCCCACTCTTGAAGCTATCCGTAGATATGTTGTACTTGTCATCTCTTTTCTGAACCAATTCTGGTCTCACTAACCCCAAGTTCACCGGTTGTGGTGACATCATAAGCACAGGTGGACCTAACGGGAGCTTATCACCTCTATCAGTCTGCCATGTACACCAGAATTTGCCATAGGTTTTCGTTAGATTTGCAAGATCAGGCTTCATAACAGCCTCAGGAACCCGTGGATTCACCCAAAGACCTGATTTAATCTGGAAAATAGAGGGTCATTAATTGTATGTCACTATTTAGTCAAGGAAATAGAAAAATGTACAAACCTCATAAGCATGTGAATGCCAAAGCTTTTGCTCATCAGGTGTCAAGGTTTCAAAGATGTTATCTGATACTATATACTCCACTCCTACAAAAGACACATACACAATCATAATTTGGTTTAATACTTCATCAAGTAAAGGTGCCAAAACGATGAACTTACCGATAAGGCGTGCTGTGGAATCATCGGAATCATAGACAGCACATTGAAGAAAATCTTGATTAATACGAGTAACATAGTGATGAGTTTCAATTTGACGATTCATATCATGGTTATACAATGCAAAGGTGCAAACATGTTGGCATATCTGCTTAATGGGTTTCAACGATTGCATCATCTGAGCACCTTTGTCCAGCACGTGCTGGCCCATTGCCATTACATTTCCTGGAGGAATATTTTCTTCTCCTGATGTAGCCATTTTTTTGTTAATTTCTTTCCTCTTGTTCGTAAAATAGTTGTGAGATTATAAAAGAAATGGATTGCCACGTGTACATGCTAAAAATATTGAGCTGGATAAAGTTGCCACGTTTTGAAAGCATTCTATGATGGCTTCATCTTATCAAGACACGTTTTAATTGGTGCTATTATTGAGTTTGAAGATGAGGATGGAAAAAGGTTTGGTCATAAACGGACCCAAGTAATGGGCCAGTTTGTTTTTATATATTTTTGGGTTTGTTGTTTGTCTAAATGCTTTTTAAGTTGAGGTGTGTATTTCGGACCTTACCCGTATTTTTACATCCTAATTCGTAGAACTCATAAACACGCTAACAATCCATCATCTCGAAGAAAGAAGTTGAGGTCTACACTAGGTAATGGGCTCAAATTGTTAAAGCTAAATTTGGTGCATCCAAGGTGATTGTAATAAAGTCATGAAAAATAGAAAGGAAATTGCATGCAACTGAACTAGCTAATAATGCTACGGAGATGATTGAACGTAAATATGATTGGAAGGTTATTTTTTTCTATTACATGGGAGGTTTTAAAACTGGATAAAATATAAAAATAACAAGAAAAATATATAAGCTCTAATCCTTCAAGATCGATGTGAATACTCGCCGCGACACTTTCCATTAACATATATTTTTTACTAACGCGCTCCAAATACCATCAGGCGGATCCTTAAATACACTATGTGTATCTCTGGTTTTCGTCCCTTGCCTTGCTAACCAGTCCGTACAATTGTCCCTCTTTTGAAATATGGCTTGAATATTAAAATCTCTATTTACATTCAATAACATCCTTATCTCCTCTACCCTGAAAGCCATTGCCCCTCCCTCATTCGCTCCCTGTTGAATTAAATTCAAAGCCTCTCTAGAATCCGTTTCGATATCTAGCTCCAGAATCCCCAATCCAGTTGCCATTTTTCACCCTTCATGTATCGCTCTCAACGTTGCATCCACTATCGATGAGCACTTGACATCCATTGTGAATCCTTTTATCCACGATCCCTCCTTGTCCCGTATCAATCCACCCGCACCACCGATCATTTGCCTTACTAAGAAGCCACCGGTTGTGTTGAGTTTCATACCCCAAGTGGGTTTGTACCACCCAACCCATTCTATTCTATCACAAGCCATTGTGATCGTCATACCTTAGTATACATCATCGCTCTCCACTTAGCTTTGCCAATCAAAGCACTCTCACTTGGAAACAACACATTATTAAATATTGCATCATTCCTAGCATTCCAAATAACCCCTAACAATGCACCCAAAAAACAATTCCATTACAAACCATCAAATAAGCCTTTTTCTGCAACACTTTTACTCCACCAAAAGAGCATCTGCAGCTGACTTGCTCGCGTACCAATCCCTTTGTGATGCTGCGACTCTGACAACCTCCCCAGCTCCCCACTCTCCATACTACCTGATAAAGCCATACCCTGGTTTCTAGTAGACCTTTCCTGCTCCTAAAGATGATCAGGGACACCTGCACTTTCTTCTCGGAGCTGCAGAACATGTACCCTTTGAATCAGCTCATCAAGATTTCTGAAATTGCACGAATCAGTCCCTGGTCTGCCTCCCCCACTTCGACCTTCCCCACTCATACCCAGCTCACCAAACCGAACCCCTCTCCCCTAAACCTAATAACCCGCCTCAGGCTCCTCGCTACCCCACCAAACCGCTATAACATTATTACCAACCTCCATCACCCAATCATCCACTCCAGAAGCCACTCGACTCACCCCCCCACACATACAAGGACCTCATTTCCCACTGAATTTCTTTCCTAACTCTCTCCCAAACTTTAATCACCTGATCAAATTCCCTAAAAAGATGAAAAGAATCCTTCTCACAAACCACACACCATGGACACAACCCAGATACAGCCATACCCCTTTTATGCAAATTTATTCCGGTCGCTAGTCGCTCATGAACCGCCCGCCACACTAGAACCCGGTTGCTTTCTGGGCATCTCAATTTCCATATTTTACTGTATATAATACTATTTTCTCTATCATTGTCAGGCCCTTCCTAAATAGTTGACTTTACTGTATAATCCCATGTGTTTTATTTTCCCAAATAATTTCCTCACTTCACTCACCATCCAAGATCACACAAAGAGCCTTTATCTCATCAATCTTACTTGGTAGAAGAAGTGATTGGAACCTCTCCAATTCCATGTACCATCCTCATTCACATAGTCTCTTACCTTTTCCATTCTCATGTCCCTACCAATCAAAGACCAGCCTATTCAATTAGTGGCTTGTTGGTGTGGCTTAAGGTGTGATAAATTAATGATATAAATAAGTGCAAATACACACCCTAAACTAACACTGTACTGCAAGTATTACAGGACGTATGCAAGTTTTAATGATAAGAAGATTCGTTCCTCAGGGACTGACGAAAGTTAGAGAGAACTTATGCAAATTATCAAGTGCAGATATTAAAGATAGATAATAATACGCAAGTAGAAAGAAGAGAAAGATAGATATTTATTTGGTTTTTAATAAGAAAACTAAACTACTAAATTAAAGACGGAAAATAAATAACAGAAAAGAAAAGAAGATAGTATGAACGATATAACTTAGGTTTTACTAGTATGCACTAATCCTTCTAATTCTATCTATTAGATCTAATTCATAAGGGAGAATATTAGCTCTTGGTATACTTAGTCAGGATTCTAAATTCCACTACCTTAGACCTTGAGAGCGACTAAGGGGGCTACGGCACAACCAAGACGAGGACTCAAATAGGGTTATCAAACGCCACTAAGGCCCTATCCAGCACACTACAATCAATTGGTGATATGGTGGTTAAAACAAACCTTAATGACTATCTAGTTAGAAGTATGTTTTGTCAGAGCTGCTATCGACACTAGACGTTATGTGGTGGTTCAATAGTTAAACACCCTGTCAAGGAGACCATCTAACTACTATTAAGGTAATCCTATACGCATGCATTCGCAAGGAAAACAATCATTAAATCAAAACACATAATCAAATATAAAGGTAAGTAGCTAATATCAGATTAAAACGTATAATTCCCAAAGAACTTAGATAGAAGAATTAGAATTCATAGATTATACATTATGCAAAACCTAAGCTAAGAGAATTAGTTCATACAAAGAAATGAAGAAGAAAGAATTACAAAATAAGAGGTTGAAGGAGACATGATTGATGCACCGCTCCCTCCAGACTTCTTCTCTTGTGTTGCAGCTTCCTCTTGGCCTTAGGGTCTGGCCAAGGATGATTTAAGAGTGTTAAGAGGCTGTATTTATAGGGTATAGGTTGACCTAATTCGTTTCTTGGAGATAACTTCAAGTAATGGGCTCCTGGCCCAACCCAAATTCGTAAGATAAACACTGCTGCGTTGTTTTGAGTGTATCTTCTTCGTTATTGGTCGGATTTTGCTCCACAAGATACCAAAAGAATCGCAACAGAATTATATAGGCCCTTTAGAAGGAAATTACCAAATTCGGCCTATTTCTTAGGTAAAAACACCAATCTTTGGACGTGTACTGCAGAATCCCAGATTTAGGCAGCTTTTCCTTTTCCTATTTGAACTCAGTTTCCTTCTATCTCCAATTTCCATGCATATCTCTTTCCATAAGTTGAAATCTTTGACTTGGACTCTAATTAATCTCCATAATTATCTTTAAAGCTTCACACTAAATAAACAATTAAACCCAATATGCTCTAAAAATAATAATTCTACAAATCAAGACTCAAAATAGGAAAGTGCACTAAATTAAGCTAAAATCAACCTATAAACTAATAAATAAGCCTAAAATGATGTCTCAAGAGTGTATTTTACTATCACAAATGAGGAGACATCAAGACCCCCAACTCAAAGTTGTATCGTCCCGATACAATAAAAGTAAAGAACAGTAGGTAGTCAAGAAGAAGAAGTAGGAGGAGAATAAGAACAGAACACAATAAATGATCCTAGAGAAAAATATCTAAATAGTCTCATGTAGTAATGCTCAAGAAATAATGCACAAATATGCTTAATATACAGGTAATCAACAATCCATAAATTCAAGTCCAGATTAATTTCGCAATGCCAGAAGGAGAGGATGATAACTTAGTTCAGGTTAATGGCTATAGGTTGTTCATAGGTCCCAAATACAACATCCAATGGTCCACTTACCTACTACCTAATAGCTCAATTGTTTCTCCATCTAGTAGTTAGAAATCCTAAGGTCTTGGTTATAACCTGGCTTAAGGATGGGTGTGGAATATTTGGATAATGAAAAGTGAGCTTTTGGCTCTCTCCTCACTAGCCATCAACGAATCGCCCTAGAGCTTGAGTTTTCACTCGAAGATGTTCTCACTCAACCCAATTTATTGATGCTTTTGATTTGCATCCCCAATAATCCCAAATAAAACCTTTTATGATGATATACAAATTCCACTTTGCCGGTCCGAATATATATTCCTTTCATATCAATTTTTTTCTTTTGTATAGCTATGACTCTCTTTTCGAAATATCACGCTATTTTTTTTTTCATATATATATTCTTTCTTTTTAATGCCCTTGTTGGCAAATTTAGCTCGTAGCTTCTTTTTCATTCACTATTACCCCGGCAAAGGGTTACAATAATAACAATTCATCATCAATAAAATCACAAAGATAATACCCAAATCCCAAAGTTCCCTAATGATGAAACCCACCACCCCAAACTCAAGCTCTAAAACGAGTTGTCTCAGGTTTTGCGATTCGAGTGCGGGTCATATAGATAAGTCCTAAAACTAGGGGTATGGATTATAATGTGGTGTAATAAAGGCTTTAGAAAGGCTCAAAGGGGCTAAGACGGATAATTAATAACAATAATCAAATAAAAGGGTGAGAAAGTATAAAAGGCTTCAAGTGTTTTAATCATGAAAGAACTGCCTTATTCATTTTTCTAACTACCGGATTTTGTTACTTTTTCACTAATAGTTCATAGACAAGTGGGTTTTCAACTAATTTTAAACCTCACGTTCTACACACCAAATAACTATTCCTAAGTTTCAACGTGACTTCTTAGCATTGCTCATTAACTTTTCTATCCTTTATTTCCTGTTTTCATACATGCATCTAGACAATTTTGCAACATCTTTCAAAAACATACTACTTACTATCATTAACTTAATTAAATCATGCTCAATAGGTACATTCAACATATTCTATGCCTAATTCAACCCAAAAAATTTTAAATTTTATGAAAACACAAAAAGGAAGATGAGGACAACGAATCCCCACCCCCAACTCAAAAATGAGTCGTGTCCCCACGACTCGAAAAAGACTCAAGAAAAATAAAATTTAAAATTAGCATACATATTGCACATAAAGAAATGGTAGGGAAGAAAGAAAACATACTCTTCGAGGCTATTACCTCGCCTTATCGATACTCGGATTAAATCTAATGTATCTTCTTCACCCAACTTCTTATTCGCTTTTTGTTCAGGACACGTGATCATAATAGGATATTGCATTATATAACGTCATGGGAGAGATCGAAAATCCGTATCACCTCCTCATAGATCAACTGTGCCACATCTTCTTCTTCTCCTCATAAAATACAATTCACAAACAACCCAAGCATTCCTAATTTCCACGAATCTTCATGTATTCTCCTTCAACTTCTTCTTCAAATACTTTCTCATAAGAAAAAGGTAGTTCCTTTAATTGTTGCTTCGGAGAAGCTATCAGGGCCTTTGAAGTTTTCTCTTTTTCTCTTGGGTATAAGGTCTTTGATCTAGAGAGGTCGTGTTGTCTTCTTCACTAAATTTGGAACCTTTATGTTCATTGAATCAAACACAGCTAGCTAACCTCTCTTCTCTTGACTTGTTTTACCCATTGAATTGGAACTAGGACTTGTCTCACTTGATTTCTTCTCAATTAAATCCAACACCTTGATTTCTTCATCTCCCATACAGTAGATAATGTTCATGTTCTCTTAATCATCTTAATTGACCCCCAACTCAAAGCTTTAACCACTCTTGAAATTTGGAACTCTTGATTATTGGTTGTACAAGCTTAATTTGGGTTAGGAAAGGTGATTTGATGATGATTATCTATATGGGTAAGATGGATTCTTCATGGATTGGCTTGGATTTAAGAAATTGTAGGATGAATTTTTGAAATTTAAGCTTTTGATTCTTGGATTCAAGGTGTTTTGGGATGATATAGGTGGTTGAATTCCTTGTAATGATGTGGAGAATGAATTGGATGTGTTTTCATGGTAATTGGGTAGTGTTTTGATGATTGGGGAAGGTTTTAATGAGCTTCAATGGAGTTAGGAAAGTTGTGGAGAAGAAAAAGAGGGTTTGGGTTTATAAAATTCGGAACTAAAAGCTTAATACCTCCTTTATAATCACATCCCGTAGGTTTTTCTCTCCCTTGCGGCGCTGCGGACTACCCCTGCGGACCATGGGGTGTACCGCGGGGTACACCGCGCCTCCTACGTCAAAAAACCAGTGGTAGGACCCCATGGCACGTGTTTGTGCGGTGCATGGCGCAGTATAGGGTCCGGTATACCGGACCCATCAGCTATTTTTTTTTCGTTTCTGGATAAAACCCGCGGTAGCAACCCGTAGTACGGGTTTTTGACCACGCGGTGCACCGCGGCTGAGGTCCGGTGTACCGCACGTGGCAAAAACCTCCCCAGCAGCTAGATCTCGAAAAGTTATGCAGTTTAGGCTCAAAAATCACCTGATTCCGATATCCGAGCGCAAAGATATGGCTTGCCGAAGTTTCTCCGTTCCGAAAACTTTGCTCGCTTTCCTAACTCGATTTCTCCAATACCTAATCATCAAAAACACTAATACCTTCCTCAAATATGCAATATCAACTAAAATTAACTAATCTAAACATAAATTAAAAACTAAAAACGCAAAAACATAAAAGAAATTACGGGTTGTCTCTCGTACAGCACTTTTGTTTAACGTCTTTCAAAGTTAGACGTGTTACCTCGATTAAGGATGACGAAATTTCCACCCTTTGCCTTTAATTCCCACGAACTTTTCAGCTCGATTCTTTATAATCATGGATGGTGCCATCCAAGATGTCGTGGGAATAGGTGGCAACTCGATTTCAAGTGTAGCATTACACTCCTCTGTTAATCCATTCATCTCGAATCTTCGTTTGTTAGAAAGAATGTCCTTCATGAACTGACCGTATTTGGACATTCTTGTGAGAGCTTCTACAAACGGTATGCTGTTTTTTAACTTGTTCACCATGTCAACGAACTTCTTGAATTCTAAGTAATTGTCCTTTCTGACACGTGACGGGAATGGTGGAGGAGGACATGTGTTGGTTACCACTGGGCTCTCTTTCTTTTCTGGTGTCTTCTCTTGGACACGTTCTTGTTCAACTACCTCCTCGACCTTATCTTCTGTTGCTTCTTCCCCCCTCTGATCTGGAATAGGGTCTGGTTCTGGTTCTGGTCTTGTTGGAGGTAGTTGTTTTCCACTTCCTAATTCAACTGCATGACAAACTTTGTTTTGTGGAGCACTAGTATCACTTCGGAGTTGCCTTTCTGCAAGGATTTGAGTTTTTTCCACCATTCGTGACATTGCCTGCACCCTCTCCATAAGCGCATTCTGCGAGTTTTGAGATTCTTGCTGGCTATTCTCTATATTGTCAAGTGTTTGCATCAGTCGAGCCAAACTTGAATTCAAACTCGGAGGTTGTTCTTGTGTAGTTTGCTGCATTGAATAAGGAGGTGGTTCTTGATAAGCTTCATTGTAAATAGGCGCTTCTTGATAGATAGGTTGTGGAGGATAGTAAGATTGTGGTCGTGGTTGATAATAATCATCATAATAATGGTTATCATGATGATACGTCTGTTGATCTCCGACCCAATTGTAACTCTGTGGGGGTTGATAGTCAGCGTAATTTCCTTGGGATTGATAATAACCATCATAATAATGGTCTCCTTGATAAGGCATGAAGGAAATTGAGGCTGGATTGTTTATGCAATGTCCCCACGAGTGATCTCTTGCTCCACAACCAGGACATGAAGGTGAGGTGTGTACTAGATTCCTCCGAGCTAGTTGTCGCGATTGTTCTTGTAATTCCTCAAGTTGTCGGCTTAACTCCTTGAGCTTTAGAGATTCCATCTTGAAATAGCTTCTTCAGGATCTAATAGCACGAAACCTTTATCTCCTAATGAATCTGCTCTCGCCTAAAAATCTGTAAAACAAAAACTAAAAAGAAACGCGTAAATAGAACTAACTAGAACAAAAGCACAAGATAATTGCACAAGGACTAACGATGTAGTCCCCGGCAGCGGCGCCAAAAACTTGGTGTGGCTTAAGGTGTGATAAATTAATGATATAAATAAGTGCAAATACACACCCTAAACTAACACTGTACTGCAAGTATTACAGGACGTATGCAAGTTTTAATGATAAGAAGATTCGTTCCTCAGGGACTGACGAAAGTTAGAGAGAACTTATGCAAATTATCAAGTGCAGATATTAAAGATAGATAATAATACGCAAGTAGAAAGAAGAGAAAGATAGATATTTATTTGGTTTTTAATAAGAAAACTAAACTACTAAATTAAAGACGGAAAATAAATAACAGAAAAGAAAAGAAGATAGTATGAACGATATAACTTAGGTTTTACTAGTATGCACTAATCCTTCAAATTCTATCTATTAGATCTAATTCATAAGGGAGAATATTAGCTCTTGGTATACTTAGTCAGGATTCTAAATTCCACTACCTTAGACCTTGAGAGCGACTAAGGGGGCTACGGCACAACCAAGACGAGGACTCAAATAGGGTTATCAAACGCCACTAAGGCCCTATCCAGCACACTACAATCAATTGGTGATATGGTGGTTAAAACAAACCTTAATGACTATCTAGTTAGAAGTATGTTTTGTCAGAACTGCTATCGACACTAGACGTTATGTGGTGGTTCAATAGTTAAACACCCTGTCAAGGAGACCATCTAACTACTATTAAGGTAATCCTATACGCATGCATTCGCAAGGAAAACAATCATTAAATCAAAACACATAATCAAATATAAAGGTAAGTAGCTAATATCAGATTAAAACGTATAATTCCCAAAGAACTCAGATAGAAGAATTAGAATTCATAGATTATACATTATGCAAAACCTAAGCTAAGAGAATTAGTTCATACAAAGAAATGAAGAAGAAAGAATTACAAAATAAGAGGTTGAAGGAGACATGATTGATGCACCGCTCCCTCCAGACTTCTTCTCTTGTGTTGCAGCTTCCTCTTGGCCTTAGGGTCTGGCCAAGGATGATTTAAGAGTGTTAAGAGGCTGTATTTATAGGGTATAGGTTGACCTAATTCGTTTCTTGGAGATACCTTCAAGTAATGGGCTCCTGGCCCAACCCAAATTCGTAAGATAAACACTGCTGCGTTGTTTTGAGTGTATCTTCTTCGTTATTGGTCGGATTTTGCTCCACAAGATACCAAAAGAATCGCAACAGAATTATATAGGCCCTTTAAAAGGAAATTACCAAATTCGGCCTATTTCTTAGGTAAAAACACCAATCTTTGGACGTGTACTGCAGAATCCCAGATTTAGGCAGCTTTTCCTTTTCCTATTTGAACTCAGTTTCCTTCTATCTCCATTTTCCATGCATATCTCTTTCCATAAGTTGAAATCTTTGACTTGGACTCTAATTAATCTCCATAATTATCTTTAAAGCTTCACACTAAATAAACAATTAAACCCAATATGCTCTAAAAATAATAATTCTACAAATCAAGACTCAAAATAGGAAAGTGCACTAAATTAAGCTAAAATCAACCTATAAACTAATAAATAAGCCTAAAATGATGTCTCAAGAGTGTATTTTACTATCACAAATGAGGAGACATCAAGACCCCCAACTCAAAGTTGTATCGTCCCGATACAATAAAAGTAAAGAACAGTAGGTAGTCAAGAAGAAGAAGTAGGAGGAGAATAAGAACAGAACACAATAAATGATCCTAGAGAAAAATATCTAAATAGTCTCATGTAGTAATGCTCAAGAAATAATGCACAAATATGCTTAATATACAGGTAATCAACAATCCATAAATTCAAGTCCAGATTAATTTCGCAATGCCAGAAGGAGAGGATGATAACTTAGTTCAGGTTAATGGCTATAGGTTGTTCATAGGTCCCAAATACAGCATCCAATGGTCCACTTACCTACTACCTAATAGCTCAATTGTTTCTCCATCTAGTAGTTAGAAATCCTAAGGTCTTGGTTATAACCTGGCTTAAGGATGGGTGTGGAATATTTGGATAATGAAAAGTGAGCTTTTGGCTCTCTCCTCACTAGCCATCAACGAATCGCCCTAGAGCTTGAGTTTTCACTCGAAGATGTTCTCACTCAACCCAATTTATTGATGCTTTTGATTTGCATCCCCAATAATCCCAAATAAAACCTTTTATGATGATATACAAATTCCACTTTGCCGGTCCGAATATATATTCCTTTCATATCAATTTTTTTCTTTTGTATAGCTATGACTCTCTTTTCGAAATATCACGCTATTTTTTTTTTCATATATATATTCTTTCTTTTTAATGCCCTTGTTGGCAAATTTAGCTCGTAGCTTCTTTTTCATTCACTATTACCCCGGCAAAGGGTTACAATAATAACAATTCATCATCAATAAAATCACAAAGATAATACCCAAATCCCAAAGTTCCCTAATGATGAAACCCACCACCCCAAACTCAAGCTCTAAAACGAGTTGTCTCAGGTTTTGCGATTCGAGTGCGGGTCATATAGATAAGTCCTAAAACTAGGGGTATGGATTATAATGTGGTGTAATAAAGGCTTTAGAAAGGCTCAAAGGGGCTAAGACGGATAATTAATAACAATAATCAAATAAAAGGGTGAGAAAGTATAAAAGGCTTCAAGTGTTTTAATCATGAAAGAACTGCCTTATTCCTTTTTCTAACTACCGGATTTTGTTACTTTTTCACTAATAGTTCATAGACAAGTGGGTTTTCAACTAATTTTAAACCTCACGTTCTACACACCAAATAACTATTCCTAAGTTTCAACGTGACTTCTTAGCATTGCTCATTAACTTTTCTATCCTTTATTTCCTGTTTTCATACATGCATCTAGACAATTTTGCAACATCTTTCAAAAACATACTACTTACTATCATTAACTTAATTAAATCATGCTCAATAGGTACATTCAACATATTCTATGCCTAATTCAACCCAAAAAATTTTAAATTTTATGAAAACACAAAAAGGAAGATGAGGACAACGAATCCCCACCCCCAACTCAAAAATGAGTCGTGTCCCCACGACTCGAAAAAGACTCAAGAAAAATAAAATTTAAAATTAGCATACATATTGCACATAAAGAAATGGTAGGGAAGAAAGAAAACATACTCTTCGAGGCTATTACCTCGCCTTATCGATACTCGGATTAAATCTAATGTATCTTCTTCACCCAACTTCTTATTCGCTTTTTGTTCAGGACACGTGATCATAATAGGATATTGCATTATATAACGTTATGGGAGAGATCGAAAATCCGTATCACCTCCTCATAGATCAACTGTGCCACATCTTCTTCTTCTCCTCATAAAATACAATTCACAAACAACCCAAGCATTCCTAATTTCCACGAATCTTCATGTATTCTCCTTCAACTTCTTCTTCAAATACTTTCTCATAAGAAAAAGGTAGTTCCTTTAATTGTTGCTTCGGAGAAGCTATCAGGGCCTTTGAAGTTTTCTCTTTTTCTCTTGGGTATAAGGTCTTTGATCTAGAGAGGTCGTGTTGTCTTCTTCACTAAATTTGGAACCTTTATGCTCATTGAATCAAACACAGCTAGCTAACCTCTCCTCTCTTGACTTGTTTTACCCATTGAATTGGAACTAGGACTTGTCTCACTTGATTTCTTCTCAATTAAATCCAACACCTTGATTTCTTCATCTCCCATACAGTAGATAATGTTCATGTTCTCTTAATCATCTTAATTGACCCCTAACTCAAAGCTTTAACCACTCTTGAAATTTGGAACTCTTGATTATTGGTTGTACAAGCTTAATTTGGGTTAGGAAAGGTGATTTGATGATGATTATCTATATGGGTAAGATGGATTCTTCATGGATTGGCTTGGATTTAAGAAATTGTAGGATGAATTTTTGAAATTTAAGCTTTTGATTCTTGGATTCAAGGTGTTTTGGGATGATATAGGTGGTTGAATTCCTTGTAATGATGTGGAGAATGAATTGGATGTGTTTTCATGGTAATTGGGTAGTGTTTTGATGATTGGGGAAGGTTTTGATGAGCTTCAATGGAGTTAGGAGAGTTGTGGAGAAGAAAAAGAGGGTTTGGGTTTATAAAATTCGGAACTAAAAGCTTAATACCTCCTTTATAATCAAATCCCGTAGGTTTTTCTCTCCCTTGCGGCGCTGCGGACTACCCCTGCGGACCATGGGGTGTACCGCGGGGTACACCGCGCCTCCTACGTCAAAAAACCCGTGGTAGGACCCCATGGCACGTGTTTGTGCGGTGCATGGCGCAGTATAGGGTTCGGTATACCGGACCCATCAGCTATTTTTTTTTTGTTTCTGGATAAAACCCGCGGTAGCAACCCGTAGTACGGGTTTTTGACCACGCGGTGCACCGCGGCTGAGGTCCGGTGTACCGCACGTGGCAAAAACCTCCCCAGCAGCTAGATCTCGAAAAGTTATGCAGTTTAGGCTCAAAAATCACCTGATTCCGATATCCGAGCGCAAATATATGGCTTGCCGAAGTTTCTCCGTTCCGAAAACTTTGCTCGCTTTCCTAACTCGATTTCTCCAATACCTAATCATCAAAAACACTAATACCTTCCTCAAATATGCAATATCAACTAAAATTAACTAATCTAAACATAAATTAAATGCTAAAAACGCAAAAACATAAAAGAAATTACGGGTTGTCTCTCGTACAGCACTTTTGTTTAACGTCTTTCAAAGTTAGACGTGTTACCTCGATTAAGGATGACGAAATTTCCACCCTTTGCCTTTAATTCCCACGAACTTTTCAGCTCGATTCTTTATAATCATGGATGGTGCCATCCAAGATGTCGTGGGAATAGGTGGCAACTCGATTTCAAGTGTAGCATTACACTCCTCTGTTAATCCATTCATCTCGAATCTTCGTTTGTTAGAAAGAATGTCCTTCATGAACTGACCGTATTTGGACATTCTTGTGAGAGCTTCTACAAACGGTATGCTGTTTTTTAACTTGTTCACCATGTCAACGAACTTCTTGAATTCTAAGTAATTGTCCTTTCTGACACGTGACGGGAATGGTGGAGGAGGACATGTGTTGGTTACCACTGGGCTCTCTTTCTTTTCTGGTATCTTCTCTTGGACACGTTCTTGTTCAACTACCTCTTCGACCTTATCTTCTGTTGCTTCTTCCCCCCTCTGATCTGGAATAGGGTCTGGTTCTGGTTCTGGTCTTGTTGGAGGTAGTTGTTTTCCACTTCCTAATTCAACTGCATGACAAACTTTGTTTTGTGGAGCACTAGTATCACTTCGGAGTTGCCTTTCTGCAAGGATTTGAGTTTTTTCCACCATTCGTGACATTGCCTGCACCCTCTCCATAAGCGCATTCTGCGAGTTTTGAGATTCTTGCTGGCTATTCTCTATATTGTCAAGTGTTTGCATCAGTCGAGCCAAACTTGAATTCAAACTCGGAGGTTGTTCTTGTGTAGTTTGCTGCATTGAATAAGGAGGTGGTTCTTGATAAGCTTCATTGTAAATAGGCGCTTCTTGATAGATAGGTTGTGGAGGATAGTAAGATTGTGGTCGTGGTTGATAATAATCATCATAATAATGGTTATCATGATGATACGTCTGTTGATCTCCGACCCAATTGTAACTCTGTGGGGGTTGATAGTCAGCGTAATTTCCTTGGGATTGATAATAACCATCATAATAATGGTCTCCTTGATAAGGCATGAAGGAAATTGAGGCTGGATTGTTTATGCAATGTCCCCACGAGTGATCTCTTGCTCCACAACCAGGACATGAAGGTGAGGTGTGTACTAGATTCCTCCGAGCTAGTTGTCGCGATTGTTCTCGTAATTCCTCAAGTTGTCGGCTTAACTCCTTGAGCTTTAGAGATTCCATCTTGAAATAGCTTCTTCAGGATCTAATAGCACGAAACCTTTATCTCCTAATGAATCTGCTCTCGCCTAAAAATCTGTAAAACAAAAACTAAAAAGAAACGCGTAAAATAGAACTAACTAGAATAAAAGCACAAGATAATTGCACAAGGACTAACGATGTAGTCCCCGGCAGCGGCGCCAAAAACTTGGTGTGGCTTAAGGTGTGATAAATTAATGATATAAATAAGTGCAAATACACACCCTAAACTAACACTGTACTGCAAGTATTACAGGACGTATGCAAGTTTTAATGATAAGAAGATTCGTTCCTCAGGGACTGACGAAAGTTAGAGAGAACTTATGCAAATTATCAAGTGCAGATATTAAAGATAGATAATAATACGCAAGTAGAAAGAAGAGAAAGATAGATATTTATTTGGTTTTTAATAAGAAAACTAAACTACTAAATTAAAGACGGAAAATAAATAACAGAAAAGAAAAGAAGATAGTATGAACGATATAACTTAGGTTTTACTAGTATGCACTAATCCTTCAAATTCTATCTATTAGATCTAATTCATAAGGGAGAATATTAGCTCTTGGTATACTTAGTCAGGATTCTAAATTCCACTACCTTAGACCTTGAGAGCGACTAAGGGGGCTACGGCACAACCAAGACGAGGACTCAAATAGGGTTATCAAACGCCACTAAGGCCCTATCCAGCACACTACAATCAATTGGTGATATGGTGGTTAAAACAAACCTTAATGACTATCTAGTTAGAAGTATGTTTTGTCAGAACTGCTATCGACACTAGACGTTATGTGGTGGTTCAATAGTTAAACACCCTGTCAAGGAGACCATCTAACTACTATTAAGGTAATCCTATACGCATGCATTCGCAAGGAAAACAATCATTAAATCAAAACACATAATCAAATATAAAGGTTAGTAGCTAATATCAGATTAAAACGTATAATTCCCAAAGAACTTAGATAGAAGAATTAGAATTCATAGATTATACATTATGCAAAACCTAAGCTAAGAGAATTAGTTCATACAAAGAAATGAAGAAGAAAGAATTACAAAATAAGAGGTTGAAGGAGACATGATTGATGCACCGCTCCCTCCAGACTTCTTCTCTTGTGTTGCAGCTTCCTCTTGGCCTTAGGGTCTGGCCAAGGATGATTTAAGAGTGTTAAGAGGCTGTATTTATAGGGTATAGGTTGACCTAATTCGTTTCTTGGAGATAACTTCAAGTAATGGGCTCCTGGCCCAACCCAAATTCGTAAGATAAACACTGCTGCGTTGTTTTGAGTGTATCTTCTTCGTTATTGGTCGGATTTTGCTCCACAAGATACCAAAAGAATCGCAACGGAATTATCTAGGCCCATTAGAAGGAAATTACCAAATTCGGCCTATTTCTTAGGTAAAAACACCAATCTTTGGACGTGTACTGCAGAATCCCAGATTTAGGCAGCTTTTCCTTTTCCTATTTGAACTCAGTTTCCTTCTATCTCCAATTTCCATGCATATCTCTTTCCATAAGTTGAAATCTTTGACTTGGACTCTAATTAATCTCCATAATTATCTTTAAAGCTTCACACTAAATAAACAATTAAACCCAATATGCTCTAAAAATAATAATTCTACAAATCAAGACTCAAAATAGGAAAGTGCACTAAATTAAGCTAAAATCAACCTATAAACTAATAAATAAGCCTAAAATGATGTCTCAAGAGTGTATTTTACTAACACAAATGAGGAGACATCACTTGTCTCCCACCCAAATATCCGTCCAAAATCCAATCTTAGCCCCATTATGTAATGAACATCGGGATCCCTGTCTAACTACGACAATACCTTCCACGATGACCCGACTAACCTGTGAATCAAGTGCCCTTGAAACATACTGCAAGGCACTATTCCGAAAGTATTTTTGCCGCAACGCAGTTACCCATAACGAAGATTCTTCCATGATCACCTTCCATCCCAATTTCCCAATCAAAGCACGATTCATATCCTCCTCTTTCTGGAATCCTAAAATACCTTGGTCCTTTGGTGAACTTTTTTTTATCCCAAGACACCCAACTTATTTTCCTTTTCTCCTCGATTGTGCCCCGAACAAAATCACGCACTATTCGATCTATTTCTTCGCATATGTAACTTGGCAAAACCTCCACTTGCTTGATGTAAACCGACATTGCACTCAATACTAACATAGCTAATTTGATTCTTTTGACTAAAGATAACGAATGTCCCTTCCATCCTGCAAGCTTCTTTCGCAGTCCATTCATCATTCTCCATAAAATCCTCGTGGTCTTCTTCTTGAGAGTATAGGAACCCCCAAATATTTACCCAGACCTTCACCTCTACAGTACCCACTCCTATTACTTATCTGATCCGCCAAAGCCACGTCCACGTTTTTGGAGAAATAAATCAATGACTTCTCTTTGCTCATCGATTGCCCCACGTCTCTATAAAATGTATCTATCAAAACCTGTAAGATATCATAACTTTGATTAGAAACCTCAGAAAATAAGATTAAATTGTCCAACAAAAAATAAGATAAAGGAATCCCCCTTGAACAAATTCGCAGCGGCTTCCATCTGCCATCCTCCAACAACTGCTGAATGAGCCTAGAGATTCTTCCCAAACAAGTTGCGAAGATATAAGGAAATATCGGGTCCCCCTTTCTAATCCCTCCTTGCGGTAAAAATGCCTCCAATGGTGCCACATTCCATAATATACTAATATCATTCTGCTCCATGCACCCGGTATCCTCAAATCCTCCACAGACTCCCTAATAAAATCCCAATGAAGTCTATCATATGATTTGGCTAAATCGATTTTAACAGCCATATAACTCTTTTTCCCTTTAGCATGCCTCATTAAATAATCTATCTCGCTTACTAAAACCACATTATCAATCGTAGAGTAATTAGGAAGAAAGCTATTCAGATAAGGTCTAATATAACTCGCTAACATAGGTCTCAACCAATTTACCATCACCTTCATGCACAACTTATAACTCACATTAATTAGGCTAATAGGTCCGAACTTCAAGATATACTCCAAATCATCTAACCTCGGAATTAAATGGATGAAAGTACCTAACACCGCCTAGGGAAAAAACCCTACTGAACCGCTATCCTAATCATGGTACATCGAAGGACCCACGGTATCTTAACATGTTTGGAAAAATCCTACAGTCATCCCATCCGGACCATGTGCTTTATGCGGATTCATCGGAAACAGCGCCACTCTTATCGCTTCATTTGTTATCTGTTCTGAAAGAGTATCCACGAACGGAGGGTCCAAGGAACTCAAACGCGGGAGAACAAAGTCGGATTCCAAACCATCATCTATAGTGTTTAGGGATTCAAAGAACTCTCATACCCATACCTCTTCCTGCTCCTTCTCTTCAATAAACTCGTGACTATCATTTCAAAGTCGAAACTTTCCTTTCTTACTCTTCCTTACCAAAACTGACAGATGGTAGAACCTGGTATTCCTTTCCCCTGAGTATATCCAATCCGCTCTCGATCTTTGAAACTAAAATAGCTCTTTTTGCTCCAAAAGACCTTCGTACTCTTTAGTTAGGCGCCTTTACAAATTGACTAGTGAACTATTATACGAAACCTAAATTGTCTTCTGTATACCCTTTATTCTTGCCATGAATCTTTACTTTTTTTGGAATATGTCCCCAAAAACATCAACTTTCCACTTCTCCAATTCGATTCTCATCGATATAAGGTTCCCCTCCAAAGTAACTTCTCCTCCAGTCCACATATCCTTCACAAAATCTCTAAACTTATCATGTCACGCCCAAGAGCTCTCGAATCTAAATCGTCTAGGTTTCGATTTTTGGCTTCGTATCGAATCCAAACTAATGAGAATAAGAGCAAAAGATTCGTCCGGGAAGCACATAATAAATGCGGTATTCCGGCGGAGGCGGTGGTAGAGAGGGCGACGACGGCTAGAGGAAGCTCCGGCGGTGATCTTCTTTGATGTTTTTCTTTTTCCATGGATTATACTAAGTAAGGGGAGGAGTAGAAGATGGAGGGATTAGATGATTTTAAGAGATACAATAGGTGATTCGACGGAGGAGGTGAGCTGCCGGAAATCGCAGAAAAATAGGAGAGAGGCGGGTAGGCTTTTTTTTAAAGAGAGTGAATAACGACGTTCTGATTACTCAACTTAAAACTGGGCAAAAAATGAAAATATTGAAACCCTAGGGTGAGGTGTACCGCGGAACCGTGCAGTGTACCACAGATAACGTTCTAATATGCAACTAATATCTGGGAGAAAAATGAACATGTTAAAACCTTGGGTCGCGGTGTACCACATATCCCCTGCGGTATATCGCACTTAGAGACTGTCTTTGGCCTTGGAAAAGTGGCAAAATAAATGCAATTTTTTTTTTGAAATCCAACACCAAAGGTTTTGTTTGTAAAAAAAAATAAAGAAAACAAATTATAAAAATTTTGAAAGCAATTTTGAGAAAAATTTGATCAAAAAGAAAATTTAGAGAATTTGCATGCCAAAATCACAATGAATTTTTTCAAAAAGATCTTGTGGAAGAGATTTGGTTAAAAATCGGCTAGTTGATTTTCCAAAGTAACAACTTCAAGTAAAATATCCCCTTTTTTAGTGTGATCACGAATAAAATGATGTTGCATTTCAATGTGTTTCGTTCGAGAGTGTTGAATAGGATTTTTTGTAAGATTTATAGCGCTAGTGTTATCACAACAAATGGGAACACAACCATACTCAAGGTCAAAGTCTAGCAATGTTTGTTCATCCAAAGGATTTGAGTCATACAATTTCCGGCCGAAACATATTCGGCTTAGGCCGTGGATAAAGCAACGGTATTTTGTTCTCTACTAGACCAAGATACAAGGGATTGATCTAAGCATTGGAAACTACCATTATTTATTTTTCTATCAAGTCTACAACCGCCATATTCGGCATCCGAATATCCTATTAGTTAAAAAGAAGTGAATCTAGGGTACCAGAGTACTAAACTTAGGGTGCCTTTCAAATAATCAAAATTATCTTTAACACCACTAAGATGAGATTCTTTAGGAGAGGATTGAAATCTAGCACATAAACACACGAAGAACATAATATCATGTCTAGAAGCAGCTAAGTAAAGTAAGCTACTAATCATACCTCGATCTGTTTTCTCGTCGACATTCTTTCCATCTTCATCTTTGTCTAGCTTTGTGGATGTGCTCATAGGAGTTCCGATTTCCTTTGCATCTTCAAGTCCAAATTGCTTGATCAATTCTTTTGTGTATTTAACTTGACTTACAAAGATTCCATCCTTCATTTGCTTGATTTGATATCCGAGAAAGTAGTTCAATTCACCCATCATGATCATCTCAAACTCCGTATGCATACTTTTAGAAGATTTCTCACAAAGATTTTCATTAGTAGCACCAAAAATAATATCATCAACATAAATTTGAACAAGAAGAATATCTTTTGAAGATCTTTTAATAAACAAAGTAGAGTCAATTATACCACGTCTAAAACCATTTTCTAATAAAAACTTGCTCAATCTATCATACCAAGCACGTGGGCTTGTTTTAAACCATATAAAGCTTTTGAAAGTTTATAAACATGATTCGGAAATTTTGGGTCCTAAAAAACCGGTGGTTGTTTAACAAAAACTTCTTCTTCTATATAACCATTTAAAAAATCACTTTTGACGCCGATTTGATGATGTTTTAAATCCATATAACAAGCAAACGCAAGTAACATGTGAATAGACTCAAGTCTAGCTACCGGGGAAAAAGTCTCATCAAAATCAATACCTTCTTCGTGATTATATCCTTGAGCAACTAAATGTGCCTTAATCCTAGTGATTATACCGGAATCATCTAGTTTGTTGCAAAAAACCCATTTAGTACCAATAATAGTAGGACCAATTGGTCTCTCAACTAAGGTAGAAACATTACTATACTCAAATTAATTCAACTCCTCATGCATAGAATTTATCCAATGATCATCAAGTAAAGCCTCTTTAATATTTTTGGGTTCAATATGAGATAAGAAAGTATGATGAGCACATAAAGCATTTATACGAGAGCGAGTAATTACCCCTTCAATTGGATCACCTATTCGCTTGGGTGACCTCTTATGTTTTCCAACATTTTGGTAAATCCGGAGTAGGTTCATGTGAAGGTTGACCAACTTCCTCAATAGATTCATAATGAGTTTTCAACTCTTGAGTAGGAGGTTCCATAGGATTATCTTATGAGATATCTTCATATGGATCATCATCTACTAATTTCTTTATACAAAAAGGGTTAGTCTCATAAAAAGCAACATGCATAGATTCCTCAATAGTACAAGTGCGTTTATTGAAAATACGATAGGCTTTTACCTTTGTGGAATAACCAAGAATAA
Organism: Nemophila menziesii; assembly: GCA_029959085.1. NCBI lineage: Eukaryota > Viridiplantae > Streptophyta > Magnoliopsida > Boraginales > Hydrophyllaceae > Nemophila > Nemophila menziesii. Next base: position 24,728,781 of record JARWIR010000004.1, on the reverse strand, counting down.
TACCTTTGCTCAAATGATCCGTAGTGTTTAAGATAGAACATTTGCACCCAAAAACACGAAAGTATGCAATGGTTGGTGGTATACCATTCCAAAGCACATGAGGGTTTTTCCTAATAATAGGTCTAATGAGATCTCTATTTAGCACATAACAAGCCGTATGAAAGGATTTACCCCAAAAGTATGTAAGCAAGCTATGTTCTTTTAACATTGTCCTTTCCATTTCTTGTTAAGTTTGTTTTTCCTTTCTACTACCCCATTTTGTTGGGGAGTTCTAGGAGCCAAAAAGTTATGCTCAATGCCGAATTCATCACAAAAATGCATGAAAGGAGAATTCACATATTCACTACCATTATCGCTACGAATGCAAGTAATAAAATAGCCTTTCTCATTTTGCACCTTTCTACAAAGTTTTGCAAATTCATTGTAGGCTTGATTTTTTAAAGAAAGGAACATCACCCATGTATATCTAGTGTAATCATCATCAACAACAAAAACATATTTAGACCCTCCTAGACTAGTGGCATCAACGGGACCTAAAAGATCCATGTGCAACATAGTGGCCTAATGGCGATGACCTTATTTATGGGTTTAAAAGATGAACGATGTTGTTTACCAAGTTGACATGCATCACATAGTTTATCTTTATTAAACTTATATTTAGGCAAACTAACAACAAGATTTTTTCTAAAAAAATTTGAAATCAAATCCATGCTAGCCTATCCTAGACGTCTATGTCAAATCCAATTATCATTTACGACGGACAAGCATTTAACACGCTGACAAATAAAACTTTCAAGATCAACTACAAAAAAATTATCAGATCTTTTAGCAATGAAAATAGTATTTAACTCATATTTATTAAACACAATGCATCTAGATGCTTTAAATTTAAAAAAATAACCTACATCACATAGTTGACCAATACTAAGCAAATTAAATGTTAGACCCTCAACAAGAAAAACATTAGAGATAAGTAAGGAATTCTTATTACCGATATTACCTTTACCCAAAACACGACCTTTAGCATTATTGGCAAAAGTAACTTATCACCTTCGGTTTTAATGAGATGTGTAAATAATGTAAAGTTCATGGTTATATGTATAGAGCATCCACTATAAGGAATCCATATATTTTTCTTCTTGATTCTCAATCCTTACAAACGAAAATGATTAAGCTTTAGGTACCCAATTAGGTTCGGGTCCATGAGGGTTAGTGGATTTTCTTTTTATCCCGTATAGTCTTTTTCCAAGATGGTAAAAGAGACCCCAAATCCAATAATTTCATGACCAATTTTTTCACAATAGGTGCATGTGATAGAATATTTAGAAGGAGGAGGAATATGATGTGAAAAGGTTGATTTAGCAAAAACATTTTTCAAGAATTTTTGTTTGGTTGAGGGATCATAGCTAATACAACTTTTTTAAACAACCATTTTTTGAGAACCTAAAATCAAATCCAAATTTTCTTTCCCTTTGGTGAATTTCAAAATGATAGCATTTAAATCCTCAACTTTTTTGTCTAACAAAACTTTTCCTTACAAAAGATTTTTCTTAATAAGATGAAGTTTTTGATTTTAATCTATACATTCATCACTAAGGTTTTGACAATCCTCCAAAGCTTTTAAAATCTCTTTATTCTATTTCTTTCAATTTATAAATCATTTGTTAAAACTTTGTTTGTTTCAATAGAGTTCAAGAAATCATTATAAAGAGAACAAAATGCATCATGAATAATTTCCTCACTAGCATCATCATTTGATAAAGAAAGATTGGATTTGTGAGTTACCTCATCATGGATTTCCATGATTGCAAAGTGAGTTGAGCCGTCATCACTCAACTCTTGGATTGAATGATTATCATCCCAAGTAGCATCTTCATCATTTTCAAGAACCCCCATGAAAGCAACAAGGTTAACATTATCATTTTCAATTTATTCTTCATCCAAATTTTGAGTGTGCTGCTTGCATGCATAGCTCTCTTAGATTTTTCTTTGTGAAGAAGGGGACAATAGGATTTGATGTGACCTATTTTCTTGGAATGGTAGCAAGTGGGTTCTTTTTGTTTGATAGCTCTAACATTCTTTCTGAATGGTGTGGAAGAGCTTCCTTTCTTGGCAAACCATTTGTATCTAATAATTCTTTTCATATATCTTGCCAACATATCTAATCCTTCATCTTCACTAGGTTCTTCTTCATGTGAATTTCTTCTTATTCGCTTTCCTTCTTTTCCTTTCCTTTCTTCATCTTGTTACTTAAAGCATGAAATGATATGGATTTCTTCATTTATTTCTTCTCATCATCCCTTATTTTTTCTTCTTCAAGCACAAGTTCCTCCGTAATGAGGTTGCAAATAAGTTCATGAACCGTCATGTTTGAGAGATCCTTTGTGTCTCTTATGGAGTTGATCTTTGTTTTATATTTATTTGGAAGAGCAAATAGGAATTTTTGTCATTTGTCTTTGTTGGTGTAGACTTGACCAAGATTCTTCAAGGTATTAACAATGTTGGAGAATCTTTGATACATAGCATTTAGGGCTTCATCGGGCTCCATTAGAAATAGCTCATATTTGGTAATAAAAAGACAAATCTTGGTTTCTTTGATATCCGCCATACCTTGATAAGATAGCTCCAAGAATTGCCACATTTCATGAGCCGAATTGCATTCACTAACTCTAGCATATTCTGTGACACTCAAACCATTTATGAGTATAATCATTGCCTTGTTGTTCTTGGGGAGTTTGGTTATATCTTGAGTAGTGTAGTTATATTTTTCTTTCTCAATTGTGTCGGCTTCATCCGAATAAGGAATAAAAGGACCCTTCTTAATAACTAATTTGAAAAGGTAGTTAATTCCTTTGACATGGATCTCCATTTTTTTCCATCCAAAGTAGTCTTTTCCTGTTAAAAGCGGATATAGTAGAACATGAACCTTCCAGTTGGTTAGAGTCCATATCGTTAAACTCTAGAAATAGTTACATACAAATTAGAGCTAGGCTCGTATACCAATTGATATTCAATATACATCCTAGAAGGGAGGGGGGGAGTTGAATAGGGCTATGGAAATTAATCGACCAATTTTATTTCAAGTAAGTAAAATTAAAAGATAATTTAAATCTTATTGCCTTAGTAAACTAGATGGTCACAAACTAAATACTACTAAGACACAATATAAGTAAACTATTCATGTAAGCATATTATATAAAGTGCGGAAAATAAATAGTGTAGGGATAGAAAGATACACAACGATATATAGTGGTTCGGTTTCCCCTGCATCCACTACCTAAGGTTTCCACCTTAGGATTTGCAAGATTCTCAATATAATCTTCGTATCTCTTCAATCCGGGTGAGATCACAAACCCTTTACAACCACTTCACAAGCTTGAAGTAAACCACTTGTGTTATCACAAACACAAGGAACCAAGTATACTAACTATACTCACAATACTCTCTTAATCTATTACAAAGGTAAGAATTAAGAGAAAGGAAAGTGTTTAATAGGTAACAATATTTGTGACTAAACTCCCTAATGAGTAGATAGAGCAATATAGCTTGAATGTGTAGATATGACTTGAATGCTCTTAAAAACCTTCTTGAATGATAACAATAATTATTCTTGAGATGGGTAGATGGAAGGTGTAAGTTGTGCCTTCGATGAGATCCAATATATAGCTGAAATAAACCCCTAACGGTCATAATACAAGTGTCTAACAGAGATATTTTTTGACCCAATGGATATATGCCTTTGTCTTGTAGTTTGACCAAAGAAAACCTAACCTGCGGTGGACCATGTTGGAAAACTGTTTTCTTGTTGTAGGGTGGCCTTGGGTCCACGATGTAGTCCACACTATCGCGGTGTACCGCACCTCTGGTCTGGTGTACTGCACCTATGGTCTAGAAAATCTCAAGAAGAAGGTTTTATAAAGAATGAAAAAGTTTTCTTAAAGAAGTATATGATTAGGATGATTTAGAAAACATTTTTAGTACCAAAACATATCTATTAATAACCTGTAAATAATTTTGGTTTAAGATAGATTTGTCGAATATTAAAACAGGACTAAAAACTAGGTTAGACCAACAGCTCTCCCATTAATAAAACACTATTTGTGTCGGTGAGACTATGTTATCCATATAAATTTGTAATCTAGTAGACAAATTTTGAAATATATTTGTAACCAAAGTTTACACATAAGATAGATCAATAATAGTCTACCTATTCATGTTGTTCCTCTTTCGGAATTAAAGTTATTAATGTGTCAAAACAGTGCATTTATCTTTACCTATATAAACTAAAACACACTTGATTTTGACATTAGTAATGGATTTAACAATATTAGTGCAATCTCTATCTTTCATATTGATTTATATCTTATCATTTAGAAGACCAGTACTACATATTTCTATTTTAAATAATAGAATATAATTTATGGATATCCTAATTAGTCATAGGTTACAAACTCTTCACACTTTCTCCCTTATGGCACCATAAGTATATCATATGAAGGGTCATATATTACCTATAACTGCGTGGTCCTCCTATCATTGTAGAGAAGTGAAGTTGAATGCAAAGAAATATAGTATACTTAACTCTTCTTTTGTATAATATTATATTATATATATCTACCATTTTTTAGTTTTCAACACGTTATCAGCACGAGTTTGCTTTTTTGATCTTGTGAAAAAAGGTAACTAATTTGATAAGATTTACATAATTCTGATTCTTATATCATGTTAATATTTTTGTATAATTTATACTAATTCTTATTTTGGAGCATATGATACAATTTTTTTTAATGTGACTTACATAAAATTGTTCATATGTTTTGAAGTGTATATTGTAAGTATCTTTGAACAAATTTTCAAGGACCGAAGTCTATAACAAATTTTATTTGCCGAAAGTATAAGAGACATTTTATTGGCCGGAATCCTACGTCGAATTTCGTATCTCAGAAGCATATACCAAATTTTATAGACCCATTTGGAACACATTTTATATGCTCGAAGTATAAAACAAATTATAAAAAGACTTGAAACTAAAATCAATTTTTAAAGATTTGAAGCATTAACAAACTTTTAAGGCTCGAAGCCCATGTAGAATATTTAAAGGTTTGAAGTTTGGATTAAATTTAAAAGACACAAAACCTCTATGGACTTTTAAAGGCTTGAAATTCAAAAGAATTAAAAAGGCTCGAAGCCATAATTTAAAAAAGATATATGTTTGAAGGAAAAAAAATTCTATGATGAAGAACTCATATGGACTTCATGAATATAAAATAATTATATTTTGTTACATAAAAGGAATATTGTCTATCTTTGTAATAATCTGATGATGAAAACATGTTTTCAATTTTTTGAACCTAGAGTTCTTGATTACACATTAAAGAAGACACATCTCATGAAACTAAAGTTTGTTCATATATATAATTCTTGAAACAACATTATGAATCAGAACTTCGTTGATACAAATGTTTATGGTTTTACCATTTGACAATCTAAGTTTTTTTGTTAGTAAATTGGTCAAATGAAAGTGTTAGTACAAGTTCATGTACTACTAAATTAATTGAGAGTTTAAACGAGCAAATTAATATTACCGTGTGAACATATATTCATCTCTTTGTATAATATCATGTATATACACCTGAAGTAGCTATATTGCGAATAAATGTTTTCAAAACTTATTATGATATTGCTTGTTGGTGGTGGTTAGGGTGTGATAAAATAACTATATAAATATTAAAAAAAACTAAACACCCTAGCCCACTATGTTACTAACTGCAAGTACCACATATCGTATGCAAGTTTAACTGATAAGTAGAATTCGTTCGCAGGTACTACTAAAGTTACTTGTAGATAAGGAATTTATAAAGTGAAATAAAAGAAGTAAATAAAATAATACGCTAAAAGACTCTGAAATATTTGTTTGGTTTTGAAGACTCTAGCAATTAACTACTAAGATTAAAGACAGGAAAATGTATAGAAAGAAAAATGTAGTATGAAAGTGTAGCTCGAGATATAGCAAGTAATCCCACTGATTATTCATATAAGAGAGAATTGTGTGATATGCAACAGCTAGGATTCTATATTCCTCCTAACCCCATTCTGGTTAGGTGGCAACCTAAAAATTACCAGGGGACTTGGGTAATGGGGCTCTGCACAATGATCGGTGGTTAATCTCAAACCCTAATGACTATCTAGTTAGGCAAGCCCGTTAGGATCACTACCGCACACTAGACGTTTATTTTGTGTTTCAATAATTAGACACCCCTTTTGGGTGACCATCCAACTACTATGGTAATATTATACGTTTGCAATTGCAAGAACTACATACAATATATCAGAGCACATAAAACAAAGATAACACTACTAATTTCAGTTAAATGTACAAGGACATCCCAAATTAATATAGATATAAAACAAGTCTAGGGTTCATAACCTTATTGTAATCTCAAGCTAAATATAATTAGTTCATACTAGAGAAAGAAAGAAAATAAATCACAACGGTGAAGGGTTGGAATGGCACGAAAAACTTCCAACTCTTTCTTATCTTCTTGTCATTTGCTTCTATGTTGATTAAAGGTTGATTTGGAGCAGTAAGGATGATTTCTCTAAGACTTTGGTCGAAATATGGAGTAATCCCCAAGTTAAGAAGTCCTAATCTTACTAAAATTTATATGCCTAAATTGCAGGACATGATAAATCTTTGCAGATTGATTTGGTGATATCTCCTTCTTTACTTAGCGGAATTTAATGTACGACAAGTTAAAATGACCGTGGTTAAAAGATTCATAAGCTGGTCAAAGGGATCCTTCAAATTCGTGACCGACTTTCTACAGATTTCCAATTAGTGAACGTTTTTCTAGCAAGGTATATTCTTTATTCTCCAAATATATCCCAACTTTTCCTTTTTGATTGTGACTAAGGGATTTCTTTTACTTTTCCACTTCAGGTCAATTTCCATAGACGAAATAGTTTCCATTACCTAAGTGCTATACAAATAACACACAAATTAAGCGCAAAAGCTCATAAAATATCAAAACACCTAAAACTAGACAAGAAAGTGCAAAGTAAGAATAAATGGTAAAAATCCTGAAATTAAGTACTAAATACCCCTAAAATGATGTCTCAATTATAGATTCATATATCACAAATATCATGTATTAATGTTAAAGAAATAATGCACACACATTTTTTTTGGTCGAAATCATAATAGATTAAAGGAAAACATAGCTACAAAATGAGAATCAACCTATACCAAGCTGATCAAAGTCCTACTCTACTAGTCTAGCTAATTGGGAAGGGGGAAAAGCATCCCAAAGACTAAACAAAGCTCCACTTAGCTTTTGTTTAGCCACCCATCTGCAACCCTATTGTTTAATCTCAAAACAAAATAGATCTTAAATCTATATAAGACATTACAAAAAATGATATTCCTCACTAGTCTGTTAGTTACACTAGAAATTCTACATTTAGTGTTAACTTGATTAATAATACAAAAATTATCAATCTCAATATCTACACTTTTAGTAGGGTATTTAGAATCCATATATTCAAGTCCAAATTAATTTGGTGATGTCTCCCATTTTTTTCTAAATATTAGCCCTTAGGAGAAATCATTTTAGGTGAATATTAGACTTATTTGATAGAATTTTATGCTTATTTAGTTATATTGCATTTTCTCCCCTTGGAATTATATTATTTTATTTTTATAGCTTTTGTACATTAATTTGTTTGTTTTTAGTGCAAAGGTCTTAGGTCCATGGATTCTATGGAGCACCAATACAGGGAGGAGAAGTGGAAATTAAAGTCCAAGATCAAGCGAAGAGGTAAAAATGAAGAAAAGAATATTCGAAAAGTTGACTAATAAAGAGGAGAATCTGGAAGGCTGTTACTAATTGCTGATTTTGAGCCACTTAGATACTGATTCGGCCTTTGAGCAGTGAAATAAGAAAGCTGCGCTTTTGAGTTAGGAAAATTTGAGGACCAGAATTAGGTAATTTGGAGTTGAGACGCAAAAGTTATGGCCATTTTACTGGTGGGGCCTAGGGTGTGATAAAATAAAATATACATAAAGAGCAAATAATCACCCTAGGCTGAGCACGGTTCTGCAAGTATACAGATCGTATGCAAGTTTTAGAAAATAAGTAAGATTCGTTCCGCAGAGACTACGAAGGTTAGGGGAATCTTATGCAGTAATCAAGTGCGAATAATTAAAGCTAGAACAAATAAAACGCAATAAAAGTAAAGACAAATAGATATTTATTTTATTTTCTAATTAACTAAATTAAAACTAAGAATTTAAAGACAGAAAAGTAAATACGAAAGAGAAGTAATATGAGAATATAGCTTGAGTCATTAGCATGTAATCCCCACTAGTTTTGCCGTTCTAAACATGTAAGGGTGAATTATGTAGTATTTCAATAATCGGTTCCAATTACGCTAGGTAGTTTTAAATAAGATTTACCTGTGTCAATAAGGCTTCCTAAGCAAACTTTTCCTGTAATTGGTAAATAGTCACAAGAACTAAACCATAGTGATTATCTAGTTAGGTTGATTTGTCAAATCTAAACCGAATACTAGACGTTATGTGCTAAACATGTAATTAAACACCGTTGTCAATGGTGACCTAACTACTAGATGGTAATTCTATATGGCGGCCGTCCACAAGAACACAGAATATAGATCCAAACACATAAACATAGAATAAAAACTATAATTCAATTTAAAACATTAAGTTCCCAAATTAGATAAATGTCAATAAAAAACTAGGGTTCATACATATATTCTAAAACTCAAGCTAAAGAAATTTAGTTCATGAAAGAAAAGAAAGAAATTACAAATTTAAAGGTAGAAGAAGACATTGTGATGAACAGCTCCTTCCAGACTTCTTTCTTGTGTTGTAAGCTTCCTCTTGGTTTAAGGTTTTACCAAGGATGATTTAAGAGTGATAAGAGGCTGTATTTATAGTGTATAGGTTGACCTAATTCGTTTATTGAAGGCGAGGCTAAGTAATGGACTCCAAGCCCAACTCAAATTCGTATGGATAATTACTGCTGAATTGTTTTGAGCATATATTCTTCGTTATTGGTCGGTTTTTGCTCCATAATATATCAAAAGAATCCTCAGTGAATTATATACGTCCCTATTAAAGGAATATTCCAAAATCGGCTTCCTTTTGGAGTTATCACCACTTCTTTAGGCGTTGCTGCAGAAATTCAGATTTAGGCAGCTTTTCCTTTTCCATGTTTTTAGCCTTTGTTACCTTTATCTCCAATTTCCATGCAAATCTCTTTCCATAAGTTGTAGTCTTTGACTTGGACTCTAATTAATCTCCATAATTATCTTTAAAGCTTCACACTAAATAAACAATTAAACCCAATATGCTCTAAAAATATTATGTTACTAAATCAAGACTCAAAATAGGAAAGTGCACTAAACTAAGCTAAAATCAACCTATAAACTAATAAATAAGCCTAAAATGATGTCTCAGAGATAGATTTTATTATCACAAATGAGGAGACATCAAGACCCCCAACTCAAAGTTGTATCGTCCCGATACAATAAAAGTAAAAAACAGTAGGGGGCAGTCAAATAAACAAGAAGAAGTCGGAGGAGAATAAGAACAGAATATAATGAATGATCCTAGAGCAAAATATCTAAAAAGTCTTAGTAATGCTCAATATATAATGCACAAATATCCTTAATATACATGTAATCAACAATCCATAAATTCAAGTCCAGATTAACTTCGCAATGCCGGAAGGAGAGGATGATAACTTAGTTCAGGTTAATGGCTATAGGTTGTTCATAGGTCCTAAATACATCATCCAATCGTCCACTTACATATTACCTAATAGCTCAATTGTTTCTCCATCTAGTAGTTAGAAATCCTAAGGTCTTTGGATATAACGTGGCTTAAGGACGGGTGTGGTATATTTGGATAATGAAAAGTGAGCTTTTGGCTTTCTCCTCACTAGCCATCAACGAATCACCCTAGAGATTGAGTTTTCACTCGAAGATATTCTCACTCAACCCAATTTATTGATGCTTTCGATGTGCATCCCCAATAAACCTTTTTTTTAAAACCTTTGATGATATAAAATCCACTTTGCCGGTCCGAATATATATATATATATATATATATATATATATATATATATATATATATATATATATATATTCTTTTCATATCAATTTTTTTCTTTTGTATAGCTATGATTCTCTTTTTGTTGAGATATCACACTATTTTTTTATGTATATATATATTCTTTTAATGCCCTTGTTGGCAAATTTAGCTCGTAGCTTCTTTTTC